>CM038722.1:39934887-40466609 GCA_021613375.1 Megaleporinus macrocephalus | reverse complement strand
AACTGCAGATAATATGTTATTCTCTGTTGCTGTACAAAAAAAAACAAAAAACAAAAAAAAAAAAACCTAAAACACCAGAGAAAGTTTGGAAATGGCTTCACTGCTCGTAGCTTTGCCTGTGGGTTGCCTTAGCGGCGGACGCTTCCTTACGATTCAGCCAAAACAGGGCGCCCCAGTAGACAGCATGCTGAAGGTATCTGAGAATACTATGACGTAAAAAGCCGTCTATGTAGCAGTGATGGACAAATGATACCGAGGCTTCGGAGTTTGTGTTGAGAAATCCAGAAAGTCGTTTATGAAGCGCGTATCGAGGCTTGCTTCGTTAAGGGCGAGTGACGTCACAGATGACGTCTGAAGCCTCGCTGGTTCAGGACGTGGTTCCAGTGTTGGCGTGATTTTTTGTTTTTTAATAAAACTTAGTCACCATCAAACCATAATCACTGTCCCATCTCTTAAAACCACTGCAGCAGTTTGATTTATTTACTGACTGAAATCATACTGGCAGGTTTTTTGTTTATTTAACAGACCTCTATTACCCACACAATCAAACCGAGATTAGATGAACAAATGAATGGACAGCAGAAAATTAAATGCAGGTGTTTTTATATATACTTGCCAGTAATTATTTCCATGCTGACAACGTTGCAAGAGGCCATCACAAATAGTGGATATGACAGTAAAAGTTTTGGCCAGCAGGGGGGTTTGTGTACACATGAAGCTTCGAGAAATGAACCTGTTTTTGAACCAGCTGGTGGGAAAGCTTCAGTGCTTCAAGAGGCTTCATCTGTCCATCACTACTATGTAGTAGGTTTTAGACAGACCCACTAGGAGTGTTCGAAATACAGCTCCGCCTGGCCTTGTTGTGCTCTTTACAGCTGATGAAGTAGACGCAATAGAGAAACAGTAGAAAGAAAAAAGAAATAGAAAGAGTAGGAAAAAAAAAAAATCCAAATAGTGATGTAGTGCTTTTAAAGAAAATTCAGAAAAACACTTTAGAAAATCAGAGTATAAATCTGTGGCACTGGGACCATTTCATGATATTAAATTCTGATTATGAAAAAAAGAATGTTGAACACTGAATGAAAATGAAGTCATGCTACTAGATATAACAGTATTAGTGTAAATATGAGGTCTTTAAAGAGTTTTAGAGGAGATATATATTTTACAATGAAAAGAGTCAAACGTCTGAGGTGTCCGCAGAGCTTCTGACCAATGAGGATTAAGCCCTGTCGTCCTCAAGCCGTCGCTCGGCTTGCGCAGCTAGAGGACATCAACTGCAGCGCCTCACACTCAGCAGTTGTTAACGTAGTATGTAATTGGAAGGACGTCTGGTTACCTTGACTTGCATGCAGAGTAAAGTGTTTTTGTGGGCAAAAAAAAAAAATTTGCACTGTGCTCTGTATGTATATGTAATCGTCAGTCTGCTCAGAGACAGCAGATGAACATGAGCCGTCCTAAAACATACATAATGAAACAATGAACATTGATTAATGCTCACTGCGCCTGTTAAACAAACAAATTAAATAGTATTTATTGTATTTCTTTCGTGCTCTCTCTCTCTGTCTGTCCCTCTCTCTATCTGCATTGCATGCTGGGAGTTGTGTGAGTGCGCTGTGGGGTGAGAGCTGGGTGATTTTCACCTTTTCTTCTACTTTCCTGCGGTGTGGTGAGTAGTGTGCACTGTTGTGTAAAATTTTGTTTGTGGTGAGAGGAGTGGAGTGACAGTGTCTCCTGAGGAGACTCCTCAGTTAAGTCATGGTTTCAGGTGTGTACTGAGGACAGTGTTGGTGGAGGAGGTGCTCCTCGCTGTAGGAGAGCTAGTTGACTATAAGAACATTCAGTCTGCCTCTCGTATGAACAAGGCTGTTGTGGTTTTCCTGAGAGCTGAGAATCTGGTGAGTCTTGTGATTGAAGTAGGTTTAGTTATTAAAGACTCATTTGTACAGGTGTCTCCGCTTTTTTCTCCCTCTGCTAAGACCACTGTCCTCTGTCCGCTTGTCTAGACTCCTGAAGGATTTTAGTGTGTTGGACATGTGGAGGGTGAAGAACAGTGACAGTAACAGGTGACAGTACACCTGGGCGAGGGTTTAGAAGGCAGAGTTAGTGTTGCCTGTTTAGATTGGATTTGTGTGTCTAAACATTTTAGCAGTAGAATTACTGATTGCTAATCTCGTCCGTAGGGTTTTCTGATCAACACCTGGTTTTAGTCACCGTTAGCATGTCACATTTTTCTAGTGCACCTTCTTTTTAGCATTTTAATGTGAAGCTATTGCGGGACGAGCAGTTTAGTCTTAAGTTTACATGTTTTTGGGCACGGTGGAGAACCGAGAAGAGCTAGTGGGAGGTCGGGAAGGCATAAATACTGACCTTTTGTCTGCAATACACGGCCAACTCGAGTGCATAGATAAGACAGACGACCCAGACTCTTGATGAGGACAGTCGCTCTTTGGAGCTCGGCCTGACTGCGGACTTGGAGTCCAGGACTTTTGGCACTTTACAACAGAAAAAGACAGAGCTGAGCTCCTTTCTTAATGAGAGGGTAAAGGGTGCCTTGGTTCAGTACTATTGCAGACATGGATGCTCCAAGCTTATTCTTTTTCAACCTGGAGCGTTCAACATCCCAGCACAAGCGGATGGCCTGTCTGTCTCCCTGATGGCAGAGTGTCCACTGACGTAAAGGAGATGTGTAACCATGCAGTGGATTTTTACTCTGCTCTCTACACAGCTGAACCGTTTGATGCTGACAGTGCTGAACAGCTTCTGGAAGGTCTGCCTAGGCTAGGCCTGGACCCTAGAGCTGCTCTGGACTCTGATTTAACTTTACAAGCACTCACTGCTGCAGTACAGCAGCTTCACGCTGGCCGGTCTCCTGGCATTGATGGACTTTCGTGCAATTTTTATAAGCATTTTTGGAATTGCGTTGGGGAGGATTTTTATGAAGTAATTTGTGAATGTATCAGGGAGGGGGTTTTACCAGGTTCATGCCGCTGTGCAGTACTGACTCTGCTGCCGAAGAAAGGGAATTTGTCGTGTTTAAAGAATTGGAGACCGGTTGCTCTTTTAACTACTGACTATAAAATTTTCTCGAAATGTCTGTCTAATAGACTCAAGAACCATATTTCCATATAACCATATTTCTGCATCCCAGACAGGTCTATTAAAGGTAATTTGTTTTTGGTTTGTGATGTCTTGGACTTTTCCAAGTGTTCTGGTGCGTCAGTGGGGCTAATTTCGTTCGACCAGGAGAAGGCTTTTGATCCTTAAAGCTTTTGGGTTTGGTGATGTGTTCCTGGGTTGGATACAGTTGATGTACTCTGGGGTCTCTTGTTTAGTCAAGGTGGGTGGTGGGCTGAGTAAGCCAATTGCCTCCAGAGGCATTAGGCAGGGCTATCCTTTACTCGGGCAGTTGTATAGTTTAGCGATTGAACCACTACTTTTCCAATTTAGGCAGAGGGTAGTGGGTTTTCATGTTCCAGGGCTGAATCAGGTTTCAGGTGTTGCTTTGTCAGCTTATGCTGACGATTTCACAGTTTTTTAAGTGGGAGTCAGGATGTGCAGGTTTTATCTGAGAGCTTGATGCTACATGCGAAAGCTTCATCTGCTAGGGTCAACCGGGACAAAAGTGAAGCTTTATGGGCTGGCCAGAGGCAGGTGGGAAAACTCCTTCCCTGCCTGGTAATCTGAGGTGGACCACAGTGGGTTTGAAAGTGCTGGGTGTCTTTCTTAGGACAGAGGAGCACAAAATTGTCTCAATGGAAATGGGCGCTTCCCCAGTTGTCCTATAGGGGGAGAGTGTTGGTTGCTAATAACTTAGTCGTCTCCACCCTTTGGCACAAGTTCAATGCTGGGTGTTTTTACTACACTCTGGAAGAAGTGCCTCTACCAGCTCTGTGCAAAGGTTTCATATGCAGGGGTTTTGACGGATGTTACATGCACTAGGTGGTCTGAGTTTTTTGGCACTGACTTTTTCCCATAAGGCTGCTGGCGGACCTTCTACAAGCATCCGATTGAGAAACAGACAGCGGACCTCCAATGGAGGATAGTACGTGGGGCTAAAGCTACTAACAGACATTGGCTGCACCTCGATCCAGCTACTGATGAAGCTTGTCCTTTCTGTTCAGAGAGATACTGTTTTCCACCAGGCTGAGTCTGCTGTTTGATCTTCTGAACAAGTGGTTTTTATCTTCAGGTGAAGTGTTTTCTTTTCAGCTCTTTATCTACGGTCCTAAGTACACTGTGAAGAGAAAGCTTGTTTTGGTGTTGCTGAATTATTTGTCTGGTAGAGCTAAACTGGCCATCTGGAAGTCCAGGAAGAACAGGATGTTGGGTGGAGGTTCAGTGGATGCTGGATCTGTGTTTAAGGGGTTGGTGGCTGCACGTCTAAGGCTGGAACATGCGTATTATAACCTGGTGGGGAACTTAGAGGAGTTTCAGGCTGTTTGGGGAATTAAGGAGGTTCTGTGTTCAGTAGACGAACATGATAATCTGGTGTTGACTCATTTTTCTTTTTAATTTTGTTTGCCTTGTAATGGGAATGTGAGATGACACACTGCTTTCCTGTCTTATTTAAACTGTTGTAATAAAGTTGCTCCAGACGTCCAGGTGCTGGGCAGTGATGGCGACTGGTTAAGCCAACCCACCAGCTCGCTGCTTCAGGTGGATCAGGCTGGATGGTGATATGCCAGATGCAGTGGTGGCATTCCAGCTTTCACAAACCTCCCACAGCCCCGGTGCTCCTCCCAGAGGTCAGCATCTCTGTCACAGTGCTTGGCGATAAGCAGAGGACGCTCTTCACCGCTCCAACATTGGCGCCGCTACATGAAGGTGATCTAAAGGATATCGGGGCAAGAAGCAGAGAACAGAAGCCGTTTGATGTTCAGCAGTGATTGTGAGTAGAGATTTAAGTTGGACTTGTCCCGCTGGACTAACACTGAGACAGATATTTCAGTCCGGCTTTTATTTCTTAGTTTTTGGGGAGAGTGGTTCAAACGGCACATAAGTTTTCATTTTCTTTTCAACGTTATAATGGTGTTACTTTTTTAAAATCAACTTTTAGAATACGGTCTGTTCTGAAATAAAGCACCTTTCTGTTCTCTCTCTCTCTCTCTCCTCTCTCTTCTGCTTCTTTTGCAGTCACGTTTAAGATGCTCTTTTCCAGCAGAGCAAAGACGAAGGAGACCAAATTCTACCCAAACATTCAGCTCACGATTCACTTTGATTTGATTAACAGTACTGGATCCACAATTCAGTATTCATACAACAGTTTGAACAGAACCCCAGTGAAGGAACTGTGAGTCGTTTAACTTACTAATGACTCCGCAGCTGTTAGGCAGGTCTGAACTAGATAAAGTATACTTGGGAAATATACTTCAACTTAAGTTTATACTTAAGTTTACTTAAAAAAAAAATAACTTCAAGTATAATAATCAGATACGAGTAGTTTCATACCAACTACGAATAACATTTCACGATAGACTATAAAACACACTCTACCCGCTACAACAGATACGCACACATATGTGCAGAACACGACAGCACGTCTGCCAAAAAAGAGCTGGAGGCGAACGAGGAGCTGCTTTTCGGTAACGTGATTGAAGCTGCATCTGCTACACGTCCAAACGTTCACTCATTTCATTTCATCTCTCAGTAATTCCTCATTATCACGCCCCATTGTGAGTTCTAATTGCTCTCCAGGGGCCACAAGTTGTAAAGTTCTCAAAGCAGGAGAACCGTGGGTTGTTTTTCATCTTTTTCTTGTTTTCATCATCTGCCTTTCACATTTGTAGTTTAATGTCACTTTTTTTGTAATTTTTCATTCTTTTTTTCTCTTTTCCCTTTGGTTTATTGTTCTAAGCACATAAAAGGTTGGTCTCGATGGCCTTCCACGTAGAAATACAAATATAAATGAAAAAAAGAGTCATGTTGAATTTCATCTTGTACATAATTGATTACGCTGAGATGCAGCATCTTCCGCTTTACTTACTTTTAATGAAAGTCTGAAACTGAAGTAAAGGTACTGAACATTCAGTGTAAATTTTGAGTTAGGATGTTAAATCCAGTCTGAATTTGAAGTTGTTATATGCATTTCCCAGTACGACTGAACTGTTAATATCAAGCTGGAGTTGATACTGAACCCAGTATGAATTTAACATTATGAAATCATTATGAAACTGGGGTTTCAATACTAAACCTACAATATCAGAAATTCTGGTATCAAGATTCTGGATGAAAACTAAACTAGCTATAGAAGTTTGTTGTTTGACACTGAATTTTTAGTAGAATCTGGATTTCACTGTCCAAAAACAACAAGTATCTTAAGATTTTTCTGTCTGAAAGAGAGTGAAGGTACTCTGTAAACAAGAAATTGTTGAGATAACTTAAAATATTAAAGCAGCATAATGCACTAAGATTTTTTAGTTCTCAACAACTGCACTGGTAGTCATTCTTACAAAGATTTGTTTATTTAGCCAACTTAAATTAGTTTGTTAAAACAAGTCTGATTATTTTATTCATGCTATAAATAACTTTAAGATGACTACAAAATTCCTGTTCAGAAAATAAACTGAGTTCACAGGCCAAAAAATTCTATTTGCAGAACAAGAAATGCTTAGTAGAAAGAACTCAACATGATGCATTAGTATATTTACGCTGCCCTTCTATCACTTCTATCGTTTAGCTAACTTAACTTACTCTCTGGCAGCTTACTCTCTACTTGCCAAAGCCAATCCTAAATGACCACATCATTTACATACTGAAGTACATATGCATTAGTAAGACATTAAGCACATGGTAAACAAACTTGCATTAATTTATTTCTACCAGTAACTGACATAGAACCAACATACATATCCTGAATATCACTCCACATTACACATTCAGTATGTAAATGTAATAAAATCCTTAATGAATACTCTCAAATTTCACTAATCCAAAATAAAAGACCTTCAGATGCTAAATTCTCAAAACAAATTCTAGTGGAGAAGGGCAGGTAGTGAATACACTACCACTCAAAAGTTTGGGATCACAGTGAAATGTTCTTGTTTTCAATGGAGTATCTTCCTTCCTTAACACAACAATGGACTGACGGGTCTCTAAAGAAAGTTGTTTCTTTCTGGTCATTTTGAGTCGGTCAGCAAGCCATCAACTGCTGATCTTCAGATACTAAACTAACCTAGAATATTGTTCTCCCCTTTTATACTCACTTATTAGTAGAATGTTTTTCAGCTGTGCATCACTATTGAGCAAGAGTGTCCTAACAACCAATTAGTCCAATAACATCCTTAATTTGGATTGGTGGTTGTACCAGGAGATTTAGACAGAGGACTGAGAATTGCTGATAATAGGACTATATGTAAAATAAGCCTCTATACAAAAATAGACTAACAGAAGTTAACAGTAGAATATGGTTTGCTTTCTCTCGTACTATCCACTGCAGTCATTCCTTCAGCATATTTAGATGAATAGCTTTGCAAACACGCATAGCACAAGCTTAAACCCCAAAAGTTTAATAATGGTCTAAAACATCACATGAAGTGTGAGTAAATGTACAACAAATTGCTGTTTTGGCCTTAAAGCAAAATCAGGAAACTGGTCATAGGAAGTAAGTGTGGTCAGATAATTTGAAAGAAACAGTATTTCCTCTGAGCGCATTTGAGAGAACAATACTCCACCTCCACATCAAATCACAATCAAATATGAACTGCAGAAATGATAAATGCAGAAATTAACGATTAGAAGGTCACTAGAAAATGGATTGATTGCTATTAACATTGTCAAAACCCATGTTCATTGGCTAGCAGGTAAAAGTTGTTTTGGAGAAAGCACATGCCATGTGGTTCCTGATTTAAGTTCCACGAACCAATCCTATAGAGATGACAGTGTTAAGCAAATAACGACCACCTTCAACATAAGAGCCATGTTCCACACCTTAAAAACTAGCTAGAACAACTACATGTATTTCAACACAATGAACAACAGAGTGGGCTAACATCTGAAGAACTGTAAATCAGGGTCTTATTCGCAGATCCTTCGCTGATTCAGGGTTACAACAAACAGCTGCGTGCATTTAGTGGGTTTGAGAATCAGAAATGCTGGCTCTGACTATTTACTCTAGACCATGGTTACCTGGCTTACAGTTAAAGTTTGTTCTGAAGAGAGCGCACGCGTTGTGTGCATCCAGATCCAAGCTCCATGAAGACATTCTGAACGGCATCAAATGTGTACTTAATCTCTTTTGGATAAGAAAGGTTGAGAGCGTTGTTACAACCTAAAATAGCTCTTTTAAAAAAGTAGGTTGACACATAAAGGAACATAAGAGAAGTAAATAGGGCCAGGCCAGAATTAAAGTTCTATAAACTACAGCATTTTTATTATCGTCTTACAAAAAAAAAAACATCCACCCAAACAAACAGACCTAGATCGCTATCGAGGCCTAAGAGGAGCCAACAGAGACAGTGCCAAAGAAAAGAAAGAAACAAAACTTTAACCTAACCTATGTTTACTATATACAGAAAACAAAGAAAACAAAACCTACCTATGCTAAGAAACATAAATACACCAAGGGCACCCGCCTTCTTACCTAGTGTATCTATACAACGATCACTACGTGATAAAATGTATAAGGCACCTCAGTCTTACCTGTTGGACTCCTCTGGGAGGGATAGGGTGGGATGTTTACACACAGTGGTTGAGATAGATAGAACAGGGTTGACAAACAAACTATTTCACACATGGGAACTACATGTCACAAAATGGTGGTAGTAGCAGAAGGGGAGCCACACCACCTGCCTCACTTCCTGTGGGTGATCTGGCTGCCATCTTGGTGGTGACTGCAGTTGATATAGTCCATGGCCCCTCCCCCAAAGGTCACATGGACTATCAAATGTGCGGAAATATTCACATACAACGAGAGCACACCTAGCATGCTAACCATGTTCTGTATGTTTGCTGAGGAGCTTGCAACAGAGACTTCATCCTCCAAAATCACAAGTACTCCAACAGATACCCCTTTGGTCTACCCATCTCCGTACCCTAACAGAGAATAGACACAAGCATACATTAAATCAACTGTTTCTTATCTCATATGCATGTTTCTTGGTGTCATCTACTTACCAAACATTTCTTTTATAATTTTGTGGGATCTTCTCTTAGAAAAAGGCAGACCCTCCAGCACAGCTCTTTTTCGGTGGGCAACAATATCAGACACACAAATAGACACATAAATGAAAGCATATAAAAATATGGTTTAACAAAATGTGACAACTGTTTCAAAAACATGGACAGACATCACCTGTTTCTCCAAAAACAGCCCAGGCCATCTCTCCTGGATCTGTACCACCATCGATTGATTCTCAATCACCTCTCCTCTCTGTAGGGAAAACGTCAGCTGCATCTTCTCTCTTATAACTGCCATGTCTTTACTTGCCTTTCTTGTTTCTTCTACCAAGAGAAGTCTTTGTTCTTCAAGTGAATCGACATTGTGGTTGCTTGGGTGTTCTGGGACATGAGCATTTTCAAAATCGGGGTCCTCAAACTGCAGAGAAAATTCACCTTGAAGCTGCAGCTTTTCTCGGAGGGCATCAATGAGACGAGCCACTGATTCAGGCACTTGGGAAAGCTGGACACGTCTGGCTTCGGAAGAGAGGACTACACGTAGTGAGTAACACCTGGCAATAAAGATGTAAAATATCTAAAGATGTAAAAAAATAAAGGTAAAATACATACCATATTTAGACTTTTCAATGTAGCAGGTATGTCCTCAAGGTCACCAACACCTATTCTCCAACTCTGTAGGCTGTCAACGGATGGGAATCACTCAGATCATCAGGATTAAGGATCAACACCTCTGCATAGTCAATTTCAACAATGTCATATGACCTGTAATGCTCCATGTACCAGGAGGAAAGTCTTTTTGTTATGAATGGCACTTTCTCAGCACAGACCATAATACTCATTATCTTGAAGAACCCTGGCTGTCCATTCCTGTTTCCAGCAGAAACCATCATGCCCTCAGCATGTGTACCATGCAGATGAACAACTTTGGAAAGAGACATAGCATCAAGATTTGGGAACTCTAGCTGTAGAGCAAGCTTCAATGTTGATTCTAAGGAAGATATCCTAACCACCTTTACTTTTTCAACAGTTCTGACTTGAAACGGGTATGACTGTCTAAATGATAGGCAATCATTTGCTGATGCTTTATCCCAAGTGTGAGAAGCACATTTTTCATGTTATGAGTATCATGCACCACCTTCTTGAAGAAGCTATGCTTGGATTCAAACCTAAAAGTCCAAAAATTCACTAACAGCCCAAAACAACGAATAAGGTGTGGGTAATGTTCAATTCTACGGTGCTTTGGCTTTAATTCAAAGTCAGGAAATGTAGATGTAAGATATAAGCGGTGGTCAGATAATTTGAAAGACAAGAAACACAGTACTTCCTGACACAACAATCTCAACAATTTCCTTCAAGTCCATTAATATCTCCCACAATGCCTCTTTTTCTGGGATACAACCACCAATCAACAGGGGAAGCAGTCGCAACAAAGCCCAATTTTCATGGGCGTTTCCACCAATCGATCCTTTTGCAAGACTTGCTTTAGGAATTGTCTTTGGTTTGCTGGTCTTGCCTGAGTGCTGGTAAGGAAATGTCTTGATGCTGTGATTAAGTCTATCAAGTGTAGTGAAGGTAAGTGCTTCTTTAATACACACTTTCCTTTTACCCCATTAATACTTTTCAAAGTATCACTCTGCTTAACCTCCTCTACAAAAGTATTATGCTGCCTAACATTCCTCAAACGGAAGCCTCTAACTCTTACAGTCGCTATTTGTTTGTGACTAACCAAACAGAATCTACAGAACTTGTCTACATTAAAGTTTTCTTAAACACCAGCCAGGCCATGTGTTCCAAGATTATCTGCACATACACAAAAAACAGTTGCCTTCACTTGACGGCCTAAGGGCTCCACAGTCACCCCCTCTTGCTCAAGAGATTTAATGTCCTTTACCAAGGGTTGCAGAAATGTCTCATACCCAAATTTCTTTACATTAACACTTTTTCCTGAAACTGCTAACTGAATTGATGTTCGACCAGATTAGAATTTTAAGTATTCCACATTTCTTTGTTTCAGTAACTCAAAATCTCATAAAATCTCACAGTGTACTGAACTTTCAGAATGAGTTGTAAACTAGGATGCTAAACCCAGTCTGAATTACATATTTCCCAGTATGACTGAACTGTTGATAGAAAGCTAGAGTTAAGATATTGAACCCAGTGTGACCTAACTTTCATTATTAAACAAATGCATCAAATTTTATATATAAATATAAATGTATCAAATATTTATCAAATATTCCGTATGAATCTACAGGCAACACGTAATAGTATAATGTAAAAATATGATGTAATACTTTAGGGTAATATAATGAATTAAAGGTTATTTTATTTCTCAATTTGAATCTGGATTTTACATATTAAAGTTTAAGTATGAATTTGAAGATAGATATAAGATAAATATATAAAATAGTATAAAATAGTGTTAAGATTTTGAATGCAGTGTAAATTGGGCCTCATGACACTGAACTTTCGGTATGAATCTGGAGTTACGAAACTGAAATTGTAGTATAATTGTGAATCTGGATTTGAATAAACTTACAAAACTAAACTCTTAGTATAATTGTAAATCTGGACTTGAATTTGGAATTTACATATTAAAGTTTAAGTATGAATTTGAAGTATAAAATGGTATTAGGTGGCACCTGCTATTTAGTGAAAATTGAGAGTTAAGATTTTGAATCCAGTATGAATTTTACCTAATGACACTGACCTTTCGGTAGGAATCTGAAATTACGGAACTGAACTCAATATATATTTGATGAATCTGGAGCTAAATGTCATTCAAAAGTTTGGGGTCACCAAACTATGCATTCATATAAACCCACTATTTTTAAAGGACCATGTTATTCTTCGTTAGTCTAAGTTTCAAACCAGCAAAAATGAAGAGGTTTTGGATAATAAACTGAGCTGGTAAACTGTGATTTCATGATAATTGGAAAACCAATGGCGTCCACAGTCCTTTATTTCTGAGGAAAAAAAGAAACAACAATATTCATAGTTTTTAATAGGGAAATTCAAATAAACCAATTTAGTCTACTGTTTAAAACACTTCCATAAAACTTTCTAACATGCATTCAATTTATATTCTTCCAAAAATACTGTAAACTGTGAATAAAGTATTGCTGTAAAGTTTTGGTGTCTAGTTTATAGTGTCTATACTGTATGAGTTATTATTGAATAACAACTATTATTATGACGAATGACCCCAAACTTTTAAGTGGTCATGTACCTCCAGTATGGATTCGATACTGAACCCTTTTTGTCAGTGTTGGCCAATTATGACTATGAATTGTGCTACTGTACATGTGAGACGTGCTTAATGGAAAGCTAACAGG
The DNA here is from genome assembly GCA_021613375.1 of Megaleporinus macrocephalus. Lineage (NCBI taxonomy): Eukaryota > Metazoa > Chordata > Actinopteri > Characiformes > Anostomidae > Megaleporinus > Megaleporinus macrocephalus. The sequence goes on along the minus strand of CM038722.1, from coordinate 40,454,160 downwards.
ACTAATTCTATTCTAAACCTGTAAACCTTCTTACACACACACTCACACACACACGCACACACACTCACAAACACCTAGAACAAAAAAAGAGTGAAGGCATTTATGGAAATGAAATAATGGGGTGAACGTTTAATGAAGAAATCAATAATTCCGTCTGTGCTGTCAGTAAATAATGCAGGCTGGCATTTGAGTGGGATGGATGTCTAGAGGAGGGAAATGGAGAAGAGGAATTTGAATGAATAAAGGATGTGTGTGTGTGTGTGTGTGTGTGTGTGTGTGTGTGTGTGTGTGCGATGCCGGATCATTTATCATATTACGTCAAGTTCTGTCTGTGGGTGATGCGTTTGTGTCTAACGGGGAATCTGATTATCTAAAGGTGCCTGTTCTGTTTTTAATAACAGATTGACGTAGGAAGAGAAAAAGAGAGGGAGAGAGGGGGGCGGGGAGGAAATATAATGATGCCAGTTCTCTGTTAGACATTCCATCGTTGCAAATGTGTGCCTGTGTGTGTATTTCAGAATTTAAAACACATAAAAACAGATTAGGACAGCAACAAACAGCCGCTCCTGACACACAAACCCCAGCTGTGGAGAATCAAAGCCTCTGTGGGGGATTTAGTATACGTATGATGTCATGTTGCTGCATTGCTATTGCATGAACTGCAGATGTAAGTGATTTTCCAGATGGGGGCGCTATCACACTCTCTCAAAATGTCTATAGTTTACAGTCCCTCAAAACCAGTTAAACCTGGAAACCATGAGGAGCTTTCACAGAGTACCAAAAGTTGCTGTCCACAAAAAAATGCAAGAAACTTACCAGAAAACAGCAGCAAAATTTGTAGAATTCTCATCTATGATACTGTTAATGTTTGAAAAGTGAGGGTGATTATTTTAGAGTGATGGTGTTTGTTGGAATGTGATAGTGTTGGTTGGAAAGTGATGGCGTTGTTTGGAGAGAGATGGTATTTGTTTGGAGAGTGATGGTGATTGTTGGAGAGTGATGGTGTTTGTTGGAGAGTGATGGTGTTTGTTGGAAAGCAATGGTGGTTGTTGTAAAGTGATGGCGTTGTTTGGAGAGAGATGGTATTTGTTTGGAGAGTGATGGTGTTTGTTGGAGAGTGATGGTGTTTGTTGGAGAGTGATGGTGTTTGTTGGAGAGTGATGGTGTTTGTTGGAAAGCAATGGTGGTTGTTGTAAAGTGATGGCGTTGTTTGGAGAGAGATGGCGTTGTTTGGAGAGTTATGTTGTTTGTTGGAGAGTGATGGTGTTTGTCGGAAAGCAATGTTGGTTGTTGTAAAGTGATGGCGTTGTTTGGAGAGTGATGGCGTTTGGAGAGTGATGGTGTTTGTTGGAGAGTGATGGTGTTTGTTGGAGAGTGATGGTGTTTGTCGGAAAGCGATGGTGTTTGTTGGAAAGTGATGTTGGTTGTTGTAAAGTGATGCCGTTGTTTGGAGAGTGATGCCGTTGTTTGGAGAGTGATGCCATTGTTTGGAGAGTGCTGGTGTTTGTTGGAGAGTGATGGTGTTTGTTGGAGAGTGATGGTGGTTGTTGGAAAGTGATAGTGTTTGTTGGAAAGTGATAGTGTTTGTTGGAGAGTGATGGTGTTTGTTGGAGAGTGATAGTGTTTGTTTGAGAGTGATGGTGTTTGTTGGAGAGTGATGGTGGTTGTTGGAAAGTGATAGTGTTTGTTGGAAAGTGATAGTGTTTGTTGGAGGGGGATGGTGGTTGTTGGAAAGTGATAGTGTTTGTTGGAAAGTGATAGTGTTTGTTGGAGAGTGATAGTGTTTGTTGGAAAGTGATAGTGTTTGTTTGAGAGTGATAGTGTTTGTTTGAGAGTGATGGTGTTTGTTGGAAAGTGATAGTGTTTGTTGGAAAGTGATGGTGTTTGTTGGAAAGTGATAGTGTTTGTTGGAAAGTGATAGTGTATGTTTGAGAGTGATGGTGTTTGTTGGAGAGTGATGGTGTTTGTTTGAGAGTGATAGTGTTTGTTGGAGAGTGATGGTGTTTGTTGGAAAGTGATAGTGTTTGTTGGAAAGTGATAGTGTTGGAGAGTGATGGTGTTTGTTGGGGAGTGATAGTGTTTGTTGGAGAGTGATGGTGTTTGTTGGAGAGTGATGGTGTTTGTTGGAAAGTGATAGTGTTTGTTGGAAAGTGATAGTGTTTGTTGGAAAGTGATAGTGTTTGTTTGAGAGTGATAGTGTTTGTTTGAGAGTGATGGTGTTTGTTGGAAAGTGATAGTGTTTGTTGGAAAGTGATAGTGTTTGTTTGAGAGTGATGGTGTTTGTTGGAGAGTGATGGTGTTTGTTGGAAAGTGATAGTGTTTGTTGGAAAGTGATGGTGTTTGTTGTAGAGTGATGGTGTTTGTCGGAAAGCTGGATGTAGCATAAACACTGAAACACGTGTGTCTCCAGTTTTGTCAGTTTTTATTTTTCTATTATTTTCTATTATTTTTCTATTACATTATTTCTATGCTGCCGTTTACATAGTGTAAAAAGTCATGATGAATAGACCAATGATATCAGAACAGACGTAGCACAACTGCACACACAGCCCTGGTGTAGAATCACATATTTGTATGTATTTATGTAAGTGACTGCTGGGTAACAACGAAAATGGGTGTAGCTTAAATGTGTTGTAGATAAAACGCTTATCCTCCGTCTGTCTGTCTGTCGGATAGTTTGGCCAGTGTTGGACACACACTGTTTTCCTTTAACTGATCCAACTCCCTGCTGCTCTTCCTCTTCCTCTCTCTCTTTCCCCCTCTCTCTTCGTCTCTCTCTCCTATCACATGATAGATTAAATAACTGATCAGAACTCCAGTCCTAAACAACATATTGTACACAGTTTCATGAGTTGGGCAGTGTGTGTTGTGTGTGTGTTTAAAGAGTGATGGGGATTATTTTGGAGTGATGGTGTTTGGTGGAAACTCATGATTTTTTATTGCAGAGTGATGGTTTTTGGTGGATGCTTATGGTGTTTATTGGAAAGCTATGATGTTTTAAATTGAAGAGTGATGGTGTTTGGTGAAGAGTCATGATTTTTCTTTGGACAGTGATAGTTTTGGTGGATGCTCATGTGTTGGAAAGCAATAATGTTTTAAACTGAAGGGTGGTAGTGTTGGTTGGATCTCTACCCCCAGGAGCATTCGCCCCACTAAGCATCCATCTCAGAGTGATGGTGTTTAGTGGAAAGTGGTGGTGTTTGGTAAAGAATGTTAGGTCAGCGTGTTCTGCCCATGCTGATTCTTTTCTGAAATCATTCCAGAAACTGCAGCATATGTCTATTCAGGAACGATGTAGGATCTTGGCGCTGTTGCTTTTAAGAGGGTGGATGTGGCCAGTACTGCGTTTGGCTGGGAGGAATTTACTCTATCCACTCCATAAAGTCATAAACACCTCAACACGCACACAGCTGCGGGAAATATTGACAAAATGACTGATGCTTATATAGTAGAGATAATTATCCCCCTCTCTTCCTCTTTCTCTCTTTCTTTTTATCTACAGCTCTTAACCAACGTGTGTTGAGTTAATTAGGTTGTAAGTTTCATCTCCTCTCCTCTCCCGTCTCTCTGTTAAGCCTTTATACATATTGTATTGATCTCTCTCACCTCCTCTTCTCCTTACACAGATCATGATTACTGCCCTCGAACTCTGGTTCCTCTAACAAGATCTGCTTGGATCAATGGGGAGTGTTTAAGTCTGGATGTAATTCAGAAAAATGCTTTAGTGAGGGCTGCTGTGCATCTCTACTTTATCTGTAATGCTATGTTTGGGTGTTACGCATTACTGAAATTAGCCTGCACACATTAACTGGCTGAACAACATGCCTGAAGCGTGTGCTGCAATTACATTATCACATATACACATATGAAGTCCAACACTATTATTCATTTAATTTACTTTCCACTTAGCAACTAAGTACAAACTATTCCTTTTTGGGAGATATTTCTGAGAAGTTTAGGGATAAAATGTTTACTTGTATAAAAAGTAAGAAGAAAGAAGAATATATTATCATATATCATCAATATTTTATCAATATTTCCTGTTAGACTTAATATATATATAAAGGCTCCAAAAGAGTTTGGAAAAAATTCTGGTTTCATTGACTTTATTAAAAGGAAAGACAGTTTTTGTTTTGCTCCTGTAAAGTTGCCATTATGGAGATACTTACTTTCCTTTGGGCAGCAAGTATATACTGTGTATATTTATATATATATATTAATTAAATTGCATATAATTGGCATGCACTCTGCAGAGTATTCTTTATATTAAACACTTGTATCAATTTCTTTTTAGCCTCTTGTAATTATGTAATTGGATATTTTATAGTTATTACAACAGATTTTTTTTATCATGTAACTATTCTTGTAATTACACTGGCACAGTATATTATGTTTTCAGACATTGTGTCCAGCCATATTAAGAAGTGTGTAATAACATGCTTTAAGACATTAAGTTATTACACTAATAATTCCAGTTTTCCTAACATTTACTTTTATTGTAAATGCTCAAATTTACTGGTGACATCGTGACCGGTTTTGGTTTTAAAACCATTATGTAGTGTGACGGTACTTACACACCAACACCAGATGACCACTTCTCTAAAAACAAGTTCTAGCATAGAGAATAGCGTCACTGTCCAAGGAAAAATGTGTTACATGTGTTGTTCTTGTGTAACTACACTGTTATTAGATTTTTTATATAAAGTGGGACCTCCAAGCTTCTATACCAATTCAGGGGTTCATCCTGGGGTTAAGACTTGTGGCAGTTCTTTAAGTTTCAAAAGAGATTAATCACACTCATACATCTCCTTTACACAAGATCCAGTAAAAAGATTTTAGATGTCTAAAATTGGGTCTTCTGTGAAGAAGTCCGATCACTTCATGTTTGCCGCCTTCATTTTTGATGATGGTGTGACATTCTGCAGAAATCACACAGTTTCTCCTCGTTCTGAACAGCAGAAAGTGATTTGATCGCTCAAAAGTCTTTTTTAAGGTGTCTCAGGAGGTTTTAGTCCTATGGACGTGTAGGAAGTGTGTAGGCATGTGACTGCTGTAGTTTCTGGCCAACAGAGGCAAGTTTTATTACAGTCACACACTTAGAATAGTAGTGATGAAAATATGAACCCACACGAGCAAATATGTGTTTTGCAGAATCTTAATGATCATTGCACTTGAAAGGCTTATCTATCTATCTATATATATATACCATTATCTTCCACTTCATCCCGCCAGTATGGGTCACGGAGGGCAATCCCAGCATCATTGGGCAAAAATGGGGTACACCATGGAAAGGTTGCCAGTTCCAGGACCAATAGAAATGCCCGAAACTAGCTTTGAAGAAACTTACAAGACTTACATTTAAAGACTTACATTAAAAAAATAGGAAGGTTTTTGGCCTCTTCTAAAGTTGACGCTTTATCCCGCCAGTCGGGGTCACAGGGGGGCTGGAGCCAATTCCAGCGCCATCAACCGAAGACAAGGTACACCATGGACAAGTCTCCAGTCCATCGCATGGTCTATATATATATATATATTTTTAAATGTGTTATTTTTAAAAGATGTGCCAATGTAATATATTCTATATAATATCCTATTATATAAATATATATATAAACCAGTTCAATTGCATGACATCTGTGTTTTATTACTGTTTATAATGTATATGTCGTTCTTTGCGTTTGCCACAACTAAGCGCTCCATTTAGTAAACAGAATTTTTGTGGGGTGTTTACATTCCCGGCACAGGTCATGCGTACGGGTCAGATAAAAGTCAGCACTTTTATTTCAACATCTATGAGCTGTAGGGTCACCGTCCATTTAGCTTCCATATGGTTAACATCTGCCTTCATTAGTACACAAGTGCCAGCTTCTCTAGGCGGAGCGTGGAGGCTCGTTTCATTCCCCATTTTCATCAACGTCCAGTCTAAAAATGAAGGCATGTCTGATAAGTGGACATTACACTGATGGTTTAATGTATGCAATTACCTCCCAGTGTAGTCATTCAGTCAAGACACTCTTGGTCTCTGACGCTGGCTTCTGCTGTGTGGAGCTGGAGCTAAGAGACCACGGATGGCGCCACACCTGGTGGGACAAATTAATTGCTTGTGAAATACAAAGACGTGGCTAAAATGGAACAGTGCTGGACTGACTCCTGAATGACTTCTGTTCTAATAAACCTGTGGGGCCATTGGGTTCTAATAGGATAGGTACCTTGGCTAGTTCACATGTTTGAAGAACATTTAATTCTAACTTAGTAGGAAGAAGCAGAACATAAGAAATAACTAACATTTGGGTTTGACTGTCCGTATGTTCATGCCAGTCCTCTTGATCAAGCCAGACCTTCGTGTTCGGGTTCTAGCCTCTACTGCGCTGGCTCTCATTGTTTGAGTAGATCTGAGAACAAAAATACTATTCAGTAATCATTCTAGTGCCTTCCCTGATGTCCAGATGAATGTCCAAACATTGCCCAGAGTGTCTTATTCCCACAGTGCATCATGGGGTAAACACAAAACGTCTTGGTTGTCCAGGTGATGTCCAGAGAATAAGACTCAATGTACCAGGCAACCTTTTCCTGACTAAATCTGATGTTTTGCAGGCACTTTCGCTGCTGGACAGCGGTCAGCATTGGCACTCAGATTGGTCTTTGGTGTCATGTACCATGTTGTGAGACATTCCTGCTGTGAACATCATTAAAATGGCCTGTGAAATAGTTAATGCCACCGTAGCCCTTGAGTGGGTTCAGATTAGGTGGAATAACCTTTGTTGCCCTTGCACAACAATAAGACTTGTATGCCCAGCACCCTGTCCCTGGTTAATCATTGGTCACTCCTTGGTCCGCTGTTGGTAGGTACTCACCACTGTTGACCGGGACACCAAACAAGCTTTGCCGTTTTGGGGATACTCTGATCTAATTTTCCCACCATAACTACTTCAAGATTCCTCCGACCTGTCCATTTCACATCCATTACAATGGCTATGAGAACCAGCTGTTGCTTACTGTCAAATACAGTGGACTACAGTAGACCATGCAGAGTTTAGTTCCAAACTACCCCACAACCTTTCTGAACTTTTGATCCAGACTTGATGAGAGAGGCTGGTTAGCTAGAGGAGGTTTGGCACACTGTAGTTAGAACTAGACTCCACTACACCACCGTACTAACCACTACACCACCGTACTAAACACTGCACCACCGTACTAACCACTACACCACAGTACTAACCACTACACCACCATACTGATCACTACACCACCGTACTAACCACTACACCACCGTACTAACCACTACACCACCGTACTAACCACTACACCACCATACTGACCACTACACCACCATACTAACCACTACACCACCGTACTAACCACTACACCACCGTACTAACCACTACACCACCATACTGACCACTACACCACCATACTAACCACTACACCACCGTACTAACCACTACACCACCGTACTAACCACTACACCACCGTACTAAACACTGCACCACCGTACTAACCACTACACCACCGTACTAACCACTACACCACCGTACTGACCACTACACCACCGTACTAACCACTACACCACCGTACTAACCACTACACCACCGTACTAACCACTACACCACTGTACTACACCAGCACCACCATACTAACCACTACACCACTGTACTACACCACCACCACCGTACTAACCACTACACCACCGTACTAACCACTACACCACAGTGCTGACCACTACACCACCGTACTAACCACTACACCACCGTACTAACCACTACACCACAGTGCTGACCACTACACCACAGTGCTGACCACTACACCACCGTACTAACCACTACACCACAGTGCTGACGACTACACCACCATACTAACCACTACACCACCATACTAACCACTGCACCACAGTGCTGACCACTACACCACAGTGCTGACCACTACACCACCATATATTTTAGACCTTTACATGAAAGATTGGTACAAGATGATGAATAAGAACAGTATTTTGTGTAAGTGTAGGACTTATGGCAGTCTTGGCTGATCGGCTATATCTGAGGTGAACAGGGAAAAACCATGTACACTAGATTTTCACCGAACTATTCCAGGATGAGCAGCTTCCTAGAATAGTTTGGTGTTTCCGTTCTTTTCTATTATCGCACTGATTTGTCCTGTCTGAGTGGTCATTACTGGGCTTTTAACACACCTGGCAGCTCGGCTGTTTAAGTAATAACCACTGTTTCCTTTAATTTCCACAGGACGCGCTGGAGGAGTGGACCAATATCAGCCCCGGCTCTATACTGAGCAGCATGTAGTTCAGTTCTCATTAAACAGAGCCAAAATAGGACCGGCCGAAGGTTATGCACCGCTGCAGGAGTTGAACTAAAGTGTGTTTTTAATGTGGAACATCATATAAAGATATAAATGAAGATGGATATGTGGGGAAGCATTAAAGGTACTGGACGATGAAGAGAAATGACCATTACGTGAGCACTATGAACGCTTTAGAGGCGTAGAGTTGTTGTTGTCACAGCGCTACACTGTTCAGAGGAACAAACCCATTTCCAAAAGTTGGGATGCTCTGCAAAATATGAGTAAAAACTAAATACAATGATGTACAAATCATTTAAACTCCATATTTAATAGAGAGTAGTACAAATAAAAAATCCGCTAGCATGAATGCTAATCGCTTGAGTATAAAACTGCTAAATGGTGAAGGACTCGTTACAGAGTTGATAATAAAATACTGTTTTGTGTGATTATATGACCAGAAACACTTTAAAACTCCAGAGAATCAAAATAACTCACATTTTAAAACCACTTCACTGCTCGTAGATTAGCCTGCGGTGCATCATGGGATTGTCTTAGCGGCTGAGGAAGCGTTCAATACTTTCTTAAAATCAGGTCTAAATAAGGTTCCTCAGTAGACAGCATGTTTAAGGTATGTAAGAATTGGGACAGTCTACATGTCAGGAGTGCATACTAAGGAACCTTATTTAGACATGATTTTAAGGAAGCATCAAACACTTCCTCAGCCGCTGAGGCAATCCCATGATGCAATGCAGGCAGAATTTTTTTTCCCAACATGGCGGACAAAAGAGAGGAGCTACTAGCAGAGAAATTATCTTAAAATGTGAGTTATTTTGATTCTCTAGAGTTTTAATGTGTTTCTGGTCATATAATCACACAAAACAGTATCTTATTATCAACTCTGTAATGAGTCCTTCACCAATATATAATCATTTTGAATTTGATGCCAATTAAAACTCGTGGTACTGGTTGATGTTCAGCGCTGTGTTCAGCAGCTCCTCAGAGCGGAGGCGATGATTGTTGTAGTGCTCAGAGTGAGATGCTTCCACTCTTGCTTGATCCTGGATTTCAGTCTCGTTCGTCCTGGTTTTCTTTGGTAATGCTCCAGAGGTTTCAGTGGGTGAGCAGTGGTGGGGACTGCAGGCAGGTCAGTTCAGCCCCGCACTCTTTCACTTTCTTTTCAGCTGCTGGTGTGATACGTGCAGAATGTGGTTGATTGTGTGGCTGAAATAAACATTCTCTCTCTCTCTGTACTCTCCCTCTTTCTACTCTCTCTCTGTACTCTCCATCTCTCTGTTCTCTCTCTCTCTATTCTCTCGTTCTTTCTCACTTTCTCTCTCTCTCTGTACTCTCTCTCCCTCTCCCTCTTTCTACTCTCTCTCTATTCTCGCTCTCTCTCTCTCTGTACTTACTCTCCCTCTCCCTCTCTCACTTTCTCTCTCTGACTTTGCACTCTTTCTCTGTACTGTACTCACTCTCTCTCTCTTTGTACCCTCTCTCTGTATTCTCTCATTCTCTCTTTGTACTCTCTCTGTACTCTCTCTCTCTCTCTCTCTCTCTCTCTCTCTCTCTCTCTCTCTCTCTCCTGCTCGTTGTGATGGATGTGGAGCTGAAGTCTAACTGAAGTATTATCAGTAATGAAATGCTGCATAAACACACAGCAGGTGTTTATGGGGGGTTTATGGGGGGCTGCATAAGAGATAACACACCCACACACACACACACACACACACACAAAGAAAACTAATGTAAACAGTTTACTTTCATTTCAGACCTGTCGACCATTTTCATTACGATTTTAATAGCATTCTCTCTCTCCCTCTTTCTCTCTGTACTCTCTCTCTTTCTTTCCCCCCGCTCTATCTCTCTCTTTCTCACTCATTATCTCTCTACCTCTATCTATGTATCTCTCTGTCTTTCTCTCTCTCTCTCTCTCTCTCTCTCTCTCTGTTTATCAGTTCAGTACAGATTAACTGGTATGACTGTATAACAGACAGTATTTCAAAAGCGTTACAACAACATAATTATTTTGTTGATCTTTAGGAAAATATTTACATTATGTTCATTTACATTTTTAAGATAGTTCTCTCTATCACTCTTAACTCTCATTTTAACTCTCTGTTTTTCTCTCGGTCGTTTATTATTCTTTGTTTTCTAACTTGATTTCTCCCTCTCTTCATTTCTTATCCTTTTCTCTCTCTTGTTAATCTTTTTCAATATTTTTTTTTCTTTCTCTTTTTTCTTTCATTCTTTCTGCCGTGTCTGATCCACTCACACCATCACAACACATACTAACACCACCACCACGATGTCAGTGTCACAGCAGTGCTGAGAATGATCCACCTCCCTAATAATATTTGCTCTGTGGTGGTCCTGTGGGGGTCCTGATCATTAAAGAACAGAGTAATAAAGTATACAGAGAATCAGATGAACTACAGTCTGTAAGTGGAGCTCCTGTATGGTCAGTGGAGCTGATACAGTGGACAGTGAGTGGAGGTCCTGTATGGTCAGTGGAGCTGATACAGTGGACAGTGAGTGGAGGTCCTGTATGGTCAGTGGAGCTGATACAGTGGACAGTGAGTGTAGCTCCTGTATGGTCAGTGGAGCTGATACAGTGGACAGTGAGTGTAGCTCCTGTATGGTCAGTGGAGCTGATACAGTGGACAGTGAGTGTAGCTCCTGTATGGTCAGTGGAGCTGATACAGTGGACAGTGAGTGTAGCTCCTGTATGGTCAGTGGAGCTGATACAGTGGACAGTGAGTGTGGTGGTGTGGTTTATTTCTTTACGACTGTGTTTGTCTCTCTGTTCAGTTTGTGCACGTGGTCTGTATATGCGGGTGGTCACCAGAGTTTCCCTCAGGCTTTAATGCTGCCACTATTTCTCCCTCAGTCAGTCTTAACTCACCTTCCTCCAAAATAGCTTCCCTGCCTCCATAAATAGCCAACGTACATGTTTATTGCTTCCTTCTATTCTAGGGGAAAAAAGGGATAAGCCCTTGCAAAAAAAGAGAAAGAGAGACACAGAAAGAGAGAGACAGAGAGAAAGAGGCAACTAAAGTTCACTCAGTGGGAAACCTGAGGTCTGCCACGTCCAGGCTCACCTCCACAGAGGATATTAACTGTGATCCAACATGAGAAATGAGTCATATTGCTGCCTGATGCTGTGGGCCTGATGCATGGCCACATCTGGGCATACTATGTTGGGTCTGGGATTTGAACCCGCAACCTTCTGATCACTTAATTTCGTTGTCCTACCAACAGGCACTTAATGTATAGGGTTTCAAGGCAAACCAGAAGGAAAACTACAATCAAGGGTTAGGGTTAGGGTTAGGATTAGTGGGGGGATTGTTAGGAGAGACAATGGGATTGTTAGGAGAGATTTCTATGTGTAATTAAGTAGCTGTTATGGTCATTATTAGTGTGTGGACATGTTATTTGTGTCATGTTATGCTGGGCTGATTTGTAGCTGGTTCACAGGGTTAGAAGAGCTGTGATCACTAAAAGAGCATTTGTCTACGCTACTGTCACAACATTTAAGGTTTAATAGTCCAAAATGTTTGAGCACCGTAAGCTTAATTATTTGTATTCTACTGAAATGGTATGATGTTCCAAATACGCTGCTTAACCAACCATCATGGCCACCTACCTGATATGCTGCTGGTCCACCAATGTGCCATGAAAACAGCTCCACCCATGACATGGGCACCTCAACACCTCCGAAGTTGCCCTGTGATATCTGGCACCAAGCGCTGTGAGGGCCACCATGATCGACCTTGTTGTTTGAACAAATCCCAGTGATAATCAGCTGGAACCATTTGAAGTCCATCATCCTGCTGAAAGAGTCTGCTGTCATAGAAGCAGACTGGTGTCACATGGGGGTGTACCTGGTCTACAACAATGTTTAGATAGGTGGGACATGAACATCCAGATTGGTGGGTTCTCAGCAGAACATTGCCCAGGCTCCTTCCATTGGCGTGTATAGAAGTGGCATCACTTCTCCTGGGAAACACAAGAACCTGGCTGTGCAAGTGAGAAATAAACAGGACTCATTAGACCAGACAACCTTTTCATATTGCATACTTTACTTTCAATATAAGTCAATGGAACCAGAATTCTTTTCCAGGCTATTTTGGAGCACTTCTATTGGTCCATTCATCATAACATTTTCACACAATGTAAACAACCATTGGCGTGTTAAAACGATGACTCAAAATCGCCAAAATGGAGATATATGTTTTTTATTGGACAGCATTGATATATAGTTTTATTTGTGCATGTAAGTATAATTTCTCAAAAAAAAAAACTCACACTCTTCGCACTATAAGAAATATTTACATCATATAACAGTTTATAAATGCATTAATAAAGCGTTATTAACACTTCCCTGGGAGCATAGCCAACATTTCTATGCCACAATGGCTCTTCTTTCAATTTGCACCACCCCGTCTCCTCCTGGACTTGTCCTTGTCTGTTTCCCCCCTTTTGTTTACCTTCCCTCATGTTTTCTGGCCCTTAGTCCTGCCCCTCACCTGGCTCTGAACTGCTGCCCCACTCTGTGATTACTTTCATCTGTGTCTTCTTTGTTCCCCTCAGTATTGATACCCCTTGTGTTTGTGCTGTTCAACATTGTTTGTTTGTTGATATGTCTGCAGGTTCTAGTTATTACATTGACTCCCAGCTGTTTGTCCTTTGCTCTGATTGTTTGTTCGTTGTTTTGGCTTCTAATTGGTTTAAGCTATTGTCTTGTTTACCTTGTCCTTTGTTTGTGTTCTCGTTACGGTTTCCAACATGGGCGCTATGAAGCTTCCCAGGTCAGTCACGGTTCTTTGATCTACTCATAACGTTTTGGCTCATCGGTGTACATCAGCATCAGCCCTCAGGAACTGGGGTCTCCCTCAGTGCAGCACAACTCACTACTCAACTCTGACTGAGCTACCCAGTTAAAGATGACCCGGAGCAAAGATAGACTGCAGATGACTAACGACATGCCCTGTGTTAGATCATCACATCTTATCTACGTCTCCACTCAAGCAAGCAAACGTTCTTTTCCGCCGCCCACTCTCCAAGGACGTCGCTCCCCAATAAACATGCCTATATTGGCACACTGCCTGCTTTTAGCTTATTAAACCGATTCGTGCCCTTTAGATAGTGTGTTTAGTGCAGCTCGGAAATAGAACTGACCGGACTCCTTCCTTTATAGGGCCTCGGAGCATATTAAGCATCATTACGACGCTCTCATTATCCATACGCTTCCAACAAATAACATCCTGTCGCCAGGATTCGTGAGTGGAGCACATTATATCTGTGAGAGAATACAATTAGCTGGGTTTTCTTTCATAGGCTCATTCATGTGCAAGCGCAGTGCTTGCGTAATGGATATATAGGGTGCTGTGTGTTGCATGCTAATAATGTATTATTCCCCGCGGCCCATAGGTCCAGCATAAGCGAACAGAATAACTGGACATGTTGACTGGCTGGCTTATTATTGGTTTTTTGAGCACAAGCAGTGATTAAATGTCACATCGTGCTACAATAACTCACCGTGTACATTTCCTCATGACATGCTGTATCATAATCAGACATGGGCCCATCATCTAGACATGATTTCCATCATCACGAGGAGGAAGGACGTCGATAATGAATAAGAATATTGGGATCTATTGTAAAATTAGACGCAGATGCAGCAGGGATTGGCTAACGCATGACTTATCTGTTTTCCCCCCTTGTGTTTACCTTCTGACCACATGCTTTTGTTTTTGCTTTGGTTCCTTGCCCCTCACTTGGGTCTGAACTGGTGTCCCATCCTGTAATTGCTTCTAGCTGCCTCTTGTTTTTTCTTTCCCTTTGTATTTATACCCCTTGTGTTTGTCCTGTTTCTTGTTCAACACTGTTTGTTTGTTGTTGTGTCTGTAGGTTCCAGTTTAATACATTTACTCCCGGCTGTATATCCTTTATTATGTGTCCTTGGTTTTGGTTTCCAGTTGATTAAACCTCCTATGAATCCTATATTTACAATGCCATATACATGCATCTACAACGCATTACATAGCATGCATAATATATAATGCCTGGCATATGCCTATATAATTGACCATAAGCAGATATAAATAAAAGCGAGAATTTGACTTCATAGTGTTAGGTTTCATAATGCATTATAATATCCACTCATTAGAACAACGTAAACACGAATCTGGTGATACACTGCAACAGATAACTGGTTTAATATGTAATACTTAAAAAAAAGAGTAATAACTTTTATATGTAGTGTGAATTTGACAGTAACACTAATGGACTATAAATGTATTCATGTGGCTTCGTATAGGGGAAAGTGGGGTGATTGGTGCCAGTGGGGAAGTTGTGCCACCCCCTGTTTCTAGGGAACCACAGAAGAAATTGTTCATGTGACCACACATTTTTGAAAAGTCAGCCATTTTACTCATCCTGCAAAGAAGAGAGCCTCATTGCATGAGAGGTTAGCACAAGTTCAAACAGTTTTTTGTCTTTCAAATTAAAGTTTCTATGATCAAGGATTTTTGATTGTTGCTGTACTTAAGTACTTTTTTTGGTATCTGTACTTTACTTGAGTACTTCTGTCACGTTTTACTTTTACTCACTACATTTTAAAAGAAAAATCTGTACTTTTTACTCACTACATTTTAAAAATAGACTCGTTACTTTAGTTTCAACAATCTTTTATCTTCTTATTTATGTATTTTTTAATCAGGCAATTATATTTAGGGTCCTAATGAAGTGCAAATCATAATCCTACTGGATGTGAAGGGGAGGGGGGCTGTAATTGGCTACTTTGACAGCTTTTAGGCCTCAGCAGTGAGGGCTCGGAAAAGAAAACAAACAAACAAGACACCTCTCAGCAAATGAGATGCCTATTGTGTCTCCCAAAGAAGCAAGAGCTCATGGCAAAGATACCCTGTTAAAGAAATTTACGTTTCTTAAGAGAATTATTTTTAAAGAAATACTTTTACTTTTATACTTTAAGTACATTTGGGAGATTTTACTTTTTTACTTTTACTTGTGTAAAATAAAAGTAGTCATACTTCAACTTTTACTTGAGTATTTTTTTTTACTAGATTACTAGTACTTTTACTTAAGTAAGGAACTCATGTACTTCTGCCACCTTTGGATTGTTGTGCCTGAACAGTTATAGACGAGTTTGAAAATATTTCACACATTTCAGCGATTAGAATGTCATGCCACGGAGTTATAAGTGGAAGACATGCAGGGTTTCCACTCCTCTAGAGAACATGGACAGAGCAGTGAAAGAGGTGGAGAAGGGGAAGTCCATTCGTCAGGTGGTGAGGGAGATGAATATATGCAGGATGTCATTAAAACGATACATGGAGAAGAAAAAGAAAAAAAAATAAGGCCAGGATATAAAAGAACTGGACTTGCCAATCAAGTCTTTGAAAATATGGAGAAAGAGTTGGCAGAACATATAAAGGCAGTAGCAACAATGTTTTATGGTCTAAGTCCCATGAAATGCTGTGAACTGGATTTTGAGTATGCACGAAGAAATGACATCGATATCCCTGCCAGCTGGATCAGAGAGGAAAAAGCAGGTTGGCCTAAGTTCTGATGTGTTCTGAAAGTGCTAGGCCTTGTTTAAAAAAATTGACCTTTGGTGTGCTCATGTAGCACAATAGGTTTGTAGAAAATTGGAAAATTAAAAATTGATGTTGTAAAGTAACTTTAAACAAACCTTAAATTAGTAATTTTGGATTGAATTTGTCTAGCTTTTATATAGCATATATATAGCACAATTCCTGGGATCAAAATATACTCTCCAGGGATGCACTAAGTGTTATGCACGTAATTATAATTAGATGTATGTGATTATACAACATTATAAGGTGTTTTATATGTTATAAGGGATGTTTTGCATATAATTATTAGTACTTCAAACAGCTTTACATACTTATGCCTTGTATTATAAGATGTATATATGCCATATAACATCTTATAAATGCATAAAGCATAATGAACACTGGATACACAGGATGTGTTGCCAAAATTGTTTAAACAACAAAAAAACCTCACTCCACCTAAAGCCTGTAATGGCCTGACATAAAATTATATAACATGTTATGATGCATTATAACATTAGTGTCTAAAATGTTATAACGGGCAGTTATCATATGAAGTCACATATCCTTCTTTTATGAAATATTATGCATGTCATTAGAACTACTTAAGAAACATCATACATACTTATGACATGTAACTTATGTTATGTAACACCTCATGAATGCATTTATTGTAAATGAGATCTTATGTATATATAAATGTCTTATAAATGCATTCATAAAGCATTATAAACATATTATTCATAGAAAAAATTACCAATATATATTATATTGTGCTATGCAGTGACTTCATGATATACTTTTGCTTTATGTTGTGCACAAATTAATCACTTAAGAGCAATTATGTACACTTATAATTGCCATTGTTAGGTGATGTCAATGCAATAGAAGACCATATGAATGCATTTATAGATTATTATGTATATAGAATTTATAGGAAATGTTACTAATATTTATTATAATGTTCTTTGGAGTCTGACTTTATGAAGACTTATATACTAGTAATGTAGGTGCAATATAATACATTATAAATATATTTATAAAGCATTATGAGTACATGATTCATAAGAAGTTTTAGCAATACATATTATAATGTAGTGTAAGTAGTATACATATATATTAATAAAGTGTTGTGCATAAAATTATTACTACTTAAAAGCAATTATAGAGAGTTATGCCTGGTATTATAAGGTGATGCATGTGTAATATAATTATATTATGCATTTATAAATTATAAATGCATTAATAAAGTATTATAACTACATGATTCACAGGAAGTGTTACCAACCTATATCATAATGTGCTATGGAGTGACTGTATGATGTTGTATACGTTTGCTTTATTACTATTAATATCCATCAATCCATTATCTTCTTCTTTATTCTGTTAGTCAGTGTCACTGGGGGCTGGAGCCAATCCCAGCATCATTAAACAAAGGCGGGGTATACTTTGTTACCTTACTTAAGTAGTAATTTTGGTTATTTATATTTACTTATACTGGAGTAACTATTTTCAGCCCACTTTTTACATGTACTCCTTACATTTACACTCCATTATGTGTACTTTCTACACCTTACATTTACACCCTATTATCAGTACTTTCTACTCCTTACATTTACACTCCATTATCAGTACTTTCTACTCCTTACATTTACACTCCATTATCTGTACTTTATACTCCTTACATTTACACTCCATTATCTGTACTTTCTACACCTTACATTTACACTCCATTATCTGTACTTTCTACACCTTACATTTACACTCCATTATCAGTACTTTCTACACCTTACATTTACACTCCATTATCAGTACTTTCTACACCTTACATTTACACTCCATTACCTGTACTTTCTACTCCTTACATTTACACTCCATGATCAGTACTTTCCACTCCTTACATTTACACTCCATGATCAGTACTTCCTACTCCTTACATTTACACTCAATTATCAGTACTTTCTACACCTTACATTTACACTCCATTATCAGTACTTTCTACTCCTTACATTTACACTCCATTATCTGTACTTTCTACTCCTTACATTTACATTCCATTACCTGTACTTTCTACTCCTTACATTTACACTCCATGATCAGTACTTTCCACTCCTTACATTTACACTCCATGATCAGTACTTTCTACTCCTTACATTTACACTCCATTATCAGTACTTTCTACACCTTACAATTACACTCCATGATCAGTACTTTCTACTCCTTACATTTACACTCCATTATCAGTACTTTCTACACCTTACAATTACACTCCATTATCTGTACTTTCTACTCCTTACATTTACATTCCATTATCAGTACTTTCTACTCCTTACATTTACACCCTATTATCAGTACTTTCTACTCCTTACTACTTCCTCCGGAAGCTGAGAAAGGCCCGTCTCCCTCCACCCATCCTCACCCTCTTCTATAGGGGAACCATAGAGAGCATCCTAAGCAGCTGCATCACTGCCTGGTTTGGGACCTGCACAGCCTCTGACCGCAAGTCCCTCCAACGCATTGTGAGGACAGCTGAGAGAATCATCGGAGTCTCTCTCCCCTCCGTCTTGGACATTTACACCACCCGCTGCATCCGCTAAGCAACCAGCATTGTGGATGACCCCACCCACCCTTCACACAGACTGTTCTCCCTCCTGCCATCAGGAAGAAGGTACCGCAGCGTCCGGTCCAACACGACCAGACTCTGCAACAGCTTCTTCCCCCAAGCCATCAGACTTCTCAACACAACTCAACGTCTGAACTGATATCTTTCTCCAACCATTTACCCCAAATTAAAAAAAAAAAAAACAGGGAAGCATTTTTGCACAAAGCATTGCACTAATAACTTTACTACCTCACTGGACTCTATTTATTACACATTGCACAATTTGCACACAACCAGCAATTATTTATTATTCTCTGTCTGTACTGTGTTGTGTTGTCTGTCCGTACTTGTTTGTTTGTGTTGCACTTGTGTCTGTATGCACTGTCTATGTTGCACCATGGTCCTGGAGGAACGTTGTTTCGTTTCACTGTGTACTCTGTATGTAGTTGAAATGACAATAAAAACCCACTTGACTTGACTTACATTTACACCCTATTATCAGTACTTTCTACTCCTTACATTTAAACTCCATTATCAGTACTTTCTACTCCTTACATTTACACTCCATTATCAGTACTTTATACACCTTACATTTACACTCCATTATCAGTACTTTATACTTCTTACATTTACACTCCATTATCAGTACTTTCTACACCTTACATTTACACTCCATTATCTGTACTTTCTACTCCTTACATTTAAACTCCATTATCAGTACTTTCTACTCCTTACATTTACACTCCATTATCAGTACTTTATACTCCTTACATTTACACTCCATTATCTGTACTTTCTACTCCTTACATTTAAAGTCCATTATCAGTACCTTCTACTCCTGACATTTACACTACATTATCAGTACTTTCTACTCCTTACATTTACACTCATTTATCTGTACTTTCTACTCCTTACATTTACATTCAATTATCAGTACTTTCTATTTCTTACATTTTAAACATAGTCTCGTTACTCCTATTTTATTTACAGCTTGTTTTTATTCATGTATATTTACATTCCAGTAAAGATTATTGATAACATGTCTTTGAAGTTTTAAGTTTGACTTCATTACAATACTTATCGACAACTAGTCATCATATCTTCTGCTCCATGAAACACATGTTAATGCTCAGTAGTAACAGATATGCTTCTTTAATATATTTACATTGTACTAAACTACATTCATGTTTAATGGGTGTATATGTGGCTGAAACAGGAAGCCTAGCGCATCCCAAATTTATCAACATTAACATTTTAATATAACATTACAGTCATTACGGCTTTTAGAAGAATGATTTTTGGGGAGGTGGGCTAGCGCACTATAGAACCCTGGGGTGCTGCCTAAGCTTTTGCTCTTAATGGCATTTCTCCCTTACATTACTTTTACTTTTATACTTTTGAAAGCAGTACTTTTACATTTCTACTGGAGTAAAAAGCTTAAAAGCTTGAGTTGATACTTCAGCTTCTACAGAAACCCTAGTATCTATACTTCTACCTGAGTAATGAACGTGAATACTTTTGACACCTTTGGGTATACCATGGACAGGTCACCAGTCCATGGCATGGGCACATAACTATTGCCACTTAAGAGCAATTGTATTCAGTAATGCCTGGTGTTATAAGGTGATGTAGATCCCATACAATACCTTATAAAAACATCTATAAAGCATCATAAATGCTGGATTCATAGGAAGTGTCAACATTATTTGTTGTAGTGATCAAATGTCACACCAAGCTATAATAACTCACCATTCATATTTATTCATGACATGCTGTACCATAATTGTACCATATTATAGACATAACATTTGCGCATGACTTCCATCATCCAGAAGACAAAGGATGTCAATATTGATGCAACAGAGTTTAGCTACAGGTATAGTGATTTCCATGCATCACATGAGCTGGTTATTAATCCACACTGCTCGGGGGCTCTGACCATAATGATTAAACCCACAAAGGCTTTTGCCTTCTGGGCATGTACTATACAAGTGATCAGAATTCAGCTGAGGCTGGAATACGTGCATTACGATCTGACCGCAGCTGCACTGATCTGTCTTTTTCTTCTTCTTCTTTTTTGGAGGTCCTTGCATTTACATTCCAAAAGTCGTTCATTCATAAAATTGCCATTGCACCTGGAGTCAGGATCATGACGCTCCTCGAGCCTCTTGCGGTTATAAGAGTACGCCTCATGAATTTCAATGGCATCAATGCATCAGCAGCGTAAGAGCCTGTGACTAAAGTTCAGCTCAATTACTTTAATCATTATCATCCCGACAGGCATATGATGGTACGTCTCTATGGACCTCAAGAGCAGTCCACTATGGTGGTACACTAAAGCAGAACGAAGGTGTAGTGGGTTATACCGTAGTCCCATTAGCTAGCACCAGTTAGGACTGAGTATGACTGCACCACCTCAGAGGGTTTCCTCATGAAAACATAACTACTAACTACTAAAGTCGAATCTCTGGAAAGGCTTTTTTTACCTGGGTGTGGTCTTAGACTCTGAGAGCTGCATGTAAATACAGTCACTAAAGTAGCTTATTATCATTTGAGAAATATTGTTCAAAAAAAGGTTTGACCTTTTCTACCACAGAGAAACTCGTTTATGCGTTTCTTACAGCGCAGAGTTGCAGAGTTGATCACTGTAACGGTACAGAGTAACATGATCAGTAACATACAGAGAACCTGGAGATACTCTTTCAGCTCTTCTGCTTCTAAACTGTGGAGCTACATTCCAGTTTTCAGTCCAGATAGTCCAGACAGTCCAGATCAGCAGTCATTTTTAAGAAACAATCAAAAATAGTTCTCTTTAAAACTATGTTTACCATCACAGTACCAAAGGATTCCTGCTTTGTTTTAATAATCAATAAAATAAATTATAGCCAATCACTGCTGGTTTTCAGGTTTTGACATCATGTAAAAATATCGGTTGGCCTTTACATTGTGTGTAAATTACATGACCAATGTTCCAACTTTTAATGTAAGTCTATAGAACCAGACTTTTAAAAATAACTCTTTTTCAGAAATAGATGAGCTTTAGCACCTTGTGATTTAGAAACAGCACAACCTCTAACATTTAGCCAATCAAGAAAACCATAAGGTGACCTCTTGGTCAGCCACATATAGAAGCCTCACTGACGAAGCTTAGAAATCTGCCTGAAGGTTGGTGGGGTCAACAGGACCATCGATCTCTGTGACCGTAGAGGAAATGTCTCAGTGACTTTAATGGCTATTTACTCTTAAGGAGAATCTAATTTGAGCTCAGTTTGTTTACGTCAGTTGCGAGATTAATGAAACTGTGTGTACCTTATATTGTAGCTGTCCAGTGCGGATGACCCAGGGTCATGTTGAGGATGTGAGATGTGGGCGTATGTTTATTTTAAGCTTCCTGTCCAACTCTTGTGTGTTTTTCAGAGCGATGGCATAGAAGAATAACTGTTCGAGGAACCAGTCATCAGTTCTTTAAAGAACCATGAGTGTAAAGGTGAAGAACCTTTTATACAAGCCTACAGAACCTCCACATAATGTCCTAGACAGGCACTTTACTGTTACCAAAATTGATACCATGAAATGAGCCAACACTTATACAAACTGATATTTAACAAATGACTATATGCTTTATGCTGTATAACTACATGCTTTCTTTAATGCAGACCAGTTAACCCTATCGAACTGAGTGTCTTGCCAGGGATCAACTTAAAAGATTTGCAGATGGCCGTTTGAATGTTTGAAGTTTACGTAAAGCACTAATGAATATGTGGTTTGTACCACAGAGACAAATTTGAGAAATTAAAAAATTGCCAATAGGGAGAACTGCATCTCTGGTATTCCCTATCTGGACCTGGAATTCCTGTTGTAGCTCTATATAACTTTGGAGGAGTGTGCATGAGATCTCTAACAACAACAACTGTGTAAGCCTTTACAGCACCACATTTCACTCCCAACAACTTTAGCTCTTCATATAAAGACGCTAGCTTGTTATTCCCAGCCTGGACATCATGGCAGATGCTGGGAAGAGATGGAGGAAGACATTGTTGGAGGAAGAGAAAGACAGTGACCGTGCATCAGTGACAGTGACTCTGTCATTTCCACTCTGGACCCATGAATGCCTGCTATTGCACTATGCAACTTTGGAGCAGCCTGTACCAGAGCCAGAATCCAGTTCTGCCCAAAAGGACACTGAGCATCCTGAGGCTGTTTAGAGAGCCGTCAGTCCATTGTTGTGTTAAGGAAGGAAGATACTCCATTGAAAACAAGAACATTTCACTGTGATCCCAAACTCTTGAGCGGTTGTGTATATTAAATACAATTAGCATTTTATCTGTTATGGATAAATGATTACACGGTCTTCCAAAAGCGAAGACTCAGAGGTTTAGTCATCTACAGCTGAAGTAGCCACTGTATCTCAGACTGAGATAAACCCACATATGCTGAAAGCTCAGCTATAACATTAGGCTCTTGTGGGCCATGGTAGTCTTTCTGTTTTCTTACAAGTTGCAAAGGATTGGTTAACCCCAGATCTGCAGATTTGCTAGATCATATTCTTTACACATAACTACAACAGCAGTGCTGGGAAATCATAGTGTGAATGGGGAAGGGGAGAATAAACCATGGAAATTGTAGAAAGTGTCTAAAAATCATTTTCTCATATGGTCCCCCTTATAATAGGGGGAACGGCGGCGCTGTCATTCCCACATCGGGCCTGGAATGCCAGCCATAGCACTATATAGCTTTGGAGAAGCAGGTACAAGACCTCTCGTGAGAACTGAGTAACACTTTATGGCACCATGTCACATACCAACAAATGGGTCTTCAGCAGCTATAAGAAGAAGCCAGCTCGGTATTCCCAGCATGGA
Organism: Megaleporinus macrocephalus; assembly: GCA_021613375.1. Classification (NCBI taxonomy): domain Eukaryota; kingdom Metazoa; phylum Chordata; class Actinopteri; order Characiformes; family Anostomidae; genus Megaleporinus; species Megaleporinus macrocephalus. The sequence continues at coordinate 40,430,809 of CM038722.1, read as the reverse complement.
CATCAGGGCTGGGAAGAGATCAAGAGGCCAAGCAAGTAAATCTTGATGTGATGTTGCGTCCGTTGATGGATAGCTGCACTGGCTGGCTTACCTCCCGAGTTTTGAAAGGTCATTTATTTAAATAGTAATTCTTTGGCCATCAGCTTTTCTATATGTCACAGTCATGTGTTAGTAGCATAATATCTTCTGCTGTTTTCTTTGCCGATTCTGTACCTTCAGCCTGTCAACAAATGCACATGCAGTGCTGTCCACGAGGGGCTCAAGGCTTGATTAGTATTGATGACAGTGGGTCAACTGTTACACAACTGTAGTAGATGCTGCTTTAAAGCCAGGAACCACTTAAGAACCTTGATTTTTAAGAGTGAAGGTGAGTCAGCTGGTTCTGTGACCAGCTTAAAGGATCTGAAAAGTGAATTTTTATCGATGGTGCAGATTTTTGTGTGGGCGTGTAAGTGGAGAACAGTGTTTATCAAGTCTTGGGGAATTGGCTATGAGCCAGGCTTGTGTGTGTGTGTGTGTGTGTGTATTTTTCCTCATGCTCTTGTAAGTACCCCTGTGATTTACGTGGCAGAAGTCTGCAGCGACCACATCAAGTTCCCAGACTTCCATATGTTTAAGCAATCAGGCTAAATCACACGTGGCCATTGGTTCAGTCAGTACAACATTTATAATCTCTTCTGTTCAGATTCTTATCTGCAAAACAAAACACAAAACAGTTCCTTATTCTCCTCAAATAACTATATACATAAGACTCCTGTAGCTTTAGCATAGCCTTCCTAGCCTGACAGTCCTTTTCTCATCCACATAAACCACTACGCTACATTCAGAACATAAAGCATGTCGGCTCGATCACAGACATGAAACATTGTCAGCAATAATAAATACATTTGGCAAAATTACACACAACGCATTATAAACGGGACACGGGTGTAGAAACTGAGATAGTTCAGCCAAAACACACTGTAAATAAAAGAAAGTGTTTTAACTAAAATAAACAATATATCTACTTGAAATAATAAGTTTCTGGGCATACAACAGAAATTCTTGTGCTGTTAACTTTTTGAAATTTAATTTAAATTTTATGGCAGCATGGATTACAAGTTTAAACAACATTCTTTTACTGTGTAATAATAATATTATTATTAATAATAATAATAATAATAATAATAATAACAATAATAATGATTATAATAATAATCATCATCATCATTATTTAAGTATGTTCTCTACTCCAAATGTTAATGGACAGGCAAGACATTTTGGTGAAGATTGTTTTTCAGGCCTCGGAATTCAAGCTTATTTGAGTTTTTAGCCTATTTAGTCTCACAGCAGATAAGAAATTTCCCAATTTTGAGCACTTGGTAACATATTAATAACAAATATTTCTCATATGTAATTTTACAGTCATCACACAGAATAAAACAACAAAAAACACTGACATAAAAAGAAAATTTAAAGATTTCAATTGTAGAATTTCATTGCTGTCCAAACAAAACTAGGTATCTCCAAACAGGCAACCTTTTAGTAGAAGGCAATAAACTTCCTTAGCTTTTAACAGAACTTCCTTCCAATCAAATTTGGAACGTTTTTATTGGTCTATTTCATCATGGAAGGTTTACACAGTGTGAAGTGTGGCTGATGTACTCAGATGGAGTTAAAAAGTCAATATTGGAGAAAACTGCATACAATACAACACACTGGCCATTAGAGGAATTTAACCCCACCCCATACACACACACACACTAGCGAACACACACACTAGAGCACAGTGCAACACCCACATACACACACACACACACACACACACACACACACACACACACACACTAGCGAACACACACACTAGAGCACAGTGAAACACCAACACACACACACACACACACACACACACACACACACACACTAGTGAACACACAAACTAGGTGCCAGTGAAACAAAAACACACACTAGTGAACATCCACACTATGGCACAGTGCAACACCCACATACACACACACACACACTAGTGGACATACACACTAGGGCGCAGTAAAACACCCACATACACACACACACACTAGTGGACATACACACTAGGGCGCAGTGAAACACCCACATACACACATACTAGCAAACACCCACACTAGGGCAAACCTATCCAAAGCACCCAGGGAGCAGTTGGGGGTTGGGTGTCTTGTTCAGAAGCACGCCATGAGAATATTTTGGTGACCATCTGGTCACAAGGCTGAATCTCTAACTTCCAGCCTAACTTCTGTCCTGATCTTTTAAGGCCAAAAAGAACTCAACATTCAAGAACTCAGTAGAATATCATCATATCCTAGTATTTACTAACGATAGCTTAATGTAGTGCATAAGCAGTGTAATAATACAGAAATGCATATGCACTGTTGACCCTTACCACACTTCTGGTTGTCTAGTTTTTCATGCCCAGGTTTTGTATTTAATTGGACATTTGATAATTATAATTCAGAGATTATACATTTTTATTTCTTTTCATTCAGCAACAACAGCTTTCATCATGTTTTACAACTTGGGAATCTAATTGTTGTAAAAAAAACATATGAACAGAATCCTAAATAAGGGGGCCAGAAAAAATTCTTTACACAGTGCCTTAAAACTGAGGTGGCCAATGCTGATTCTGTTGGGTCCTGATCCAACACACTGTGACTGAAAGACGTCAATGAAAGCCTGCATTACTTAGATCAGGTGTGTTTAGAACTGGGACTGGAACCACTTTTGGTAGCATTAGTAGAGTATTTAATTAATTTTTTTTTACATACATCAGTGTGTTTATTTAACCCTTTCCAAGCTTCTCCTTCTACAAACACCCCAGTATTATTTACAGTTCTCATCTAATACCTGCTTTGACTGCTCAGTACTTCATTAAGTTAAATCAAGATTGCTGCTGAAGAAACTGAATACATTCATACAATGTCTGGGGCGTCCAGGAGAAATCTGGAACTACACTTTGTTCTTCAAACTGGAGCTCAAGATCTGATCTACTTCTCTCACAATAAGATATTCATGTTACTTTGTATTGTATGTATGATTATTTACATCTGTTCCAATAACACCATGCTGATTGGTGTACCTTTCACACTATTGTATTGCTTTGGACTTGTAGGTCCAGTGCGAAATTGAAGAACTTCCAAAAGGTCTTGGCTGATCAAGCACATTTGGAATAAAAAGAAAATGGCCTGCATTAGATTTTTCGCTGAACTATCGCAACTCTACACCCAAATGTCTCCATAGTCACGAATGGCAAAGCATGTGATTTTCCACATCAAGCGCTCCCTGCAGCATCTGGAATGCCGTTCCCACACAGCAGCCACACCACTGTGGGCTAGGAATTAGCCCCAGAGGCTCCATGATTTGGAAGAGGAACCCCAGCGGATGCCAACAATGGCAACGTTTTACAACTCTCAGTCGAGTTCAGATTCTCTCAAGAACATTTCTCCCATCCTGGTTGATCTCCGGCCTGGAATGGCACACAGAAGAATGATAGAGCGTGGGTCTGTGCGAATGCGTGCAGAGTCTTACAAACGCTCCTCAGATCTAACAGCATTATGAGAGCTTTCTCAGCGCCACTGCCAGGTGCTTGCTTGAGGCAAAACCTTTGTGCCACAGCCAGGAGATCCAGGAGAAATTAGAATTTAGAACTATTTGATATTTGTGTTTGCTCACTGTAAAATTTGACCTCAGTATTTAACCCAGTTCTGCGGTGAAACGCCCACATATACACAGACTAATGAACAAACCCTCGCGGGCAGTGAGCACACTTGCCCCGAGTAGTGGGCAGCACCATCTTCAGTGCTGAGAGAGTTAGGTGTCTTGTTCAAGGGTACTCCAGTCATGTCCTGTCGGTTCAGGGTATCAAACTAGTGACCTTCTTGTCACAGGTCTGTTTCCCCAACATCCAGCCCACAACTGCCCCTGGAACTGATATAAAAAAATAGTAGTTACATTAATAAATAAATGAAACAAAAAGATGACAAAAAGACACTAGGAAGAGACACTGTGAGGAGACACTGAGAGGACACACTGGGAGGAAACACCAGGAGGAGACACCAGGAGCAGACATTAGGAGGAATCACTGGAAGGAGACACTGGGAGAAGACATTAGGAGGATACACTGGAAGGAGACACCTGAAGGAGACACTGGGGGGAGACATCGGGAGAAGTAACCAGGACAAAATACTGGGAGAAGAGCCCAGGAGCAGACATTAGGAGCATACACTGGAAGGAGACACCTGAAGGAGACACAGGGAGGAGACACCGGGAGGAGAAACCAGGACAAAATACTGGGAGAAGACACCAGGAGCAGACACCAGGAGGAGACACTGAAAGGAGACTACTGAAGGAGACACTCGGAGGAGAAACCAGGACAAAATACTGGGTAAAGAGCCCAGGAGCAGACATTAGGAGGAGACACTGGAAGGAGACTCTTGAAGGAGACACTGGGAAAAGACAATGGGAGAATGGGAGACATTAGGAGGATACACTGGAAGGAGACACCTGAAGGAGACACAGGGAGGAGATACCGGGAGGAGAAACCAAAACAAAACACTGGGAGAAGACACCGGGAGGAGACACTGGAAGGAGACTCCTGAAGAAGACACTGGGAGAAGACACCAGGAGTAGACATTAGGAGGATACACTGAAAAGAAACACCTGGAGGAGAAACTGGAAGGAGACATGAGGAGAAGCAGGACAATTAATTTTTTTAAAATTTTGAATTATTTGCCAATTGGGGAGTTTGACTTCCTCATTTAACCCATATGTCGAGTGAACCACTCACAAACACACACTAGGGGGCAGTGTGCACACTTGCCCGAAGTGCTGGGCAGCTCTATCCACAGCACTTGGGGAGCAGTTCAGGGTTAGCTGTTGAGGGTACGTCAACCAAGTCCTCTTGTTTTAAGGGGATCAAATCGGTGACCTTCCCTGACCTCCAGCCCACGACTGGACAACGTGTGAACATTCTGACTGCCAAGGTTTTTGTGGTGCAGCCTCTTTTACAGCAGTGTGGCAGCCAACAAGGGACAAACTGAGGAGGTACCAGGAAACTGGGAGCTCAGACAGTTGTAAGCACAACAGATAGCAGGTTTTGGTCCTTCAAAGCCAAACCAAATCACATGAATGGATACTTCTTAATGGTACATCAGCCACTCCTGCCATTCTGCTTCAGCAACGGTTTGCCTAGAAGCAGGAGGGCAGTCTTGGTTTTTGATCTACTCCTCCTTCAACAGACTCCTTTACAGTCTTTTCAAAGACCTTCAGATGTGACAGTCCTAAAATCAACTGGAGGTCTTAGTCGGATGGGGGTCTGTCTCTGTTCATTCACGGTTTCCTCTCATATTTGGAACACATGAACCTCGGGAAGCTGTCAAAAGCTCCCGTTCCCTCAGATGTCACACTCATCCACCCCGGTTGGGCAGTCCATGTAGTTCAGGCGCTCCTCTAAACAAATGTCCTCCGTCAGAGAGCTGCTGTTACTGGCGCCTTCATGCCGCTCGAAAGCCAAGCGTGGGCCTGCCCTCCCTCTCCCTCGGTCTACGCTTGTGCCATTGCGGTGGCAGCTGATCACGAGCCGCCTGCTCTCCTCTGAAGGTGGGGCTGATTCCTGGGGCTCCGGCGTCTCCGAGCGGTCCGGAGGCAAAGGCATGACCGTGCTGCCGCTCTTGGCGTGAGGAGTCTGGCTGTGAGTGTGTCGGTACTCCTCCTCAATGTCCTTCCCTAGCTTCCACCTCCTCCACCGCTTCAACATCTCATTCTGGACCTGGAGAGAGACGGAAAGGAGGAGAAAACACAAGTCATTGTTTCCCGTTATTCCTTCATGACCTGTTCTGGCATTCAATCACTACTCCTGGACCTGAATTTCAAGGAATGCTATGGTTTCTGAGGGTGCTCCCAACCACCGGCAATCAGGGTTAGGGATACTAGCCAAAGGCAACCTTGTTAACTTTACCTTTTCAGGTTGATGATGTCATATGAGACATCAAAAGTCGTAATACAAGAATAAACATCTCAGGGATGCTGGCCTGGCATTATTAGGTATTATGTATGACATATGAATCTATAATTGCTAGTACACTAAAGAAGTCCTCAGTCTGAGAGACAGGCCATGCCCTGAAACTGTAAGCCTAACTGTTGTTGGTTTATTTGGGTTAATGGATCTGGAAAGATGGAAATATCTTTGTTGGGTTGTATTTAAAGCACTACTGTAAAGCACCGGTTCCTCATCCTGGTCCTGCATGTTTTCTGCTCCAACACTCCAGCTTTAGTTCCCACTACACGATTTTAGCCTGGTTTTTCAGTCGCCGGCTGTTTCTGACAGATCGCCAACAAAAACCTCTCGGCGCTTGCTCAGTCGTGTCTCGCCGACTAAACGCAGATGGCCGGCAAACGTCTAGCATGTTTAATATCTAGACAAGTTGGCGACTGTGAGTCAACAGCAGCGTCTAGCTACAGCCAATGGGGTCGCGTAGAGAGAACCATGTCACCGGTCACGCTCACTGCGGCTGCGGGTGACACGTACGTTTTCATTGATAAAATATTTACCTCCAACTTTCTCTCAGAAGAGACAGTCCCTACTGGCCCCGTGTCTTTATCTATTCAGAACTTTTTCTTTTTTCTTGTAAATCAGCGCAGTAACAACTCGTATCGCTTGTTTGTTGACGCCTGTTTTAGAAATAGTGTATGTTCTACGTGGTGTCGCTAGCTCTCACATGCATTTAGTTCTCGTGACAAAATTGTGTTTTTGGACCGAAGCCAGATAAGTCTGTGATTCCCCAGAGTGAAAGTCCTGTAATTCGTGACCGATCAGTCATGTAGTGTAAAAGCCTCCACAACTAAAAGATTTACCATTACAGCACAACCAGTCATGTAGTGTGAACGACACACAAACTTGACGACTCAAACAGTCGTGTAGTGTGAACCAGGCATTAAGATGAGTTAAGACCTTGTATTAGCAGTGATAGAGCAGGAAAAACATCATAATATGCTGGACAGCGGGAGCTCCGGGAACATAATCGAGATATAACCAGTGTAAACGCTGGAAAAAGTGATTCTTCTTACCTCCTTATTGACAAAGCAGTAGAGAATGGCCACCAGCAGCCCCTGTGTTTGGAGACAGTTGCATGGCTTTGGTTAAAGGCACCTGAAACTAGTTATCAAACTTCATAGCTGTTTAGAAAACACAGGCAGACTGAACTCAAACTAGAGTTCAAACTGGCTTTCCAGATTGAATCGCAACGAAACATAGAGGTGGAATGAATATTCATTAATCACAGATTGGTAGCTGGAATCTTTGTGTCATGTGTTATTTATTCAGTGGGATGATGGCAACGTCTGCAACGCTCTGCTTTTTGGCTTGAAAGGCTGAACTGAAGAATCAAAGAATTAAAGAAACATCTTTTTTAAAGTGAAAAACTGTTCGCTCCAATGTTCTGTTTTCGATGGAGCTTCTGGATCTCGTGCTGAATAGCCTTGAATACGGCAGCACTCTAAGTCTTAAGGGTCCAGAAAAACCGTAAGCTCTGACCTGGAAGGAGCTGAAGAGCAGGTCGTAGAAAAGCCGAATGAGTCGCAGGAGAGACTCTTTGGAGACGGACTCATCGATGACGAAGGTGAAGAGGATGGCGTGAATCCCCAGCAGAGGAATGAGGGTCAGGGTGGACTTGGCCAATCTGAAGGGAAGAATAATGTAATCTTACAGGCACAATTAATATAAAATACGTTTCCTTATCTGAAGATAATATATAAATTTTAGAATGTGGCCACACGGTGGCGCTGAACAGATTCTACTTGTGGACAAATAAGTTTAAGACTAAATATCTGTTAATTTGCAGTTAATCTCATGACAGTCTGCTTTAGAACCATCAATATATGGTTTATTTCATTGTGTTCATTGTGTTTGAACTTATGTTTTCCAGTTGTCATCATCGACGTCCAGTGAGATCAACAGTGGCCGGACGTTTAAACCATTGAGTGTATATTGTCGTTGTCCAATAAAAAAAAAGTGTCTCCAAAATGGCAACTTTACAGGAGAGACCACACAGTGTAAAAGACCACTGGCGTGTTCAAATGATGTGGAAAACTCAAAATCAACAAAAATGTTTTGTTGATGTTTTTCATTGGACAGCGACCATATGCGTCTACTGAGCACTTTATTAGCTATCAGCTCCACTTCATCTGATTCTCTGTATAACTTATTACCTTAATGATCAGGACCCCCACAGGACCACCACAGAGTCACTGTGTCACTGTTGGACTGAGAATCGTCCACCAATCAAAACTATCCAGACAGCAGTGTCCTGTGGGCGGCGTCCTGTGTCCACTGATGAAGGACTAGAGGAACACAAACTGTGCAGCAGCAGATGAGCTACTGTCTCTGACTTTACATCTACAAGGTGGACCAGAAAGTAGTAGGAGTGTCTAATAGAGTGGACACAGTGTTTAAACACTCCAGCAGCACTGCTGTGTCTGATCCACTCACACCAGCACAACACACACTTACACACCACCACCAAGTCAGTGTCACTGCAGTGCTGAGAATGACCCACCTCCCCAGTAGTATCTGCTCTGTGGTGGTCCTGTGAGGGTCCTGATCATTAAAGAACAGAGTAATAAAGTATACAGAGAATCAGATGAACTACAGTCTGTGAGTGGAGCTCCTGTATGATCAGTGGAGCTGATACAGTGTTACTTATTGAAGGTCCATATCTTATTAATGGACTATGAGTCCTTCCATCAGATGCTCTCTGATAATTGGTCCACTCATGAAGAGACTGTAACGTCCCCCCAATCGTCCAAGCCTAGTGCCCCTCGCGTCCTTTATATACACAGTTAGGAATCAGATTTCTTACCTGAACTTGTAGTCTGTGTACCTCATCTGATGAGCCTTAAGCTTGGACATCAGGATCTTTATAATTCTAATAAATATAAAGAAATTAATCTGTTTGAGGGACAGAGAGAGAGAGAGAGGGAGAAAAGAGAGCAGAAGAAGAAAAAATATTTTTTAAGGCACATGAGTCACACAAGCAAGTCAAATTCCACTCTTACATAAGCGCTTCAGAGCTCCGTCCCGTAACTGCGTGCAAAGTTGGAAAAGGATGAGAGAAGTGAAGCTGGGCGGGGGGGGCGTAAGGGTGCACATGTGAGCATATCTATCAACTTCGCTGGGGCGTAAATGTGAGTTCTGCGGAATCGCCGCTGACATACTACCTGTGACTAATACAGCGAGCCAAGAACGCGATGCAATATACATGGATTCACCGCAGCAGCTCATCTCTCTTCATTTCCCAGCACGAGAACACCTCAAGTTCCACCATCATTAAACCAGTTTGGCCTAAAGTTTACCCACTTTACCCCCTATTGCATGAACTTGGACAACAAACCCATTTACCTCACTTTGCATTGAAGTTCTAAGTATTAACTGTCAATGAAAGGGTTAATACTAAAGGGAAGAGTCTAAATAAGCCAATGAAAGTAAACCTTTTTATGGGATACCACCTTGTATCTACACTCACTGTAGAGCACTGCTATGTCTGAACCACTCACACCAGCTAAACACACACTAACACAGTGCAGTGCTGAGAATGACCCACCTCCATATATAGTATTTGCTCTGTGGGGGTCCTGATCATTGAAGAACAGGGTAAGAAAGTATATAGAGAAACAGATGGTCAGTGGAGCTGATAACAGGAACAGTGAGTGTAGAAACAGGAAGTTGTACATAATGAAGAGGCTAAATAGGTATATGTGTGTATGTATAATGTTATCCATTTAGAATCTAAATTTTTGGGTTTTTATTTATTTATGAAATCGGATGTATTTGGTATTTATGTTTATGCTCTTTGAGGGGCTACAAGTCGGTATGTGCAGAATGTTTACTAGTGTCAGTAACTTTGTTTGATTTTGTCATGTTTAGTATGTCCCAGATAGTATGCAGATGTGGGCCACATCTGGCAAAGACCTGACACTGCTCGCCCACGGTCATCACTGGCCACTTGTATGTAAGCCAAAAGTGTCCCACATATTCCAAAATAGATCTGGTCTATTCTGGCACAGATATGGCAGGGCTGCCTGTTAGTAAATTGCATGTTAGCCAAAAGTGGCCCACATATATAAAACTTATCTGGCCCACATATTCCAAAATTGATCTGGTCCACTTCTGTCACTGATACAGCAAAGCTGACTATGGGTAAACTGCACATGAGCCAAAAATGGCGCAAATACATAAAACTTATGTGGACCATATGTTCCAAAACAGATCTGGTCCACTTCTGGCACAGATACGCCAGAGCTTCATATGAGCCTACGAGATTCACACATATAAAATCTCATCTGGCCCACATGTTCCAAAACAGAACTGGTCCACTTCTGGTACAGATACAGCCGAGCTACATTCTTTATATTCTCTTTGAAAGGTCACTGGAAACTATATAGTTTATTATTATTCAGTTTGTGTAGGCGCACAGTTAGTACATTAATGAAGACATTAATAAAGTACATTTGATTAGTCTAGACATTAATAATAGAGACTTTGGACCTGCGGGACTAGGAACATTTAATTCTCACTATTAGTATTTTCCTTCAGTAGTGTCAGTCGGGATACTCTGTGTTCTTCTCGGAACAGATGGATTTAGTGTTCAGTAAATATAATTGAATAATGATAATCTTTATTTACAGATATAGTAGAGATAAATACTTTCAGACAATCAGCTTAGGTGCTCAAGACCTTTTTCACAGTAGAGGAGCGGTTCAGCTCTAATCACTGTGCATCCTCACAGCAATCAAGGATTCAATTCTAATTACTATTCTTTAAGATAACGATGCTACGTCTCCAGTATTAGTCTAAGGTTGATCTGAATATGCGTGTCTGATGATGAGGCAGGCTTTCTTTCTTTATTCATCATCAGTCAATTCATTAATCAGTCCTTGATTAGTTATTCTCATAACCGTTATAGCCTTTGTTGTGTTTGCAGGTTTGCTATCAAGTGTGAACCTGAGAAGTGGGTTTACCTTCCTAGGGCAGTCGTGGCCTGAAGGTTAGGGATCCGGTCATGTGACCGGAAGGTCGCCTCTTCGATCCCCAGGACAGGCAAGCCACGACTGAAGTGCTCTTGAGCAAGGCACCTAACTCCAACTTCTCCCCGGGTGCCATGGATAGGGCTGCCCACTGATCACTGCCTGTGCCCTAGTGTGTATGTTCACTAGTGTGTGTGCATATGTGGGTGTTTCACTGCTCGGATGGGTTAAATGCAGATTCCGCTGTGTGCAAAACACATGTGGCTAATTCTAGTTCTAAATTCTAAATTCCTCTCTAGGTTTCATCCTAATAAAAACTTTTGGTTTGGGTTCCTCCCATTGGATCTACTTCATGTTCTAGCCAGATTCTTCTTTTCTTTCTTGGTTCCTCTCAGTGCAGCTTCTCGATGATCTTCAACTGAAGTTGAAGGGGTTTCGTTCCAGTTTGGGCATCTAATTCTGTACCACATTTCAACCAAAGAAACCCAAATCAGTACCTAAAGTTTGTTCCCAGCTAGAACCAAAAAACAGTAGGTTAATGAGTTCCTGGTTTACTTGGTGGTTTTTCTTCATGCTCTTAGAGAATTTCTTCTCTGAAAGGGTCTTGCTTCCTTTCATGGGTTGTTGTGCAGGTTCTTGGGGAGTTTCTTCTTTTTGGTTCCTCTCTTTGGTTCTTCTTCATGCTCTTGGAAGTTAATCCTTTCTTGGTTGCCCTTGGTGGCTCTTCTTCATGCTCTTGGGAGTTTGTCCTTTCTCAATAGTTTTTATTCTTGGTCTTTGGGGGTTTGTCATTTCTTGGGTCCTGCTGGTGGTTATTATTTATGTTCCTAAAGAGTTCCTCTTTTAAGTCTTGCTTTCTTTCAATGATTGTTCCTCAAGTTCTTGGGGAGCTTCTTTCTCGGTTCCTCTTGATGGTTCTTCATGCTTTTTGTGAGTTTGACCTTTGTTGGCTTCTCTTGCTGGTTCTTCTTCATGCTTTTAGACAATCTCTTTTTTTAAGTCTTACATCCTTTATGTGGTTGTTTTTCAGGTTATTGAGGAGTTTCTCTCTCTTGGTTCCTCTTGGTGGTTCTTCTTCGTTCTCTTTGGGAGTTTGTCTTTCTTGGTTCCTCTCGGTGGTTCTTCTTTACACTCTTGGGGAGTCTCACTTTGTTTTAAGTCTTGGTTTCTTTTGGTGCACCTTCTTCGTACTTTTAGGGAGTTCTTCATTTTTTAAGTTATGGTTGCCTTTAGTTCTTCTTCTTCACTTTCTCAGAGAGTTTGCTTAGCAAACAGATTTCCATAAAGCTGCTTTGTGACACAACCAACTCTTCAAACAAGTCTGAATGCAAATAAATGTATTTCACTGAAAACAAAATGATGAAAATGTGCCCATCCAGTCTTAAACACCAAAGAGTTCCTCAGAGTTTGAACTCACATCACGTCTCACATATTAGAGAAATTCTATTTGTGCTACGTTGACAAAACACTTTGTGAATGTATCTCAATTTGTCTTTGGAAGTGTGCACTCTGTCTGTCACTCTCTCTGAAAGGACATGTAGCTGAATGAGTTAATTTGCTGGTTCAGTGTGTGTGTATGTATGAGATAAGCTCCTCACCAGATAAGCAAACAGAATGGGTGAGCGGATTATCCACCAGTAGCCCATGTTTATATTCCTCTCCCAGCACCTGCACACAGAACACAACACAAACAAATCTGATCTGAATCATATTCTGCATTAAACATTATAAATGTGTGTCCCACATGCGACTGCATGTGAATTGATAGTCACGTTTTGGTTTAGAACGTGGTTCTTAATGCCTGTGAGTTTGATGACAATAAAAAGTGCAATAAAGTTTGCTATACTGGGAGCCCGCCCCCCTTACTGGTGTAGAATTTGAGACTGTAGCTCATCTCCTGTTGCACAGTTTGCGTAAGTCATCCTGTAGCCCCTCAGAAATGGTCAGTTTCCAACCATGGACCCTTGTAACAGCAAACTACTAGTGACTTGAGTCTTGAAGCTATGTCCGTAGACAAGCATGTGATGGGACCATAGAGTTATTAGTGTTGGATCAAGCTGAGTGTTAAGCTTCCAACTCTTAATAAAGGTGGGCCTTTAATGATGATACTGCTCTCATCAATACTGTCTGATGGACAAGCCTGTTATTAGCTTAAAAGACCACCCACCCCCATTACAAATTCCACTTAAGCACTATTTGACTCAAACCACATGTGCACCTGACCATCACAGTTATGAGTTTGTTGGACATCCCATTCCAAAATCATGGACATAAACATGGGGTTGCCTCTTCGTGGCTATAACGGCCTCCACACTTCTAAGAAGACTTCCAGAAGATTTTGGAATGTGTGGTAATTTATGACCATTCAGTCAAAAGAGCATTTGGTAGGTCAGGCACCGATGTTCCACTTCATCTCAAAGGTGTTTAGTGGGCTCGAGGACAGGACTCTGGTGTTCCTCAATCCAGGTCTCTACAGAGCTGCCACAGTCATGCTGAATGGATTTTCCCCAAACTGCTGCAACAAAGCTGGAAGGCTATGATTGTGTAAAATGTATTTGTGTGTTGTAGCATTAACATCATGCTTCACTGGAACTGAGAAGCCCAAACCCTGAAAATTCCCCCCCGCCCCAAACCATTATCCCCCCTCTGCCAAACTTTACTGTAGACACTATACATGCTGGTAGGTAGTGTCTCCTGGATTTATCTACCAAATTCAGATTCATGCTTCAGACCTGAGAGTGCACCAATGTGCTCAATAACACAAGTCCATAAATGTAATTACATAAGCTGTACTACTGTAACCCATCTGTAACAGTGGCTACATCACTAGTAGTTGTTGCATGTGCTGTTTATGTGTAACTACACAGTTATGAGAGACAAACCAGGAACACCCTGCCATTCAGTTCCCAGTTGAGTGGGTAACAGAGAGGAAAGGACCCCATTAGTAAGATTATTTAGGTCTTATTTATGAGGTTGGTTTGACACCCCCAGACATTTGTATGTAAGCTTGATTAATTCATTAAAGAAACAAAGTGACTTTGAAAGGTCACCTTGGAAACTGTGCACTTTATTATCATTCAGTTTGTATAGGTGCACAGTTAGTACATTAATAAAGACATTTAATAAGTGTAGACATTAATAAAGAGTTTAATAGAAACTTCAATGTTTGGACTTGCATGACTAAGAACATTTAATTCTCATTATTAGTATCTTCCTTCAACCATTTCAGTCAAGAAACGCTGAGTTCTTCTAGAATCAGATGGATTATCTGTTCAGTAAATATAACTTAATAATGATAATCTTTATTTATAGATTAAATATTTCTTCCCACAGCATGTTTCCATCTTTCTAATTAAAGTTAATTATAGAGCTGGGAAATCTGAGTTAATGCCACATAATAATTCTGTGACCAGACTATGCAGCAACTCTTTTTTAGCATTAAAGATTTAAAGTTTATCTATAAAGGTTCTGCCCATAGATGTGTTCTTTCATAGCTGTTGGTGTGAGGCTGGATAAGCTTTATAGACTGCTTGTAAAAATCTCATTAACTTATTTATTTATTCATATTAATTATTCACTGTGAAACACACAAATCTTTGTCTAAACAATGAAATCTAGAGCATTGTTCATTACTCATAATGATATTTGTATCTAGTGCAAGAATGCTTAGAAATTGTATTTTTGGTTGCCACCAGGACACCTTTCACTGTTGTGGTGGAGTTTGACTGAGCCATGAGCCAAGAAACCTTTCAATGTGATGGTGGAGTTTGACTGGGATGTGAGCCAGGACACTATTTACTGTAGTGGTGGAGTTTGACTGGGCCATGAGCCAGGACACCATTTACTGTGGTGGTGGAGTTTGATTGGGCTGTGAGCCAGGACACCTTTCACTGGTGGTGGTGGAGTTTGATAGGGCTCTGAGCCAGGACACATTTCACTGTGGTGGATTACCAGCTTTCTCTAAAAACGCTTGTCCAACTTGACAATAGAAACTCTAAAAGAATTTGTGGGCAGAGCCTGGATAAATAAACAGAATTTCAAAAATGGGTTCTGGTACAGTGGACATGGAGTTTATATTTGATACTACTTTAATTAACACATTTCAATTTGAATCACTGCAAAACATGCATCCAGAAACTCAGCAGCACTACTTCATAAAGAGCCTCTTCTACAAAATGCACTCTGTAGAAACTGCATTCCAACACTTACTGTTCGTTCTCGTACAGGTACTTGACAGTCACCCACGGCAACACAAATATTACTGGAGCACCTGTGAGTCAAATAAGGGAGAACTACATCAGTTCATTGTTACTTTCGAGCTGCACTAATTGCAGCTACATAAGTAATTGTGTGAGATATTTAAGGTCAGTAAGCCTTCATGTCTTTGGACAAACACTAACAAAATCCTGACCCAAATCCTAATCTTACCCTAAATTTAATTTTTACCTTAAAACAGAATTATTTACATTGTTGGACCCCACAAGGACAAAGGGTCCCCACGACTCAAGTATATGACCAGGCTTTGGTCCTCACAATGTGGCATAAATCTGGTACATACACTCATACCTACCCCAGCCAATGCAGAGGTATATATAGAAGTAGTTTTTCTCTGAGAACACAGCTATAGACAGAAGGCTGTGCAGGTATAAACCCTCCACCAGCAGCCAGTAGTTATTGGCAATAACACTGTACTGCATCATCACCATGGCAGCACGGCACCCAGCCATCATCTGAGGCAACCAAAGAAGAACAACAAAAAAAAAGTAATTTTAATTAGTAAGTTTACAATTTGTTTAGTTTAAAGTTTAATATATTTTTGAATTACTTTTAAAATTACTTTTAAAATTACTTTTAAAAATTACTGTTCAAAATTGTGATATTATGGTTTGAAGGTTTGGGCTACTGTTCAAATGTTCATAAAACACAAAAATCATTACTTAGAAGTTTAAAATCACAATTTAAAAAAAATAAAGTAGCACTTCAAAAGTTTAGAATCACAGTACAAAGGTTTAAAATTTGTACAAATTACTGTTCAAAAATTTTACCTTATGGTTGGAAGTTTATGAGTTACTGTTTAAATGGTCATAAAATGTAAAAATCAAAAGTTGATTCAAAATTCGTAATTCGTAAATTCAAAATTCGTAATTCAAAAGTTTGAAATTCGTAATTCAAAAGTTTGGAATCACAGTACAAAAGTTTAAATCTCTATTCAAAAGCTGTAATTACTGTTCAAAATATTTATATTACGTTTTAAAGTTCTGGGTTACTGTTCAAAATTTAATAAAACACTAAAATCACTACTTAGAAGTTTAAAATCACAATTAAAAGATTTTAATTGGCAATTCAAAAGTTTAAAATCCCAGTATAAAAGTTTAAAAAGACAAAGCAAACATTTAAAATTATTGTTCAAATGTACTGTTCAAATATATAATTGATTCAACTTGAAGCATTTTTATTTAATAGTAATTATTAAAATAAGCCGTGTAAGAGTTTAAATTGTGTGAAATACATTAAAAAGTCACAACGATATGTTATATCAGTCGTAACAGAGGAGTGATTTTCTAGGTGTGTGTACCTTAACGTTGACCCAGCTCTGACTCTGATAGTGGAAATGTCCTGTTTGGACAGTGTTGATCATGTCCAACAGAGCGTCTTTCACCAGGATGGACAGAGCACGCAGAATAAAGGAGGCAAACAGGTTCATATGGATGTTGTTCCTCATGCAGTGTAACTTCCTGCACAAAAGCAGAACCCCAGCATGTATTTCATAATTCTAAACAGAGAATCAGAGATGGACACTCATATGTCCAGAGTAGCTTCTGTTTTGAGAAATGATAGAATCACATGTGACTCTTTTAGTTAATCTTTTGTTGATATTTCACCACTGAAAATAACCCCTTTGCCCTCCATCACTGGTCAGTTGTTAACCACAGATCCAGCCCTGGTTCAGTCTCAGCTTAGTAATGACA
This sequence comes from Megaleporinus macrocephalus, assembly GCA_021613375.1. NCBI lineage: Eukaryota > Metazoa > Chordata > Actinopteri > Characiformes > Anostomidae > Megaleporinus > Megaleporinus macrocephalus. Next base: position 40,413,809 of record CM038722.1, on the reverse strand, counting down.
CTGATCACCCAGGTTACATCTGAACAACAGCGATCCTGTGGTCAGAAACTGACTAGTGATGAAAGGGGTTAAGAGAAGCTGGTAAACACCATCAGGTGGATTAAATGATACAAGGTAAGTGGAGCTTATGAGGTGGATCTGGGGCTCTGCCTGGGGGGACGTGTGGGTGTGTTACCTGAAGGCGGCCAGGATGCCCAGCGCGAGGATTAAAGCTGCCAGAGATAAAGAATAGCCCACTGTGTACATAGCCCGGAATTTACTGAGAATCTGCCCGTATTCTCTCTACACACAGAAACAGAGGTGGTCAAGGGTAGACAGGGTCAGATATCAAAGAAGCTATTAAAGAACAATAATCAAGTAAAATATGAATTTGACAAACAATGAAAAAACTATTTAGTATCCTATTATCACTGTCATATTAAATCCTCGCAATCTGATTATTCAACTGTTCATGTAAACAGCATACACTGAATTTCTAAATCAGAAGAAGATCAAAATATCTGATGTAGCGAGCTGGATTTTAACCCAGTAATCAGAGTAGTTAGTGCATGTGTACCCCTTACTCTGATTTCTTTCAGATTTCTCAGTGCATATAATTATACACTCTTTTTATAGAGGGTGCTCTCGAGCTTCGCTATTGCTTTTGTTTGTTTGCTGCTCATTGATTTTTTTTAGTAAGTACTGTTCAGTGTAGTTTGGCAAAGGTGTTGAAGGTCACATTAAAAAAGCTGTACTTGGTCAAGTGAGCCACAATTAAGGCATGACATACACCTACTGTGTACAGGTAAACCTTCGTACAGGTGAACTGTAACACTACCTTCACCTACCTGTGTACAGGTAAACTGAACACTACCTTCACCTACCTGTGTACAGGTAAACTGAACACTAGCTTCACCTACCTGTGTACAGATAAACTGTAACACTACCTTCACTTACCTGTGTACAGATAAACTGTAACACCACCTTCACCTACCTGTGTACATGTAAACTGTAACACTACCTTCACCTACCTGTGTACAGGTAAACTGAACACTACCTTCACCTACCTGTGTACAGGTAAACTGAACACTAGCTTCACCTACCTGTGTACAGATAAACTGTAACACTACCTTCACTTACCTGTGTACAGATAAACTGTAACACCACCTTCACCTACCTGTGTACAGATAAACTGTAACACTACCTTCACCTACCTATGTACAGGTAAACTGAACACTACCTTCACCTACCTGTGTACAGGTAAACTGTAACACTACCTTTACCTACCTGTGTACAGATAAACTGTAACACTACCTTCACCTACCTGTGTACAGATAAACTGTAACACTACCTTCACCTACCTATGTACAGGTAAACTGAACACTACCTTCACCTACCTGTGTACAGATAAACTGTAACACTACCTTCACCTACCTGTGTACAGATAAACTGTAACACTACCTTCACCTACCTGTGTACAGATAAACTGTAATGCACAAACAGGATCTCACCATTGCTAGGTTGTTCTCTTCACACTCGCTGGTGTTTTTATTGTCGCTCCATCGGCCATCTGCACCACACACTCGATACACCAGGCCGTGCTGAACTACACACACACACACAAACACACACACACACACACACACACACACACACACACACACACACACACACAGTCCAAAGTTCAATCTGTGGATGATGCATATGTTTTAATAATATCTTTTATATACAACATGCTCTTCTTACACCCCAAAGCATCACAAACTTCACAGTGAACTCCAGACTGAGACTGGCCACTGTCTCGGTCTTCTAAGAGGTGGACGCCGTGAGGGTGATACTGACCTTTCCGATGCCATGGCAGGTACCACGGACAGGACACATTCACAACAGAGCCGGGAGATCCGTCAGGCCAACAGGCGTAATGATCAAACGTCCGGTTACACACCAAACCTGGGCATGAAGAACAGAAAATCTGTAAGGCTCAACAATGCACATGTATATGTGTATGTATATATACTATTATATTAAGTTTCTTATTATAACATTAGTGTATGTACACTGATCAGCCAGAACATTAAACCACCTTGTTTCCACAATACCACCTGAACTTCCACCATGAACATGAACCATGTAGGAGCACTTTGTAGTTCTACACTTAGACTGTAGTTCATCTGATTCTCTGTACACTTTATTACTCAGTTCTTTAATGATCAGGACCCCCACAGGACCACCACAGAGCAGATATTATTAGGGAGGTGAATCATTCTCAGCACTGCAGTGACACTGACATGGTGGTGGTGTGTTACAGTGTGTGTTGTGTTCATGTGAGTGGATCAGTGTGCTGCTGCTAGAGTGTTTGACCACACTGTGTCCAACACAGTTTGTGTTTCTCTAGTTCTTCATCAGTGGACACAGGACGCCGCCCACAGGACACTGCTGTCTGGATAGTTTTGGTTTGTGGACAATTCTCAGTCCAACAGTGACACTGAGGTGTTTAAACACTCCAGCAGCAGCACTGCTGTGTCTGATCCACTCACACCAGCACAACACACACTAACACCTCACCACCACGTCAGTGTCACTGCAGTGCTGGGAATAATCCACCTCTATAATAATACCTGCTCTGTGGGGGTGCTGATCATTAAAGAACAGAGAAATAAAGTATACAGAGAATCAGATGTCTAGCTACTATATGGTCAGTGGAGCTGATAAACTGGTCACTATAATAAAGTGAAGTGTAGATACAAGGAGGAGGGTGTATATATATATTGTTTTTCTCCACACACTCTCGGCCATGCGGTGTAGTTATGAGTGCTGAGGGCCTGATTGAGTTAGTGAGACTGACCTGCAGCAGGTGGAAAGTTCCTGAAGCTCAGAGCACACTCGTTCCTGTAGCTCGCCCATTGCTCCATCAACACCTTCAGAGCCAAGGACACCTGCACAGCAGCGCAATAGAGAACTGTGACAGCACACAAGAGCTGCGAACGCTGTGAATCACTCCGAATCACTTGTATCAAACAGTGGTGTCGACGCAAGAAACAAAAAAATATGGCACTCCTGCACAAAACCGGACCCCGAGAAGACCCTCTGAACATGTCTGGTCAATGTTACAAGACACTACCGCTCCAGAAGTTTGCGATCACCTACTAAAACACAGCATGTCATTTGGCTGAGGGTGTCAGACTTTGGCATGGGACTATATGTAATGGGCTTGTTGTACAGTAGTGTGGTCATAACAACCTCCAGCACCATATCAGCTGGTACTACGTAAAGGGTCTACGTAAAGCATCTAGTGTCTACGTGAAGGATCTGCCAAAGATCACGACCACCTCATTCAGATATTGTTATCAGCATGACAACATAATATGAAGAACCATGTGTCTTTCAAAGTATCAGTATGGTACTGAATAAAACAGTCACTGAGAGGAGAACTATATGGATATACAGGATGAGTCAGAAGTCTCTGGACACCCTTTTAATTCAGAACCGAACGGGAAAATGATGTATCTGAATAGCCCAGCAAGTAATGGATGAGGGGGCTTGTCTTTTACTATTCTTTTACTATTTGTCTTTTACTATTGTCTTTTACTAACATGGCTGTCATCTTGAAAGCCGACATATTGGATCAAGGGCAAGTTTTTCCAATGGGAAGGTGGAAAGTTGCAACAACCACCAACGTTAAACAACTGAGTGTCTTGTCCCTGGTGCTGAACACAGACCTGAACACTACAGTCTCTATAGTGATCTACACAGAACAGTCTCTATAGTGATCTACACAGAACAGTCTCTATAGTGATCTACACAGAACAGTCGATATAGTGTTCTACACAGAACAGTCTAAATAGTGTTCTACACAGAACAGTCGATATAGTGATCTACACAGAACAGTCTATATAGTGATCTACACAGAACAGTCTATATAGTGATCTACACAGAACAGTCTATATAGTGTTCTACACAGAACAGTCTATATAGTGATCTACACCGAACAGTCTATATAGTGTTCTACACAGAACAGTCTATATAGTGATCTACACCGAACAGTCTATATAGTGATCTACACCGAACAGTCTATATAGTGATCTACACCGAACAGTCTATATAGTGATCTACACCGAACAGTCTATATAGTGATCTACACCGAACAGTCTATATAGTGATCTACACAGAACAGTCTATATAGTGTTCTACACAGAACAGTCTATATGGTGTTCTACACCGAACAGTCTATATAGTGATCTACACAGAACAGTCTATATAGTGTTCTACACAGAACAGTCTATATAAATTCCAATTTTAAATTCTAATTCTAGTTCTAAACTTTAACTCTAAATTCTAATTCTAAATTCCAATTCTAGTTCTAATTCTAAAGTTCAATTTTAAATCCTAATACTAGTTTTAAATTCTAATTCTAATTCTAAATTCCAATGTTAAATTCTAAATTTGTGAGTCATCATGACCTGCACTACAACTTAATTGAAGAAGTTGTATGTATAGATGCTTCATTGAAGAAACTTAGCAACATGTATGGAAAAATTCAAACATAGATTTTTTTAATTGTTCCTCCTCTTAAGTGACTTCATATTAACCAGCTTCTTATTTAACTTCTCCTCTCCACCTTAAATAAAGCAGCACTTATCTTAGCGGTGTGGCAGCACCAGAGTAACTGCAGCGGTGTTTAAGATGGAATGGAAAATTGAATAAGAAGCTTTCAGAAAATGAAGCAAATCTCCGCCTCATCCTCTTTTCCACAGAGAGGAAAGCACTGTTTCTGGTTTGTATGGCTTTTTTCACTGTTTAAAGTTTTTAATTGTGACCAAAATGATTAAGATAATGAAGCGTTGCTGGACAGAACAAATAGAAACACAGTGACTGCTGTTTCAGATGATGTAGAGATGATTGGGAGCATGTTTAGCAGCGCAGTGTGTTACCTGACTGTGCGAGGACAGTGTTAAGAAGATCAGGAGCAGACACAGAGACATCCCTCAGTGTGTGTGGGTGGGTGGGGAGAGAGGGGGGTTCAGGAAGACCCTCGCTCTCAACTCATCACCCTCCAACCCTCACCATACCACCTACAGGGAGAGAGAGAGAGAGAGAGAATGATTAATTATACAGTTCCATACTATATCACTGCTGTCCAAATAAAACCATTTATCTACATTTTTTGGTGAATTTTACTTTTCTACATCGTTTAAGCTCAACAGCTTTCTTTTATCTTGTGTTAAAATTTCATGATGAATGGACCAATAGAAATGCTTCAAATCAGCTTGGAAAAAAATCTGGTTCTATTGACTTACATTAAAAGTAAAATAGGTTTTTGTCCTTTCCTGTAAAGTTGGCATTTTTAAAATATTTGTTTTTCTTTGGACAGCGACAACGATATGTATCAAGTTATATTAGTGTTCAAATCCAGAAGAGCATACACTTACAATATATGGCCAAAAGTATGTGGACATACCTCTTAATTATTAAATTATTATTAATATTAATACACATGTATATATAAACCTATATATTCATCTACTTATGTAGTCTTTCGCTTAGTTCCTTTAGCAGCAAAGTTTGGAAAGGGTTAAATTAACACACTGATGTAAGTAAAAGCACTACTTACTGTATTTATAAACTTTGAAAAATTGCTATAAAGAGTAGCGTACCATATGTACCAAGATACACGTTTTACTATGTATTTGCACACCCTTACAAAATATGCCCAAAAGTGTGTGGACACCCCTCCTAATTACTAAGTTCTGCCGCACGCAATTTTAACAGATGTATACAATCAAGCACATAACCAGGCAACCTCCATAGACAAACACTGGCAGTAGAATGGCACATACAGAGAAGCTTAGTGGACCTACTCAATCGTATTCAAGTGCTATTATGGTGCAGTGGAAGTTTCAGCTCAGTCAATGAAGCCTGTAAGCTCCAACCTGCCTGTGAACCAAAGCAGCCCGAGAACTGAGCTTCATGAAATAGGTTTCCACAGCTGAGCAGCCACACACAAGCCTGAGAGCACTGTGAGCAATGCCAAGCAATAGTTGCACATGTATAACCCCTTACAAGCTCAGAGCCAATAACTAATAACTAATAGTGTATTATTAATGAGGAGTGATTCTGAATGCTAATGCAGTGATTTTGAAAGGCAGTTTTATGCATGACTTTATCAAACAGTCTACAGCTGAACAAAAGCCTACGCAACCCTCAAGGCCACAACTGCACGTACCTAAACAACAGCTATAGGACGGAGAGGTGCGTACACGCTGAAAGCCTCCAGGACGAGAGAACGGGTAGAACTCTGATGAATAAAACATGACTTTATGGAAATCACGGCTCCATCAGACACAAAGTTACCTGTAGTGATTTTTAAACAACACCACATTACGAGTATCGTAGTAGAAAAAAACATCATCATCATCATCATCATCGCATTCAGGCATGTAATCACTGTAGACGATGTAAACAGGAAAGAACATTTTTGGCAGTGTATATGTGTGTGTGTGTGTATGTGTGTGTGAGTGTATGTGTGTGAGTGTGTGTGTGTGTGGGCACTTGCGCATGTAAATGTGTCTCTCAGGACCACTGAAGAGGAGGAGGGCAAAGAAAAAGATTTCCCACACTGATATGAACCTGATGACTTGAAGATTTTGGGCTATAGATGAGGTATAAGCACACACACACACACACACACATACATGCACACACACACACACACACACACACATACATATGCACATGCACATACACACACACACCCACCCACACACACACACACACAAACACACATACATATGCACATGCACATACACACACACCCACCCACACACATACATATGCACATGCACATACACACACACACACATGCACATACACACACACATACATGTGTACACACACACACACACATACACACACACACATACATGTGTACACACACACACACACACACATACATGTGTACACACACATGTGTACACACACACACACATACATGTGTACACACACACACATGTGTACACACACACACACACATACACACACACATACATGTGTACACACACACACACACACACACACACATACATGTGTACACACACACACACACACACACACACACACACACACACACACACACACACACATATATATATATATATATATATATATATATCAGTAAGAACAGCAGGTCTGATTAGAACAGATGTAAATAATCATACATACGATACAAAGTAACATGAATATGTTATTGTGAGAGAAGTAGATCAGATCTTGAGCTCCAGTTTGAAGAACAAAGTTAGGTTCCAGATTTCTCCTGGACGCCCCAGACATTGTATGAATGTATTCAGTTCCTTCAGCAGCAATCTTGATTTAGCTTAATGAAGTACTGAGCAGTCAAAGCAGGTATTAGATGAGAACTTTAAATAATACTGGGTTGTTTAGGAGAAGCTTGGAAAGGGTTAAATAAACACACTGACGTATGTAAAAGCACTACTTATTGTATTAATACTGATTAGTATTTAAATAATAAAGTGTTTTACTGAGTAAATAGAAGCTTCCTGTCTGTAAAAATAGCTTATTATTTTATAATAATGCCCCCAAATGCATAAAACCCTTGAGAGAGACTAGAGCATCCTGGAAATGTATGAAAACAAACACACACTCAGTCACACAGCGAGCTCTGTAGGATTCCGCTCTGTTAAATTCAGTAGCTCGGACTCCAGAGACCCGAGTACAGGCGGAATTCAGATTTACAGCCAAAGACAACAAGGACTGTACGTGTGTGTTTTACTATCACTCCTTCTGGTTGTCCTCCCAGCAACGGCACGCTGACCTCCGACCCTCTGGTCTTCCACCGTGGCGGCCTTGTTCCCGAAGTGGGAGAACGGAACGGAATCTGAAACGTTTCTGCAAAAAACACCTTTACCATGGAAACATTTTTGGCTAAAACGTTTCAAATTCCACTCCGTTCCGTTCAGTCGACTGCTGTGAAGACGAGGCTCCTCCGAACAGGCGGGCGTCAGTGCTGCTGATACGTCCACACCGGTCCAGTGGCTTTCAGACCAGGTGCTTCATGATGCAGATGATGTTTGCTCTGCTAAACTCGTGTCCAGTTATAATAAACCCCAAAAGAGACATACAGGGAGAGGAAAGTTGACTGCATTGCTAATAGCTGACTAGTAGAAGTACTGGTGCTTAAGTTAATTAACCAAACAGCTTCTAAACTCTGGGCATCCACTGTCATTTCTATACTTATTCATTGGCTTGAATGATAACCAACCTGGGGTGTGTTTCCCGATAACGATTGATCTTATTGATTTACGAACAACATTAGAAACGACCAAGAACCCCAATTTTAACTTTAGGAACCCCAATTTTGCGAGTGTTTCCCAAACGCCTTCTTAGTCTCCAAACTTACAAACTAGTTTCAAGTAGCTTTTTGTTGACTCCGCCCCCCGCGTCAGCACTACAGTCGAGAACTGAACCACTGATTCATGTTTCCTCATTATTATGCCACAAATGTATCATTATGTAAATAAATATAATAAAACAACACCAACAATTAAAGATTTACATTACGTTTATGTAAAAAAAAAAAAAGACGAATATTTCACTTGCAATTGTTGTCTATAGCATGCCGAGTCTATATATAGGCACACAATTGACCTTTCTAGCACAGCATACCGGCCACGCAACGCAATTTTTCTCAGGATGAATTAAAAGCCAAATTCTTGAATAAATAGCGAAAAAAACAAAACATACTATTTTCCAAAGCTCAGGGAAGTTCTACAAATAAAGAGAAGGAGCAGAACTGGTAGGAGATTGCTAGGAACAAGTACCTGTTCATCATATAGCTTTGTCAGCCTTCCAATTGGTAATTTATATGTGTGTAATTGATCAGTAAGTTTGATTGGTTAAGGGATAACAAGCTTAGTAAGCCAATGTGTAATATTGTTTTTGAAAATAATATATGTATTAATTCACTAATATGACTGTAACACTGGAGGAAAATCTATTAAAAATATGTAAATGTATATGTGTATCAACACATAAGCAGTTTAAACTGTTTGTGTCATGTGATTACAATGAGTCCAACCTTGAAATAAAAAAGTAACATGTACATTTATGCGCAGTATTGAGCTCAGGACCTTCAGACTGGAAAAGACTTAAAGCCAAGCACCTAGTCCAGCAGACTGCTTCTACACACAGTGAAAGAATGGTCACTCTCAGGAGCTGAGTGAAGTTTCCTCACTACTAAATATTCCTCAGTGGTGTTAGAACAAAGTGGAAGTGATTGGGAACGACAGCAACTCAGACACCAAGTGGTAGAACACGTACAATGACAGAGCGGGTCAGCGGATGCTGGGAGCATAGTGCACAGAGGTCACCAACTTTCTACATCCATCACTACAGACCTCCAAACTTCATGATTAGCATCATTCAGACACTTTTTATTGATTTTTCATCATCTTGGAATTACTCAGCAAACCAGGCTTCATTTTTAAAGCAGGGAGCTTATATAACAGCAGTAAGTGGATTTTGGAGCTGGATTGGTGGCTGATTGGTGGTCAGAGGTGGGTAAAATCACATTGGTCAGTGAGAGGAGGGTCTGTGGAGTGTTCTAATATTTTTTTGGTGTTTTTTCAAGCTGGATTACTCACTGATGCTGATGTCACAGCTTAATGATATAAGCACTGGGTCTGCTGAATGTTCTGACGTGTGAATCGTCGCTGTAGCTTAAACGTTCTGAAGTTATGAAGCCGAGAAAAATAAATTATGCACTTTGCAGAAACACCATATCCAGGGTTTCAATGGTTAAACATCTGGAATGCAATAATAACAACGCAAGCTAAAGGAACCAGCTGTGGTATCATTAGCTTGAGCAGGACTGAACTTGAGCAGGACTATTCTTGACTGAAGTAGTGTTTATTTTTGTGCATATGTGATGGGTTCTTTGTACATACGACTCATATCTATATGCTAATCTGGAGGGTTTTGTTGAAGTTAATAACAGGCATTTTGAATGAGCTCTGTCTTCAAGACGTTTCGCTCTCAGTTTCTTCCCACTGTAACAAGTCCATGTTTCTAAAAGCTATACATGAGTCTTAATTTTCAGCCTGCTTTTTTTAGTTAATTTACTATAATCTAAATAGTTGTTTATGATTATTATTATTATTATTTTACTCTTACCAGTAGTTTTACTTACTGTTATTATTTATTATTATTATTATTATTGATCTGTTAAATAGTTTTATTTAATATATAACATTAGTTTAATAATTTTAATTTTTTTTTATTCAAATACTTTTGATTTATTGATTTATTGATATTTGAAACACTTTATAATTGATTTTGTTTTTATTTTTTGCATTTATTTGCTATACTTTGTATAAGTATGTATTGGGGTTTTTTTATATTTCTCTCTCTCTCTCTCTCTCTCTCTCTCTCTCCCTATATATATATATATATATATATATATATATATATATATATATATATATATATATATATATATATATATATATATAATTCAGTCCCTTCTTATGTTGTTTTTATATATTTTTATATATTATATTTTTATATATTTGTCTTATATTGTTTGGTTATATCGTAAATGAGGGTCAGTCTTAGATTTACACCGCTGTTGCAACACCCTCTCTCAACAAGCTTGTCCTTCAGCATCAGAGAGGCTGACAGGAGAGTAACTAGAGTATCTCCTACCCACGTGGACTAAAGTCTAGATTGACATGGTGAGGTGTGTTTTGCAAAAGCTGAAAACATTTGAACTTTGAATGACCCTTAGATACACTATAAATAGGACCACTCGCACTGACTGAGCTTCAGTTTGAAGTTGAAGTCCACCGGGTATGAATCTTTTTGATTCACAATTAGCAACTAGACGCAACATCTTATGCATTTTATGTAAACTTCTCACCAACAGGGGCGTCACCAGAGGTTTACATATTTGGTGGGCGGGGGGTGGGTTAAGGCTGTACTGGGGGGGTCTGGGGGTGATGGTTCCCCAGGAGAATGTTGTTGTTTTTTTTCTAATGGACCCAAAATGTCTGTTGCAAATGCTCTAAAAGGCTTTCAGAGCAGCGCCGGCCAGGAAATGCATCCAAAATGGCTATTTGGTCAAATTGGTACCCAGCAGTTCTGTCTGTCCTAGTATTAATATCACTTAAACGCCAAATCCATCCACTTACAACAGCTGCAGATCAAGCAGAGATGCTGAAGCCCAGCACTGCTATGTTAGATCAGTGAGAGCTCCCAAATATGTCCAAAAAACCCTCCATGTATCTCCATTTCTGGTTCCATTGACTTACATTTAAAGTGAAGATAGTTTAAGGTTACTATTTCAGAGATACTTGTTTTTCATTGGATAGCGATGATATATTACCTAAACACACAGCTTACAGATAAGCTCAACCTCAGGAAGCATGTGATATTGCTCTGTAGGCACATTTAATAAGATAAGCCGGCAGAATTTCATGGCCATGGTAGCAAATATTACACATTCTCACTCAAGTTCAATCAAATTAATTCCTGAATTTAAAAAAGATGCTTTCTTCTTGATTACTAACCACCATCAAATTGGCCGCATGAGCTTTCTCATTGGCAGCTGCTTTCTCTTCCTCTCATCCTGCAATCAGTGTTATTTTACCAATCTCACATCCAGAAGAACTTAAGGTAATAAAGAAAGATCAATGTTTTTGGCCTTACTGGTAAAAATCTTATCTGACTAGCCTTCGACGGAGCTGTCGCATCTAAATTTCCATCTACGTGTTAAAGAATTGAAGGATATGAAACCTTTATGACCTATACAACCTTCCTACTGGCATCGACTTACTATCAACCTCAATATATACAAGTGTATATATCAAAAATCAAAGAAAATATAAAACAGAGGTACCACCCTAACATAAGACCAAGTTTTTTTAATTGTTTTCATTGAAGTTTATTAGTTAGGTCATAAACACTTAACAAAGCATTAATAACCAGTTATAATGCATTAATAAAACAGGTAAAAGTGAGCTCTTCTAGATCAGTAAACATCAAACTCTGAGCTCTAACAGTATAAATGAAGGTGGTTTCACTGTTAATCTAACAACAGGTCACTGTTGTCCTTCTTATGTATGTGTCATAACTGCTTATTAGTTGTTTTAAGAGGTCTACGGCCCAATTATTAACCATTCCTAACCAATTTTAAACCATCTATTAATACTAATAATGTTATTTCTCTGTCTTTGCTTATCTACACTCTCACAATGAGAGTAGTTGACTAGCTAATGTTTGTGCTTCTCAGCCCTGGTTCTGGAAACTCACTGCTCTGCACCCTTTCATGTTTTCCCTGCTCCCAACACACCTGATCCAACCAATCAGCTCATTAACAGCCAATTATTGAATTAACAATAATGTTAAAGCAGGAAAAGCTCTAAAATGTGCTGGGCCAAGCCTGAGAAACGCTGAGAAACACTGAGAAACACTACAAAATACTGAGAAACACTACCTTCTATTCTTTGTCTCAAGTCAGTTAGATCTCAGGCAGGGTCTCGCTAACAAGCAACCCAGTACAAACCACCAGCCAGCTATACTGATAATTAACCACTGATCCGTACCATAGATGGGCATCTCTGATCTTCAATGAGGTCTGATAGGTCATTTTTCAATGCAGTGCCTCAGTCAGGCCTCTCTGTGCTATTACAGTATATTGTGAATAAAAAGAACCAACTAGTAATGATATTTATTTGGGAAATGGGGGATAAATAACATCAAAGCCCCCCTAAAACTGGCCTAGTGACCTAAAACTGCCCATGCACACTACGCTACAGTTTTTAAGCAAGTTGGAATGGTAACAACGTCCAGGATGGTGCAGACACCAGTGAATGGACGTTCATCTTCAAGCTGAAGATGCGGGTCCTCCTGTACAGCTCAGCATTTACTGTCTGGTTTAGTCTTACAAGCTTTTCCGCTGAAGCAGAACATTTTTTCAGCCTCACAGTCAGGAAAGGCTGTTCAGTTGAAGTATTGTTGGATTGCAATATTACAAAGTAACAATATTTTCCATACCTTTATCAGCAAGGCAGTAAGCATTGTTCTTCTAATGTTGCTTTAATTGCATTCGTTATTGATGTTACAATTGTTTTGATTTGCTATCTGCCGCACTATGCATGCTTGTTTTTGTTCAACTCAAAAAAGCAACATTAAATATAGCATGCTTAGATATCACCGCTGTCCAAAGAAAACAGCTGCTGTTTACGTTGTGTGAACATTTCAGGATAATTGGACCAATAGAAATGCTCCAAAATCACTTGAAAAAATTCTGGTTCCATTGACTTACGTTGAAAGTAAAGTATGTTTTTGGTCTCTCTGGTAAAGTTGCCATTTTGGAGACCAAGGCGTATGTCTTTATGCATTAATGTCACAGGTTCATAAAGAATAGTTCTAAAATTCAAAATGAACATTATACTAATAAAGCTAGGAGGACAATAGGAGATGGTTAGATAGGTGATAGACGACACCTCCTTCTACAGGGTTTGACTGAGTTCTCTTTGAATTCTCTCTCAAAGACCATTCTTTCATCAGCCAGAGTTGCAGCAGTATGACGCACGCTGTAAGGGGCGCAGTATGACACAGAAGCTGCTGTAAGGGGCAGCCGGGCCAGAGATTAGGGAACCAGTCTTGACCAAAAGGTTACTGGTTCAATCCCTTGAACCGTCATGACACAACTAAAGTGCCCCAACTAATCCCCACCTGCTTTCCGGGTACTGTGGATGTGGCTGCTCTTTATTTGGGCAAGTGAGTGTGCATGGGGATGTTTCACTGCCCCCTAGTGTGTGTGTTCACTAGTGTGTGTGTGTATGTGTGTGTGTATGGGGATGTTCCACTGCCCCCTAGTGTGTGTGTGTCTGTGTGGAGGGGTGTTTTACTGCACATCGGTGTTTGTTTACTATAGTGTGTGTGTGTGTGTGTGTGTGTGTATTTCACAGCCCTCTAGTGTGTGTGTTCATTAGTGTGTTTGTTTGTATGTGAGTGTTTCACTGCCCACTAGTGTGTGTGTTCACTAGTGTGTTTGTTTGTATGTGAGGGGTTTACTGCCCACTAGTGTGTGTGTTCACTAGCGAGTGCATGTGGATGTTCCACTGCTCCCAAGTGAGACTGTTCAGTGGTGTGTGTGTGAATGTGGGTGTTTCACTGCCCCTATTGTGTGTGTTCACTAGTGTGTGTGTTCACTAGTGTGTGTATGTGGATGTGAGTGGTTTACTGCCCCCTAGTGTGTGTGTGTGTGTGTGTGTGTGTGTGTGTGTGTGTGTGTATGTATGTGTTTCACTGGCCCCTAGTGTGTGTGTTCACTGGCATGTGTGTGTGTATGTGGGTGTTTCACTGCCCCGTAGTGTGTGTTCACTAGTGTGTGTGTGTGTGTGTGTGTGTGTGTGTGTGTGTGTGTGTGTATTTGAGTGTTTAACTGCACAGAGGGGTTAAGGTGGAGGTCAGATTCCTTTCTGGCAACACAAGTGGCAAACACTTCTACAATTTAATTCTAAACGTTGCATGCAATTACACATCCCCACCAGAGGGGTCTCCAAATGCCCCGGTCTTATGTAGGGCAGCTTTAAAAGCAGTCACTAAAAAAACACAGATTAGGAATTGAAAGTAAAATCAATGTATTGACCATGTTGACCAATTTTAAACCATGCCCACGCACTCATGTTTTTACTAAACTAGGACCCCAAAAGGAGATAAATACACACAAACACATCGTACATTAGATGAGCAGTTGTGTATGTATCTAACTTATAGATTACATGCAGTGTATGAATCTAATTTCAGTGCTAAAGATTACCCGTATAAACAATCTGCTGTGTTAAACTAATTATCTTCCTCCTCGGGCGTTTCATTGTGTTTATCAGCTACAGCCTCCACCACATTACATATCTCACAGCATTGATTGCCATGTAATGTAACATTCCACAGCTAATGTAATCAATAGACATCAACGCCCTCCATTCGGCCACTTCACCAGCGCACTAGAACCATCCTGTAGCTTCATTTAGCCTTCGAGTAATGTAATATTAACCTCAGATAGCCTGACCAATAGCGAGAGAGAGAGAGAGAGAGAGAGAGAGAGAGAGAGAGAGAGAGAGAGTATGGATAGAATAAACTCTCCAAGAGAAAGAAGCAGATGGTGAGAATCTCTGAAATAATGCAGTTATAATAATTCTTCACTAGATTTATGGAGTGAAACATATAAACACTTCAACACATGGATTATAGAGCAAATGATGCATCACTTTTATTCTAATAAAACAGGAAAACCAGAACCAGAACATCACCTCTAGGAGCTCTACCACTGGACTCTGGAGTGGTGTAAAGCTCCACCACTGGACTCTGGAGTGGTGCAAATCTCCTCCACTGGAGTCTGGAGTGGTGTAAAGCTCCACCACTGGACTCTGCAGTGGTGTAAAGCTCCACCACTGGATCTAGAGTGGTGTAATGCTCCACTACTGGACTCTGGAGTGGTGTAAAGCTCCACCACTGGATCTAGAGTGGTGTAATGCTCCACTACTGGACTCTGGAGTGGTGTAAAGCTCCACCACTGGAATCGAGTATGGTGTAAAGCTCCACCACTTGACTCTAGTGTGGTGTAAAGAGTCCATAGTTTTGGATAAGGTTGTGCACCATATAGATATCCTAGACTGAGCTGCTGCTTATCTGTGAAAGTAGGATCTTGCCCTCTCATTAGAGAACTTCTTAATCGTCCCATCTGAAGATGCAAGAAGTCTTGGTGTGATTCTGGATGACCAGTTGTGGTTCTCAGCCCACATTGAGAACCTGACTTGATCGTGCAGATATCTCCTCTACAACATTCGACGGATCTGACCTTCTCTCTCTTAGGAGGTCATCCAGCTGCTCGTCCAGTCTCTTGTCAATTCTACTACTGCAATTCGCTCCAGGCTGGTTTTCCTCTGTGGGTCATCAGGCCCTTCCAACTGATCCAACTGATCTTCCCAAGTTCACTCATGTTATTCCACTGCTGCACTACCTTTACTGGCATTAGATTTAAAACTCTGATGCCTACAAAATCAGGAATGGACCAGCTAGTCACTCTTTATAGCAATGGTCAAGAGTGTTTCTGTACCCCGAGCCCTTCAGGCTTTAAGTACGGCTCGGCTCGACCCGCCATCCTTCAGGGTTTATGGAGGACAAGCTCAAGACTCTTTTCTGTCCAGGAGCCCAGATAGTGGAATAAACGTCCACTGGCTGTCCAAACAGCAGACTCTCTCATGGTCTTCAAACACAGACTATAGATCATCTCTGTATGGAATCATATTGCAATTTGCTATGCTATAACCCTGTTATCTCCTAGATATGAATGCTTATACTGTATTTAACCCTGTAGTTTACTTTCTTCTCTCCAGGTATCAGTGCTGGTCCTTGTTTATGGCAGTGTTTGAGCTCAAGGATAGCTTAGACTTGAACCTGTTTATATAGGTTAGAGATACATAATCTGACTGAATACAAAGCTCTTTTGTAAGTCGCTCTGGATAAGAATATCTGCTAAATGCTGTAAATGTTGGTCAAATGTCCACATACTTTTGGCTGTGCTGTCCTAAAAATGCTAAAATGCAGCCAATAAAGCCAGAATTTGTGAATATATGGAGTTTAGTTTCACTTTGTATTTCTGGTGTGTAGCACTACTGAAGCATCTAATACACAGTGGGTTTAATGAGGCATGATGATTGGTGGTGTATTGCCCCCAAAATGACCCCTCATGTTAGGGGCCTAACATCTACACACCCTGCAGGTCTGGAAGTGTAGTTGAAGCACATGTTCATTACTGCCAAGAATTCCAGCACTCCTCCAGTAAGAACTCTATTGATAATGACATGCATGCAGTTTTCACACAATCTTCTGCAAATGCTGCATCGATCCAAAGTGACATCAGTACAAAACAGTGTTCTCACATTCATTTAACACACTTGTACACAATTGTGTTTTCCTAGAATATGTTTAGTTTCCCTCCTTCACTATCCTGCTGCATGCACTGCTGCTTATATTGTAGTTGCAGTATGTACTAGAGACCCCTACATACTAATGATTTACTGAGCAGAGCTTGTTTACATATTCACTATTATCTCATATCACTACTATATTACAATTTAACTATTACCTCATATCATTACTATCTTACATATCCACTACTATCTCATATCACTACTATCTAACATATCCACTACTATCTCATATCACTACTATCTAACATATCCATATAGCTTACCTATACACTATTATCTCATAACACTAGTATCTTACATATATTTTACATATTCACTATCACCTCATATCACTACTATATAACATATTCACTATTATCTCATATCACTGGTATCTTACATATATTTTACATATTCACTATCATCTCATATCACTACTATATTACATATTTACTATTATCTCAAATCACTAGTATCTTACATATATTTTACATATTCACTATCATCTCATATCACTACTATATTACATATTCACTATTATCTCATATCACTAGTATCTTACATATATTTTACATATTCACTATCATCTCATATCACTACTATATTACATATTTACTATTATCTCATATCACTAGTATCTTACATATCCATATATCTTACATATTCATTACTACCTCTTATTATCTTACATATCCATATATTTCTTACATTTTCCCTACTATCGCATACCACTACTATATCACATATGTCTTAACATATTCACTAGTAGCTCATATCACTAGTATCTTACATATATTTTACATATTCACTATCATCTCATATCACTACAATATTACATATTCACTATTATCTCATATCACTAGTATCTTACATATATTTTACATATTCACTATCATCTCATATCACTACTATATTACATATTTACTATTATCTCATATCACTAGTATCTTACATATATTTTACATATTCACTATCATCTCATATCACTACTATATTACATATTTACTATTATCTCATATCACTAGTATCTTACATATCCATATATCTTACATATTCATTACTACCTCTTATCACTACTATCTTACATATCCATATATTTCTTACATTTTCCCTACTATCGCATACCACTACTATATCACATATGTCTTAACATATTCACTAGTAGCTCATATCAGTACTATCTTACATATACATCTTACATGTTCACCATTGTCTCATATCACTGCTATATTACATATCTTACATATATATCTTACATATTTACTATTATCTCATATCACTACTATCGTACATATACATCTTACATATACACCATAATCTCATATCACTACTTACTTACATATCCATATATATTTTACATATTCACCATTATCTCATATCACTACTATCTTACATATATATCTTACATATTTACTACTCTTATATCAGTACCATCTTACATGTCCATATATATTTTACATATTCACCATTATCTCACATCACTATCTCACATATATGTCTTACATATTCACTACTATCGCATACTACTACAATCTCACATATATGTCTTACATATTTACTACTATCGCATACCACTACTATCTCACATATATGTCTTACATATTCACTACTATCTCACATATATGTCTTACATATTTACTACTATCGCATGCCACTACTATCTCACATATATGTCTTACATATTCACTACTATCGCATACCACTACTATCTCACATATATGTCTTACATATTCACTACTATCTCACATATATGTCTTACATATTCACTACTATCTCACATATATGTCTTACATATTCACTACTATCGCATACCACTACTATCTCACATATATGTCTTACATATTCACTACTATCTCACATATATGTCTTACATACTCACTACTATCGCATACCACTACTATCTCACATATATGTCTTACATATTCACTACTATCTCACATATATGTCTTACATATTCACTACTATCGCATACCACTACTATCTCACATATATGTCTTACATATTCACTACTATCTCACATATATGTCTTACATATTCACTACTATCTCACATATATGTCTTACATATTCACTACTATCGCATACCACTACTATCTCACATATATGTCTTACATATTCACTACTATCTCACATATATGTCTTACATACTCACTACTATCGCATACCACTACTATCTCACATATATGTCTCACATACTCACTACTATCGCATGCCATTACAATCTCACATATATGTCTTACATATTTACTACCATCGCATACCACTACTATCTCACATATATGTCTTACATATTTACTAGTAGCTCATATCACTACTATATTACATATCTTACATATATAAGACCGTGTTGACCTGCTTGCTCACCCACTAAGATGGAAATTCAGTTTATAAATCATACACATTCTCCTTTGACACATATTCCATAAACATTATCGGAGAGAAAAAATTGCATAACTCAACTGAGAGAACTCCAAACCAGGCGGAGACTTCATTTCACAGCTAGTGTGAAAAACACCCCCTTAACATCTGGTCATACATCACAGCTGGAATATTGCCAAGTTCAGCGTCTCTCTCTCTCTCACACACACACATACATTGTTTGTCTGTATGCTCCGGTGCTGTGTTATTCTATGTGAATGAGGACTAAACTGTACTTTACAGTACTGGAACAGTCTGGAATTCCTCTGCAGTATCCCGGAGATCACAGAGAGAGTAAAGAGGGACACGCCGCATTAACACTAATGATATACAGCTTAACGAACAGGCCGGAGCTCTGTTACTAACGCTTATTAGCGGAGACTGCGCGTTTCCTCACTGCGAGATGGTTAAGTGAAATGAGTGCAGCACTACTTCAGCTAAAAGCCAGTTTAAATACTCTCATTAAAAGTGTATTAGCAGCTTCAGAGTGGATCAGATTAAACGAGCGAGGTGGGAGAACTTCTGTTAAAGCTCTTTGCACCCAAACGACCTTTAACGCTAACTGTGTTCACGCTGAACTCCAGACAGCATCATTGTTTTCCACATCTAGTTGCCGCTGTGATTTATATCATTTGGCTGCTGAACAAAACGCTCCTGATGTAAAGCCTTGGCCACAGACCACTGAACTACAATCACTAAACTACAATCACTAAACTACAACCATTAAACTACAACCACTGAACGACAACCACTGAACGACAACCACTGAACGACAACCACTGAACTTAAACCACTGAACTTAAACCACTGAACTTAAACCACTGAACTTAAACCACTGAATTATAACCACTGAACTACAATCACTGAACCATAACCACTGAACTACAACCTTTGAAATACAACCACTGAACTACAACCACTGAACTACAACCACTGAACTACAACCACTGAACTACAATCACTGAACCATAAGCACTGAACCATAACCACTGAACTACAACCTTTGAACTACAACCACTGAACTACAACCACTGAACTATAAACACTGAACTATAAACACTGAACTATAAACACTGAACTACAATCACTGGTAGTGTACTAAAACGTTTGGCTGGTAGACTACTAAAACAAAGCACTGTAACTTAGCCTTATCAACTTTATGTATCATTTAATTTTTTTTAAAACTTAATACTAGATGGTAATTTTATTAGAATTAAAATTTAAATATTTAAATGTAGTAAACCTGCATACACTGTGTTTCACTGGTACAACCTGGTACAACCTAAAAATCCTTGGTAATGTGGTAACAAACAAAACAACTTGTTTTATTCTACCTAAAAACAAGCTATATATCTATAAGCAATTCTTTTATTAATTTTTTTTTTTCAAGTTGAGCAAAACTAGTTTAACTAGTGAAACTAGTCTAGTACTAGCATATTAAAATCATTTTACACATTTAGCTGAAACAGGACTGAGTTTATAGGATTTGTGATTCCAGTCATTCAAAATGCCTCTTTAGTCTTACTGAGAACACCATCTGAACCATTTTTATCTCACTTCAGGACAATCATATCAATAAAGACAAATTATTTGTTTCTGGGAAAAAGAGTGTTAAAACAGCAAAACTCTTAATTTCTCTCTCTTATAGCAAACATTTCTATTATTATCACTGTTTTACTGTTTTTACTGTTTTACTGTTTTACTGAAACTAGAAAAGACACTTATACTTACTTTTTGCAATTTAGCTAATGCTTGTTATTAAAGTTAATCATATCAGCTAACATCTGTAGACACCGTTGGGCAGCCAATGGCAGAAACAGTCAGCTGAAAATCAAACCCTTGAGCCTTTGAGTCGTAGACAAAGCCTCAGACTGCTAAGCTCCAACCTGCTAAGGTTGGCTTCCAGGTAATTAAACTTGCCTTTACAGACCCTCCACT
Organism: Megaleporinus macrocephalus; assembly: GCA_021613375.1. NCBI lineage: Eukaryota > Metazoa > Chordata > Actinopteri > Characiformes > Anostomidae > Megaleporinus > Megaleporinus macrocephalus. The sequence goes on along the minus strand of CM038722.1, from coordinate 40,392,484 downwards.
GCAGCCTTCAATACACGATGGCCCTTTTTAAAAAGGTGCTGGCCTTTAGCAAGTCCATCATTAATATTTGAAACTTCAAGCTTCAAGATTTGCTTCTATTCTGAATAATGAATGTTCTTAGAACTGTGGACAGGTCGCCAGTCCTGAGTGATCAATCAACCGATTAACTTTTATTAAAATGTCATTTTAAATTATAATTTGATTAGAACATCAGTCTAAATATTACTTTTATTAAAACTTCTTTATAGGAATTATTTCATTAGAACTTTGTTCTAGACAATAACTGTAACAGAACTTCATTATGGATATTAATTGTAATAGAATATCATTCTAGATATTACTTGCATCTAAGTTCTAGATATGTGTTGTATTAGAACCTCATTCTGGATATTAAGTTTAAAAGACCTTCATTCTAGATATTGATTGTGTTAGAACCTTATTCTAAGTATAATTTTATTAGAACTTCATTCTGGATACTAACTGTATTAGAACTTCATTCTGGATATTAATTGTATTAAAATTCATTCCTGAAAAAAATTATTAGCACTTCATTCTGGATATAATTGTATTAGAACGTTATTCTGGATATAATAGTGTTAGAACTTAATACTGGATATTGACTGTTTTAGAACTTTATTCTGGATATTAACTGTATTAGAAGTTTGTACTGGATGTTAACTGTATTAGAACTTTATTTTGGATTTTAACTGTATTAGAAGTTTATACAAGATATTAACAGTATTAAAACTTTATTCTGGATATTAACTGTATTAGGACTTTATACTAGATATTAACTGTATTAGAACTTTATACTGGATATTAATTGTATTAGAACTTTATTCTGGATATTACATGTATTAGAACTTTATTCTGGATATTACATGTAGTAGAACTTTATTCTAGATATTAACTGTATTTGAACTTTATACTGAATATTAATTGTATTAGAAGTTTATTCTGGATATTACCTGTATTAGAACTTTATTCTGTATATTAACTGTATTAGAACACTATACTGAATATTAACTGTATTAGAACTTTCTGGTGGTCAATTCTTGACATTTAGTTTCATGATTTGAATGATTCTCAGTGATTTTCTTTCTCAGTCTCTTATTCTGCAAACGCTGCATCACATCTGTAAGCCATCACAGGACATGCTCCAGATCAACGTATCTTAACTGAGAGAATTATAAATGAATAAATCATGGGGTATGTATAATTATGATCTTATCCAGCTCTCCAAATTGCTTATCTCAGAAGCTGGAGGAGGTCAATGGACCAGACAGGGAGGGGGGAGGAGAGAGAGAGAGAGAGAGAGAGAGAGAGAGAGAGAGAGAGAGAGAGAGAGAGAGAGAGAGAGAGAGAATAATGAATGAATAATCTATGACTTTGCAAAAAAACCCATTGCCCTTTACAGGAAGCTGAACATGACTGCTTTCTCTCTGAGGTCTTTCTGGCTCGACTATCAACAGGGTTCGCTGGTCTTGGCGCCGATAGCTGTTAAGAAAGGACGTCTGGTGAATATGAGGTTACCCCAAAGCACAAATGTAAATTTCATCAACAGTGAAAAGTCATGAACCAACAGTGGAGCTTATAATTCTTACAGCGAATCACTTCCTATTCATATCCTAATACATTAATTCCAGTGTAGAATGTCAATAATGATCACAGCATTTCATATAAAGTGGCCATTAGTGAAAGTACAAAGTGGGTGTTTCTAATAAAGTGGCCAGTTAGTGGAAGTACAAGGTGGGTGTTTCTAATAAAGTGGCCAGTAAATGGCAGTACAAGGTAGGTGTTTCTAATGAAGTGGCCAGTTAGTGGAAGTACAAGGTGGGTGTTTCTAATAAAGTGGACACTTAGTGGAAGTACAAGGTAGGTGTTTCTAATAAAGTGGCCAGTAAGTGAAAGTACAAGGTGGGTGTTTCTAATAAAGTTGCCAGTTTGTGAAAGTACATGGTAGGTGTTTCTAATAAAGTGGCCAGTAAATGGAAGTACAAAGTAGGTGTTTCTAATGAAGTGGCCAGTTAGTGGAAGTACAAGGTGGGTGTTTCCAATAAAGTGGACACTTAGTGGAAGTACAAGGTAGGTGTTTCTAATAAAGTGGCCAGTAAGTGAAAGTACAAGGTGGGTGTTTCTAATAAAGTGGACACTTAGTGGAAGTACAAGGTAGGTGTTTCTAATAAAGTGGCCAGTAAGTGAAAGTACAAGGTGGGTGTTTCTAATAAAGTGGCCAGTTTGTGGAAGTACATGGTAGGTGTTTCTAATAAGGTGGCCAGTAAGTGGAAGCGAGGTAGGTGTACTCTACTTCATCTTCATTATATTATAAGCTGCTAATGCTGCAGTATTGAAACATTCTTGGATTGTTTAATGTGGTTACAGACTATTACTCCTCCGCCAGTGCATTAAGCTCAGCCAACAGATGTCACATAGCTCTAAATACTGTAGTGTTTGAGTTCAGTGCTTTATCCAGAAGGAAAATTCATTGAAAATTCATTCATTCATTGAGGAGAACGAGTTCACTGACACTGATATAACTGTTTAGTTAAAAGTCAATAATGATAATATTATTATATAGAGAATTACATTTATTCAACTATTTGTTTGTGACTTTGTTTAGAGAAAAACAAAGAAAACCTTTTAGCTGTGTTTTCCGCTCCCAGCTGGTAAACATGATGCGGTTAGTTCTCCTTGATAAACGATCCAATTAACCATAAGATACGGCAATACATTATCACCTGGAGGTAGCGTCCCACTGTACTCCCTACAGTGTCTGCAGTAAAATGTGTATTAAAGAATCACACTCAATTCGGCCCTTGCAGTTCTACAATTACAGACTGTAGTATGTGGATCAGACCCAGCAGTCCTTATCATTTCCAGAACAGGGTAACAAAGTATATCAGATACACTGAAAAGTTTAGAACTACTACTGCTTCTATATGGCCAGTGGGCAGTGAGTGTAGGTGGTTTTAATGTTATAACTGATCAGTGTATAATACCAAGATGTCCATATATTTAACTACATAAACATAACTGTCTGCATTTATAACTGCATGTGCTGTTACGCCCAGTCATCCCTTCCACATCCTATTTATAATGCAACTGCACATTATTCATACCTACATTTGCATATATTATACCTTTATAATGCGACTGCATGTTACTCATACACACATTTGCATACACTGAATGTTTGCCATTGGAAATAAATCCCTGTATATCTGTATTGGGTAAACAGATGTTCAAATTCTAAAACTAAGTACCATTTTCCGGCCTGCAGGGACACATGACCACAATGGAAGTGTAATAAAATCCCTGTTTATATCTCAACACCACAATGGAACTCAGATAAAATCCCTGTTTATATCACAACACCACAGTGGCAAATAAGTGTCCTTATCTCTGGAGCTCATTTACGCTCTGTTGGCAAGCCAAACCACCGCGGAGACGTGACCCTTGCCAGTCTGAGACAGGGAAAAGCTGCTCATGCTGTTTCTATTATTGCAGCATTCGGGATTATTTGTCTTCATTGTTTCTGAGTCATACAATTTCAACATTTCTTTTTACATTTCACTGACACCTCCCAAAACAAACACTGCTTTCACAAGGCAACGAGCATATTGGACAACCCCTCTCACCCCTGTCATCTTCTCTGCACCATCCTTCCATCTGGCAGAAGTACCACCGGATCATCTGTTCCACCAAAACCAAACTCCACAAAAACTTCTTCCCAAAGATGGTCAGATCGTCAGTACGCTGATTAATCTCGCCAACATACATCTGGACTAATCCAGACCCTCACCAACATACATCTGGACTAATCTAGACCCCCACACCAAACATTCACCTGCAATAATCTAGACCCCCACCCCCCTACATACATCTGGACTAATCTAGACCTTCTCCAACATAAACCTTGACTAATTCAGACCCTCTCCAACATTCACCTGTACTAATCTAGACCCCCATGCCAAACATTCACCTGCAGTAATCTAGACCCCCATGCCAAACATTCACCTGCAGTAATCTAGACCTCCATCCACCTACATACATCTGGACTAATCTAGACCCTCTTCAACATACACCTGGACTAATCTAGACCCTTTCCAACATAAACCTGAACTAATCTAATCTAATCCCTTTCCAACATACGCTTGGACTAATTCAGACCCTCTACAACATACACTTGGACTAATCCAGACCCTCTCCCACATACACCTGGACTAATCTAGACCCCATGCCAAACATTCACTTGCAGTAATCTAGACCCCCACCCCCCTACATACATCTGGACTAATCTAGACCTTGTCCAACATAGAGCTGGACTAATCTAGACCCTCTCCAACATACACCTGGACTACTCTACCTTTTTGACATACAGGTGGACTAATATAGACCATCTCCAATTTGCCTTGCCTTGCCTACACCTGAACTAATCTAGACCCCCCTCCACCCCAACATACATCTGGCTCTCTCCAACATACTCTCCAACTCTCCAACAGACTCTCTCCAACATACATGTGGAGTAATATGGACCCTCTTCAACATACACCTGGACTAATGTAGACCCCCCCCCAACATACCTCTGGACTAATTTAGACTCTCTCCAACATCCACCTGGACTAATTAAGACTACTGCACATAATTTGCACAGTACAGTACTTCTTCAAATTACTACCTGTTCCCTGTTTGTTTCTTATCCTGCATTGAATATGTATTGTCTTGTGTGTTTAGGTTCTGTATATTTTCTGTCTGGTGTATTTATCTTCATGTATGTTCTGTACTGTTGTGCTGCAGTTGTGGGTTGCATCATAAGGCCTAAAGAACAACATTGCAATCCAATATATCCAAGTTAAATTTCCCCACTGTGGGACTAATTTAAGGTAGTCTTGTCTTACAAGATGTCACTACCCAACTAAAAACACAATGTCTGATTGCATGTTTTGCTCTATTGGTCCTCTTTTCATGGATGATCAGATCGTTGCTACACTTTATTATGATCTCTAACTTTATATCTGATTTGGAGCTTTGAATCTTTGGAAATGTTGAAAATTTGGAACATTGGAACTTTTTGGAACATTGGGTTTTGTGATTATAGTTTAGTTTTTAACTAGCTAACCTTTGGAAATCAAATGCAAATGAAGCCAAAACATCAAAGCCCATTATGTAAATGTTTGCGAAATGGCAATGTTTAGCCTGACGACAACAGTAACATCAGAAGCCATATTCCAGTCCACCAGTATATATTCAAAGTATGTTACATTATGCTATTCCCTAATTGTCTCATTTGTTCATTTGATGTAAACTTTTAGACAGAATAAATGCATGTTATGTAAAATAACTGCGTGCTATTTGCACAGCATTATATAGGCTTGCGCTATAATGTAATATATTATTATTATTATTTTCCCAATAGATTTTAAGACCAGCATCGAACCCTTATTATAGAGTACAAGGAGGAAACTGTGTGTGTGTGTGGAAAATCACAGCTCACTTGCCGTGGATTACTTATAATACAGAACAGATTCAGATCAACTGGAGTGTTGCGTACATCCAGATTTGAAGCTCATGCCTGTTTAGTTCAGTCCTTGTGTCCTGTTTTTCTCTGCAGCCTTCGACATTTTGGACTGATCAGTTTTGACATTCGGAAAATTATGTTCATTGTTTTCTTCTCTACAATCTCTAGAGGCATCCATAATTCAGATTTGAACATCCATTCATCCATCAATTATCTTCCACTTTATCCCGCTAGTCGGGGTTAAGAAGGGGCTCGAGACAATCCCAGCGTCATGAGTTAAAGGCCATGGACTGGTTGCCCGTCCATCGCACTCACACCAATGGGCAGTTTAGAGTGAGCGATCAATGCATGTGTTTGGACTGTGGGAGGAAACCAGAGTACCCGGAGGAAACCCACTTAAGCGCAGGGACAACAAACACACTCCACACAGAACCACCCAGTAAAATTTGAATGTCATATATGTCATATATGTGGTCATACACTACTGGTCAAATGTTATGGTAAACTCCAAATGTTTTAGAACTGTTTTAAACAGTGTACTAAGGTAGTAATCTAAAAGTTTGGCTGGTAGTGAATCTAAAACGTTTGGCTGGTAGTGATCTAAAACGTTTGACTGGTAGTGTACTAAAACGTTTGGCTGGTAGTGTATCTAAAACGTTTGACTGGTAGTGTACTAAAACGTTTGACTGGTAGTGTACTAAAACGTTTGGCTGGTAGTGTACTAAAACGTTTGGCTGGTAGTGTATCTAAAACGTTTGTCTGGTAGTGTATCTAAAACGTTTGGCTGGTAGTGTACTAAAACGTTTGGCTGGTAGTGTACTAAAACGTTTGGCTGGTAGTGTATCTAAAACGTTTGGCTGGTAGTGTACTAAAACGTTTGGCTGGTAGTGAATCTAAAACGTTTGACTGGTAGTGTACTAAAACGTTTGGCTGGTAGTGTATCTAAAACGTTTGGCTGGTAGTGTACTAAAACGTTTGTCTGGTAGTGTATCTAAAACGTTTGACTGGTAGTGTACTAAAACGTTTGACTGGTAGTGTATCTAAAACGTTTGGCTGGTAGTGTATCTAAAACGTTTGACTGGTAGTGTATCTAAAACGTTTGGCTGGTAGTGTACTAAAACGTTTGGCTGGTAGTGTATCTAAAACGTTTGACAGGTAGTATACTAAAACGTTTGGCTGGTAGTGTATCTAAAACGTTTGACTGGTAGTGTACTAAAACGTTTGACTGGTAGTGAACTAAAACGTTTGTCTGGTAGTGAACTAAAACGTTTGTCTGGTAGTGTATCTAAAACGTTTGGCTGGTAGTGTATCTAAAACGTTTGTCTGGTAGTGATCTAAAACGTTTGTCTGGTAGTGATCTAAAACGTTTGACTGGTAGTGTACTAAAACGTTTGACTGGTAGTGTATCTAAAACGTTTGACTGGTAGTGTATCTAAAACGTTTGACTGGTAGTGTATCTAAAACGTTTGACTGGTAGTGTACTAAAGCGTTTGACTGGTAGTGTATCTAAAACGTTTGACTGGTAGTGTACTAAAACGTTTGACTGGTAGTGATCTAAAACGTTTGACTGGTAGTGTATCTAAAACGTTTGTCTGGTAGTGTATCTAAAACGTTTGTCTGGTAGTGTACTAAAACGTTTGACTGGTAGTGTATCTAAAACGTTTGACTGGTAGTGTATCTAAAACGTTTGACTGGTAGTGTATCTAAAACGTTTGTCTGGTAGTGTACTAAAACGTTTGACTGGTAGTGTATCTAAAACGTTTGACTGGTAGCGTATCTAAAACGTTTGGCTGGTAGTGTACTAAAACGTTTGACTGGTAGTGATCTAAAACGTTTGACTGGTAGTGTATCTAAAACGTTTGTCTGGTAGTGTACTAAAACGTTTGACTGGTAGTGTATCTAAAACGTTTGACTGGTAGTGTATCTAAAACGTTTGACTGGTAGTGTATCTAAAACGTTTGACTGGTAGTGTATCTAAAACGTTTGTCTGGTAGTGTACTAAAACGTTTGACTGGTAGTGTATCTAAAACGTTTGTCTGGTAGTGTATCTAAAATGTTTGGCTGGTAGTGTATCTAAAACATTTGACTGGTAGTGTATCTAAAACTTTTGACTGGTAGTGTATCTAAAACTTTTGACTGGTAGTGTATCTAAAACATTTGACTGGTAGTGTATCTAAAACGTTTGTCTGGTAGTGTATCTAAAACGTTTGACTGGTAGTATATCTAAAACGTTTGACTGGTAGTGTATCTAAAACGTTTGACTGGTAGTGTATCTAAAACGTTTGTCTGGTAGTGTATCTAAAATGTTTGGCTGGTAGTGTATCTAAAACATTTGACTGGTAGTGTATCTAAAACGTTTGTCTGGTAGTGTATCTAAAATGTTTGGCTGGTAGTGTATCTAAAACATTTGACTGGTAGTGTATCTAAAACGTTTGACTGGTAGTGTATCTAAAACATTTGACTGGTAGTGTATCTAAAACGTTTGTCTGGTAGTGTATCTAAAACGTTTGACTGGTAGTATATCTAAAACGTTTGACTGGTAGTGTATCTAAAACGTTTGACTGGTAGTGTATCTAAAACGTTTGACTGGTAGTGTATCTAAAACGTTTGTCTGGTAGTGTATCTAAAATGTTTGGCTGGTAGTGTATCTAAAACATTTGACTGGAAGTGTATATAGCAAGCCAACCTTCATAGCCAAGTCTTATACTTTATAAGCATGTGTGTAAACATGTGGTTTATTATGTATCTAACTACATACAAGGTCACGCAGTGTCACTGACGCAAAGCACCATAAGCTACACGAGTGCAAACAGCACCCCCTTGTGGAAACTCTTTAACCAAAGTGACAGAGTGAGTGAGTTGCAGTCCAGGTCCATGTATGGATGCCAAAATAATGTATAGTACAGTAATAATATAGACCTTTATAGGATTGACATGTCTAAGAAAACGGCAAACTTTCTAACGGTGTACTGTCGTCTTCCACTGCAGCATTTATCTCTGCGTAAGCAGCCTAACGAGGAAGCAGGCGGAAGAATAATCACGCATAGGGAAGAGCGTAAAATAGATAAAGGGAAGAGGAGACGTTGAGGAAAAACAGATTGGGGAAGTGAACCGACGGAGCAAATAAACCAACCCAGAGCACTTAAGCACGTGTGCTAATGAGCTGATTAGAGTAAGCGTCCTCTGCGGAGCGTTCAGTCAGCCAGACAATTAATTATTTATTTACTTTGTACACTCTCTCTCTCTCTCTGGGACGGGAGCCAGCGGCACTCGTCCAGCCACTTGAGCACAGTTCAGAGTTTACTTTCCTGCGCTCTTAATTCGCGTCCACTTCTTTCACGAGGCTAGGATACTGTTTCAGGAGTTTACTGAAGTAACAATCGAGTCGTGTGTATTAACGTTACACGCACACCCTCAAGAAGAGGGCTTGATGCTTAACTACACTGTAGTAATGAAGATATGATGACTGTATTGGATAATAGGTCCCACTTTATATTAAGTATCTGTAATAACTGTAGTTACACATTAACAACACATGTAAGAACCATGTAACTACTAGTGATGTAGCTACTGTTCTACAGCTCTATTACAGCAGTACAGCTTAAGTAATTACACGTGTGTACCAACTTCTTTGCTGCCTTATATAATTACATATCTTGATAGTCATGACAGCATTTTCTTTTGTGTTATTACACAATGCTACATAACTTGAGTGTCATTACTTTTGTGATTAGTATTTCTTTCCTGTCTTAATGTAAGTTATAACACACTCTTTTACAATTACACTCATGTTGTTACGAATGTGTTATTCCATGAGGGACAACATGTTGTAGAAACATGTTGTATCTGAGATACTTGTACGTAAGTATATGAGACAAACAAAAAGTTGATACACTTGTGTAATTACATTAGCTGTAATCCGTCTGTAACAGTGGCTACATCACTAGTAGTTACACTGTTGTTACATCCGTTGTTCATGTGTAACTACAATGTTATAAGAGACACAATATAACGTGGGACCAGATAATTCATTTCCGTCCTCTGGAGCCGCATGTTTGGCCAAGTTTGGGCCCTCAGATTCATCTGCTTGAGGAAGGGATCCGAAACCCATGTTGCAAAAAATATTCTGTGCAATTACACATTTCCACCTGAGGGGTCTCCCAAGAAATCATATATTTAATGTATATTTACACTACTACTCAAAAGTAAAAAAAATAAATGAGCTCATTTCTAAAAGACAGTATAAACATTCTTCAAACACAACCAGATGCCCAACCAGTTTTTACATACGTCAGTGTGTTTATTTAACTCTTTCCAAGCTTCTCCTAAACAACCCAGTATTATTTACAGTTCTCATCTAATACCTGCTTTCACTGCTCAGTACTTCATTAAGCTAAATCAAGATTGCTGCTGAAGAAACTGAATACATTCATACAATGTCTGGGGCGTCCAGGAGAAATCTGGAACCTAACTTTGTTCTTCAAACTGAAGCTCAAGATATGATCTACTTCTTTCATAATAAAATATTTGTTACTTTGTATTGTATGTATGATTATTTACATCAGTTCTAATCAGATCTGCTGTTCTTACTGGTGTACATACACTTATTGATCAGATACAGGGTTTTAAACTATCAGACTTTAGAACAGTTGCGTATATATTTTTGATTATTTCAGTAAATTGAAAGCCCAGATTCCAACAAGAGCTCTACATCTGTGCAAAGTTATTATCATAGCCTGAAGAACTCTATTTTTTTGTCTTTTCCACTCTCAGAAACTGACCATAATTCAAGCACTGGGGCTCTCTGCACCCCCACTGTTCACCACAACATGGATATGATGATAATAAATTTCTTTTTGATTGTTGATCTCAGGTCAGTTCCTGTGGTGCATTACACAGAGCATTATCAATATTGACCTTAGAACAAAGCTGACCTTAGAACAGCCCACTCTTAGAGACTGTGTAGTCTAAACAGTGGAAGCCCTGTCACTTTCACAGTGTTTGCACAGTTTCAAACACCCCCCACCAGCTGCTACACACAGGTCAGACAGCCACACACACAGAGCAGACCAAAAGAAAACACAGCAACAGCAGTTACGTCTGTGCGAGTGGTTTACTCAGAACACCGACGGGTATACATCAACACGGCGGCAAAGATGACATCATTTGTTTTCTATAAATAATAGGTGCTGGCTTTAAAGGTGAAACACAAAATGCTTCATTATTATTGTTTTATCACTTTATTATAACATTTTAAATTCAGTAAAATATCATTTTTGCCCTCTCACAGTTACAGTTCAGTTACCTTTACTGTTCAGTTACAGAACAGTTACTTTTACAGTTCAGTAACAGTTACAGAACAGATACAGTACAATAAAATTATAGTACAGTTAAAGTTACAGAACAGTTAACTGTACAGTTCAGTAACAGTTACAGAACAGTTAAAGTTACAGTTACAGTTACAATTAGTTAGTTACAGTACAGTTATTGTACAGTAAAAGTTACAGAACATTTACTTTTCCAGTTCAGTAAAAGTTAGTTACAGAACAGTTAAAGTTACTGTACAATACGTTTAGAGTACAGTACAGTTACAGTTAAAATTACAGTTATAGTTAAAATTACTGTTAAAGTTACAGTACAGTTAGTTACAGTACAGTTATCGTACAGTAAAAGTTACAGAATATTTACTTTTACAGTTCAGTAACTGTTAGTAACAAAACAGTTAGTTACATAAAAGTTACAGTACAATACAGATACAGTACAGTTAGTTATTGTACAGTTAAAGTTACAGAACAGTTACTTTTACTGTTCAGTAACAGATACAGAACAGTTACAGTACAATACATTTAGAGTACAGTAACAGTTAAAATTACAGTTACAGTTAAAATTACAGTTAAAGTTACAGTACAGTTACAGTTAGTTACAGTACAGTTATCGTACAGTTAAAGTTACAGAACAGTTACTTTTACAGTTCAGTAACAGTTAGTTACAGAACAGTTACAGTACAATATATTTAGAGTACAATGCAGTTACAGTACAGTTAAAAGTAAATTTATTGATAACTTTAACATATATATTTTGAAGGTAATACTTTTATAGTGTAACTTTCCATCTAGTACATTAATTATTATGTACATAAACGGTCACTGATATTTTTGTTTTCATATGATCAACGTTTAGTGTAAATCTGATGGAAAAACTACTACAAATTAAATATTAATATATAATAAATATTCTATATTCAAACATATAGATAATAGGTGAGAAAATGAGGGGAGAAATAATGCCAGATAGAGAGGGAGAGATAGAGAGAATAGAGAGAAGAGTGAGAGACAAGAGACACTCACTAGTGTATGTGTTTTCCAGTGTGTGTGTCTGTGTTTTACTACACCCTAGTGTGTGTGTGTGTGTGTTTTACAACCGCCTAGTATGTGTTCACTAATGTGTGTGTATGTGTTTACTACACCCTAGTGTGTGTGTTTGTTTTACAACCGCCTAGTATGTGTTCACTAGTGTGTGTGTGTTTACTACATCCTAGTGTGTGTGTGTGTGTGTGTTTTACAACCGCCTAGTATGTGTTCACTAGTGTGTGTGTGTGTTTTACTACATCCTAGTGTGTGTGTGTGTTTTACAACCGCCTAGTATGTGTTCACTAGTGTGTGTGTATGTGTTTTACTACACCCTAGTGTGTGTGTGTGTGTTTTACTACACCCTGGTGTGTGTGTGTGTGTGTGTGTGTGTGTGTGTGTGTGTGTGTTTTACAACCGCCTAGTATGTGTTCACTAGGGTGTGTGTATGTGTTTTACTACACCCTGGTGTGTGTGTGTGTTTTACAACCGCCTAGTATGTGTTCACTAGTGTGTGTTTATGTGTTTTACTACACCCTAGTGTGTGTGTGTTTTTACAACCGCCTAGTATGTGTTCACTAGTGTGTGTGTATGTGTTTTACTACACCCTAGTGTGTGTGTGTGTTTTACTACACCCTGGTGTGTGTGTGTGTGTGTGTGTGTGTGTGTGTGTGTGTGTTTTACAACCGCCTAGTATGTGTTCACTAGTATGTGTGTGTATGTGTTTTACTACACCCTAGTGTGTGTGTGTTTTTTACAACCGCCTAGTATGTGTCCACTAGTGTGTGTGTATGTGTTTTACTACACCCTAGTGTGTGTGTGTTTTTTACAACCGCCTAGTATGTGTTCACTAGTGTGTGTGTGTATGTGTTTTACTACACCCTGGTGTGTGTGTTTTACAACCGCCTAGTATGTGTTCACTAGTGTGTGTGTGTATGTGTTTTACTACACCCTAGTGTGTGTGTGTGTGTGTTTTACAACCACCTAGTATGTGTTCACTAGTGTGTGTGTATGTGGGTGCCTCACCTCTCCGTGGTGTGTGGGAGTATGTGGGTGTTTTACTGCCTCTTAGTGTGTGTTATCACTAGAGTGTGTGGGTGTGTGTTCACTAGTCTCTGTGTTCACTAGTGTGTGTGTTCACTTGTGTGTGTGTGTATATATGAGGATGTTTCACTGCAGGGATGGTTTAAATGCAGAGGTTAAACTGGTCTATCCTCTGAAGCTCTAAAAGGTGTAGGAGATCAAATGATCAGATATAAAATCTAATAAAGTCAAACAGACTCCACTTCCTTTACAGTGGTACTTTTAGAAATACAGGTGAAACTACTGCTGGGCATTTGCCTGTGGGTTGTTGTTGGGGAATCTCTCTCACTCTCACTCTCACTCTCACTCTCACTCTCACTCTCACTCTCACTCTCACTCACTCTCACTCTCTCTCTGGAATGTCAAGGCAGGACGTTCCATTCCACACCCCTGCAGAGCTGAAAACACCCCACTGTTTCAGACGTACAGGGTCCCGTATCAGGGTTCCCATATACTCTCCATTCTGTCTGCTGAGCTTTACCTCTATATACCAAATATATGGGGTCTGTCTCGGACCCTGCTGAGTCTTTACATAAACAGCCTTTTATTGTTATACTATGTGGCTCCTGACAAGTGCACTGTTCCGCTTCTTAGACCCTTAAACACACTGTCTGCTGAGGTTCTTTCTTGTGACCGTAAAACCCGTAAGAGGAGAACCCATGGAGCTGAAATTCTGAGGAGATGCTGCAGCTCAGGTCAGTAAACACTGCTCACATGCAGTGGGCGGGAACAAGCCATCTCAGTAATCTGTCTTATGAGGAGAGAACGCTGCTCCTTACACAGCTGCCTACAGAGTCAGTGCACTCCTCACTAGGCTTTGAGACTGAACCACTGTCCCTCCTGAGCTGTCCTCCCTCTAAAGCAGAAGGAGAGCCTGAGTTTCCCAGAGACACTGACCAAGCCCACCAACCAGCCTCAGTTCAGCATAACATCTGAAAGCACAGCACAGGTACAGCACTGGAGTACACAGTGGAGTCACTTTATTATGGCCACCAGCTAAAATCCAGAGTGACCCCTATGAGCAGCACGGACAGCAGCTAGACGGACTGGGAGACTCAATAAGGTCCTGGTAGGTGGTCACAGGTATCTGGAGCCATGCTGACTGCAGTGCATCCCACAGCTGCTGGAGGGAGCATGGAGAGGATCCATAGAGCCAACACCACCATCCAGGTGGTCCCACAGATGCACAGTTGGGTTCAAGTCTGGGAAAGCAGGGGTCCAGGGTAGTATGTGGACGTTTTGGTCATCTCCTGCAACCAATGTGGGACATTTCTAGTCGTGTGACGTGTCGCATCTTCTTGCTGGAAGATCCCATCCACCCCAGAGAAGACTATCAGCATGTATGGTGTACGTAATCTGCAAGACCCAAATCGGTTGAGAGTGTCTCCAACATGGATGAGTGGGTCCAGAGAATGCAAACAAAGCATTTACCAGACCAGAGCGCTGCCACCTGTGCACTGTTGTCGTCCAAAGTAGGACGTCATAATAATGTGACTGGACTGTGTAGACGTTTACTGTGAATGGTGGTCTTCTTGGTTTGGTTATTTGTCCCATGTCAACCACTAGAACTAGCTATGAGGTAAGCAGCCTATAGCAGCCTGAACAGATCAGTTGGCATCAGGGCAGACAGTGGAGCACCCTCATGCTGTGTTTGTTTCTAGACATTCTTGAAAATGTAGGTAATAAACATCTTCATGATGCTTTTCCTCTACCAACACATGTAGCCTCTGAGGTGACAGCTTCCACCCAAAGCTGGGATGATATAACGAGGGTCTCCTATATTTATGTAAGGTGTGACATTGCAAGAAAACGGCATCACTACACACTCCAACTACACTCAGAGTACTGGAGTCCCTGGCTTTCCAGTAAGGTTGCCTCGGCCCCTCTAGCCACCCCCCTAATATCAACACCCAGCCACAGTAGTGCCACTGCTATACAGCTTCACCCCTATGTATGAAAACACAAAAAGATAAGACCAGCATGCTCACAAATGCGATATGTGAAGGTCAACACACAGCATGCAGGCTGCTGCCCACACACACACAAACACACACACAGGGTGAATCACACACATGCAGATAATGAATCATGCACACACTCCATTTGTCAGCAGACGGTGACAGCTCGTGACTATGGAGGCTGATAATTCAGAAGCTATATCAGCCCTGTTGAGTCCTCGTCCATGTAAGTCTGTGGCCCACCAACCAGATAATATCAGGACAACGGTGGTCCTGTGATCAGAGGCTGGTCAATGATGCATGGGGTTTGAGGGGGGGCTGTATAATATAGTTACAAAGTGGGTGTTTCTAGTAAAGTGGCCAGTTAGTGGAAGCACAAGGTGGGTGTTTCTAATAAAGTGGCCAGTTAGTGGAAGCACAAGGTGAGTGTTTCTAATAAAGTGGCCAGTTAGTGAAAGTACAAGGTGCGTGTTTCTAATAAAGTGGCCAGTTAGTGGAAGCACAATGTGAGTGTTTCTAATAAAGTGGCCAGTAAGTTAAAGTACAAGGTAGGTGTTTCTAATAAAGTGGCTAGTTAGTACCAATTAGGTGTTTCTATTAAAGTGGCCAGTTAGTGAAAGTACAAGATGTGTGTTTCTAATAAAGTGGCCAGTTAATTAAGGGACAATGTGGTTGTTTCTAATAAAGTGGACAGTAAGTGAATGTTAAAGGTAGAGTCTGTTGTTTAAAGATGTATCTGTAATAGTGATATGTTATAATAAGTTATAAACATAACTAAATGCACTGAGAGAATCAGAAGGTATTAGTTTTTCTGTGAGGGTCAATTCAGTCTGTAGGTGAGAAACTTGAACTGTACTCAGTGCGACTGCAGCCTATGCAGTATATGATTCCACCAATGAACGATATATGCCATGTAGGCAGTTTTGGAAAATGGAGCACACGGTATCGCACGCACTGCGTGACGAATACGCTGAAATACGCAGTTTAACACAAACTCCTGCGTATCATCGAAATTTGAGCTTGCATATTCATTTTTAGTGGACCCGCTCAGACTCTCACTAAGAGCAGCGCCTCCAGTCCACGTTCAGTTTAGGCTTCAAGCTGCACTGGTCACTTATACAGATTGGACTTTGAGGTGGGATTTTAATGTTCATTAAAAATCTTGTTTTTGATCTTCAATCGTTATTTTAATTCTTATTTATTTACATCATGAACAAAAACAGTGTTTGTAGTGTTTGCAGCTCCTGACTCTAAATATTTACAAATGTTAACAGTTCCAATCAAATTCCATAGTGAACACATGAGGGTTAATTCGCAGCCATGTTGTATTAGAAGGCAGCAATAAGAACAAGATTTTTACAATGGCCAGCATCAATGTTCCATGTACAATGACCATCATCAACGTTCAATATACTATGGCCATCATCAACGTTCCATATACAATGGCCAGCATCAATGTTCCATGTACAATGACCATCATCAACGTTCAATATACAATGACCAGCATCAACGTTCCATATACAATGACCACCATTAACGTTCCATATACAATGACCATCATTAACCTTCCATGTACAATGGCCAGCATCAATGTTCCATGTACAATGACCATCATCAACGTTCAATATACAATGACCATCATCAACGTTCCATAAACAATGACCAGTATTAACGTTCCATATACAATGACCATCATTAACCTTCCATGTACAATGACCATCATCAACCTTCCATGTACAATGGCCAGCATCAATGTTCCATGTACAATGACCATCATCAACGTTCAATATACAATGACCATCAATTTTCCATATACAATGACCATCATCAACGGTCCATATACAATGGCCATCATCAACGTTTCATATACAATGACCAGCCTCAACGTTCCATAAACAATGACCAGCATTAACGTTCCATGTACAATGACCATCATCAACGTTCAATATACAATGACCATCAATGTTCCATATACAATAACCATCATCAACAATCCATATATAATGACCATCATCAACATTCCATATACAATGACCATCATCAACGTTTTATAAACAATGGCCAGCATCAACGTTCCATATACAATGACAATCATCAACGTTCCATATACAACAACCATCATCAACTATCCATATACAATGACCATCATCAACATTCCATATACAATGGCCAGCATCAACTTTCAATATACAATGACCAGCATCAACGTTCCAAATACAATGGCCAGCAGCAACTTTCAATATACAATGACCAGCATCAACATTCCATATACAATGGCCAGCAGCAACTTTCAATATACAATGACCAGCATCAACGTTCCAAATACAATGGCCAGCATCAACGTGCCATATACAATCAACGCTCCACTTGAAACCTCATGTAGGTTCACTGGAGTTTTAATAGTAAATTAAATGGCTATGACGCCAGGTTCTATTCACGACCACTGTAAACATCTGAGTCTCTACAATCAACCAATTCACACCCAACACACTCTGAATGACTCTCTTCACGTCTTACTGGATCATTTATTTAAACATAATAAACATGACACATAGCTCCTCGTGGCGTCCAGATATATTCAGAATTACTGATTTCTGAAGGTTATTAGTCTCACTCTAGTGCGTCTCAAATCAGAGTTCAGCCAGTGTCTAAGTAATCTACATTCCCTCCATTCAGTCATGGACAGTTACATACACTCAGTTGCTTGCCCCGGCATTCAGAACACACAGGCACGCGTATACACTCAGAGCGCAGGTGCTAAAAGCTCCATTCAGCCCTTACGTAACACCACATCTGCTTCGTTCAGGGAAAAATGCCGAAAGCAAGCTCACAAATGCCAAAGCAGAGCAGCTCATAATTGTAAACAGTGAGGAACCCCGACCCCATCCAACCACACCCATGCCTGGATCATAAAACAGCTCCAACGATGGTCCAGATCCAGCACTGACATGACTTTGCGTTCGTTCATTCATGTTCTAGGCTGCTTACCTGTCTAGGTCACAGGGCGAGTGCTGGAGTTCATCCCAGCGCTCATTAGGCAGAAGGTAGGAAATTAATTAATGAATTTTAAAGAATGTGAGAGAGAACTGAAGGTAACATAATTATCTGCATCCTCATCTTTACAGGTGTAGAAACAGCTTATAAAAACAAAGCACTTTAATAGAAACACCTGTACATCTACTCACTCTTGGAGTCATCCAATTAGTCAATCATATAGAGGCTGACAGTGTATTGTTTATAGTGTGGTTGGTATAGTGTAGTGGGTTATAGTGTATAGTGTGGTTGGTATTGTGTAGTGGGTTATAGTGTATAGTGTGGTTGGTATAGTGTAGTGGGTTATACTGTATAGTGTGGTTGGTATAATGTAGTGGGTTATAGTGTGTAGTGTGGTTGGTATAGTGTAGTGGGTTATAGTGTATAGTGTGGTTGGTATAGTGTAATGGGTTACAGTGTATAGTGTGGTTGGTATAGTGTAGTGGGGTATAGTGTATAATGTGGTTGGTATAGTGTTGTGGCTTATGGTGTATAGTGTGGTTGGTATAGTGTAGTGGGTTATAGTGTATAGTGTGGTTGGTGCAGTGAGGTGGGTTATAGTGTGTAGTGTGGTTGGTATAGTGTAGTGGGTTATAGTGTGTAGTGTGGTTGGTTTAGTGTAGTGGGTTATAGTGTGTAGTGTGGTTGGTATAGTGTAGTGGGTTATAGTGTATAGTGTGGTTGGTATAGTGTAGTGGGTTGTAGTGTGTAGTGTGTTGCTATAGTGTAGTGGGTTATAGTGTATAGTGTGGTTGGTATAGTGTAGTGGGTTTTAGTGTATAGTGTGGTTGGTATAGTGTAGTGGGTTATAGTGTATTGTGTGGTTGGTATAGTGTAGTGGGTTATAGTATATAGTGTGGTTGATATAGTCTAGTGGGTTATAGTGTATAGTGTGGTTGGTATAGTGTATAGTGTGGTCGGTATAGTGTAGTGGGTTTTAGTGTATTGTGTGGTTGGTATAGTGTAGTGGGTTATAGTGTATAGTGTGTTGGTATAGTGGGTTATAGTGTATAGTGTGGTTGATATAGTGTAGTGGGTTATAGTATATAGTGTGGTTGATATAGTCTAGTGGGTTATAGTGTATAGTGTGGTTGGTATAGTGTATAGTGTGGTCGGTATAGTGTAGTGGGTTATAGTGTATAGTGTGGTTGGTATAGTGTAGTGGGTTATAGTGTATAGTGTGGTTGGTATAGTGTAGTGGGTTATAGTGTATAGTGTGGTTGGTATAGTGTAGTGGGTTATTGTCTATAGTGTGGTTGGTATAGTGTAGTGGGTTATAGTTGTATAGTGTGGTTGGTATAGTGTAGTGGGTTATAGTGTTTTGTGTGGTTGGTATAGTGTAGTGGGTTATTGTGTATAGTGTGGTTGGTATAGTGTAGTGGGTTATAGTGTGTTGTGTGGTTGGTATAGTGTAGTGGGTTATAGTGTATAGTGTGGTTGGTATAGTGTAGTGGGTTATAGTGTATAGTGTGGCTGGTATAGTGTAGTGGGTTATAGTGTATAGTGTGGTTGGTATAGTGTAGTGGGTTATAGTGTATAGTGTGGTTGGTGTAGTGTAGTGGGTATAGTGTATCGTGTGGTTGGTACAGTGTAGTGGGTTATAGTGTATAGTGTGGTTGGTTATAGTGTGTAGTGTGGTTGGTATAGTGTAGTGGGTTATAGTGTATAGTGTGGTTGGTATAGTGTAGTGGGTTATAGTGTATAATGTGGTTGGTATAGTGTAGTGGCTTATGGTGTATAGTGTGGTTGGTATAGTGTAGTGGGTTATACTGTATAGTGTGGTTGGTATAGTGTAGTGGGTTATAGTGTATAATGTGGTTGGTATAGTGTAGTGGCTTATGGTGTATAGTGTGGTTGGTATAGTGTAGTGGGTTATGGTGTATAGTGTGGTTGGTGTAGTGTAGTGGGTTATAGTGTGTAGTGTGGTTGGTATAGTGTAGTGGGTTATAGTGTGTAGTGTGGTTGGTTTAGTGTAGTGGGTTATAGTGTGTAGTGTGGTTGGTATAGTGTAGTGGGTTATAGTGTATAATGTGGTTGGTGTAGTGTAGTGGGTTATAGTGTGTAGTGTGGTTGGTATAGTGTAGTGGGTTATAGTGTATAGTGTGGTTGGTGTAGTGGGTTATAGTGTATAGTGTGGTTGGTGTAGTGTAGTGGGTATAGTGTATAGTGTGGTTGGTATAGTGTAGTGGGTTATAATGTATAGTGTGGTTGGTATAGTGTAGTGGGTTATAGTGTGTAGTGTGGTTGGTATAGTGTAGTGGGTTATAGTGTGGTTGGTATAGTGTAGTGGGTTTTAGTGTATAGTGTGGTTGGTATAGTGTAGTGGGTTATAGTGTATTGTGTGGTTGGTATAGTGTAGTGGGTTATAGTGTATAGTGTGTTGGTATAGTGGGTTATAGTGTATAGTGTGGTTGATATAGTGTAGTGGATTATAGTATATAGTGTGGTTGATATAGTCTAGTGGGTTATAGTGTATAGTGTGGTTGGTATAGTGTATAGTGTGGTTGGTATAGTGTAGTGGGTTTTAGTGTGTTGTGTGGTATAGTGTAGTGGGTTATAGTGTATAGTGTGGTTGGTATAGTGTAGTGGGTTATAGTGTATAGTGTGGTTGGTATAGTGTAGTGGGTTATTGTCTATAGTGTGGTTGGTATAGTGTAGTGGGTTATAGTGTATAGTGTGGTTGGTATAGTGTAGTGGGTTATAGTGTGTTGTGTGGTTGGTATAGTGTAGTGGGTTATTGTGTATAGTGTGGTTGGTATAGTGTAGTGGGTTATAGTGTGTTGTGTGGTTGGTATAGTGTAGTGGGTTATAGTGTATAGTGTGGTTGGTATAGTGTAGTGGGTTATAGTGTATAGTGTGGCTGGTATAGTGTAGTGGGTTATAGTGTGGTTGGTATAGTGTAGTGGGTTATAGTGTATAGTGTGGTTGGTGTAGTGTAGTGGGTATAGTGTATAGTGTGGTTGGTACAGTGTAGTGGGTTATAGTGTATAGTGTGGTTGGTTTAGTGTAGTGGGTTATAGTGTGTAGTGTGGTTGGTATAGTGTAGTGGGTTATAGTGTATAGTGTGGTTGGTATAGTGTAGTGGGTTATAGTGTATAATGTGGTTGGTATAGTGTAGTGGCTTATGGTGTATAGTGTGGTTGGTATAGTGTAGTGGGTTATACTGTATAGTGTGGTTGGTATAGTGTAGTGGGTTATAGTGTATAATGTGGTTGGTATAGTGTAGTGGCTTATGGTGTATAGTGTGGTTGGTATAGTGTAGTGGGTTATGGTGTATAGTGTGGTTGGTGTAGTGTAGTGGGTTATAGTGTGTAGTGTGGTTGGTATAGTGTAGTGGGTTATAGTGTGTAGTGTGGTTGGTATAGTGTAGTGGGTTGTAGTGTGTCGTGTGTTGGTATAGTGTAGTGGGTTATAGTGTATAGTGTGGTTGGTGTAGTGTAGTGGGTTATAGTGTATAGTGTGGTTGGTGTAGTGTAGTGGGTATAGTGTGGTTGGTATAGTGTAGTGGGTTATAATGTATAGTGTGGTTGGTATAGTGTAGTGGGTTATAGTGTGTTGTGTGGTTGGTATAGTGTAGTGGGTTATAGTGTATAGTGTGGTTGGTATAGTGTAGTGGGTTTTAGTGTATAGTGTGGTTGGTGTAGTGTAGTGGGTTATAGTGTATTGTGTGTTTGGTATAGTGTAGTGGGTTATAGTGTATAGTGTGTTGGTATAGTGGGTTATAGTGTATAGTGTTGTTGATATAGTGTAGTGGGTTATAGTATTTAGTGTGGTTGATATAGTGTAGTGGGTTATAGTGTATAGTGTGGTTGGTATAGTGTATAGTGTGGTTGGTATAGTGTAGTTGGTTATAGTGTGTTGTGTGGTTGGTATAGTGTAGTGGGTTATAGTGTATAGTGTGGTTGGTATAGTGTAGTGGGTTATAGTGTATTGTGTGGTTGGTATAGTGTAGTGGGTTATAGTGTATAGTGTGGTTGGTATAGTGTAGTGGGTTATAGTGTATAGTGTGGTTGGTATAGTGTATAGTGTGGTTGGTATAGTGTAGTGGGTTATAGTGTGTTGTGTGGTTGGTATAGTGTAGTGGGTTATAGTGTGTTGTGTGGTTGATATAGTGTAGTGGGTTATAGTGTATAGTGTGGTTGGTATAGTGTAGTGGGTTATAGTGTATAGTGTGGTTGGTATAGTGTAGTGGGTTATAGTGTATAGTGTGTTGGTATAGTGTAGTGGGTTATAGTTCATAGTGTGGTTGCCACTCTGTAGTGGGTTGGTATAGTGAATAGTGTAGTGAGTTACACCACTGCCCTTCATGCTGTAGACTGGGGTTCGATTCCCCACTTGGAGTGTTCTTTTCATAAAAGCCATAAAGTCTGTGACGTACCAATGAGGTTTATTTGTTCCTGTCATGTTTTTCAGTTAAACCCTATTTTCTAGTCTGCTGTGTGATTTTAGCTTTGAAGAATGCGAGGCAGTATTGGATGTGACTGGCTGGAGTGAGTCCATCTTTACCCACTTCAGCCCTCGTGAATCTCCACTAGAATGAAAGCACTGCTGTACACACATCTACGTTCAATCAAATTACCCCCTTTGTGACTTACGTCAAAGGGTTTTCTCCAAATTTCATTAGAGTAACCCAATTATCCTGAGGAATTCAGTGTGATCAGTGCTGAAGTGGATCAGATTGCTTAAGTGCCCCACACGAAAATATACAGCTGCTGAACTCGTGTCTATTAGCTGTAAACTGGCTACAGTCAAACACTCATCCACACCTTCTCCAGCACTTCATCAGTGGTCAGTTTCTGACCGCAGAGCTGATCTGGGCTGGACGTTATGTGTCAAAACCCCAGAAACACTGATTTGCTATGACACACATAACACCATGCTATTATAACGTCTACCACAACGACCACTGCTGTGGTCAGAAACTGACCAGAGATAATTAGAGGGAGCTGATGCAACTCCGCAACGACAGATGGGTCACAGTGTTTAACTATATTGTGTGTGTGTATATATATATATATATATATATATGGCCAGTTAGTGGAAGTACAAGGTGGGTGTTTCTAATAAACTGCCCAGTTAGTGGAAGTACAAGGTTCGTGTTTCTAATAAACTGACCAGTTAGTAGAAGTACAAGGTGGGTGTTTCTAATAAACTGCCCAGTTAGTAGAAGTACAAGGTTCGTGTTTCTAATAAACTGACCAGTTAGTAGAAGTACAAGGTGGGTGTTTCTAATAAACTGCCCAGTTAGTAGAAGTACAAGGTTCGTGTTTCTAATAAACTGACCAGTTAGTAGAAGTACAAGGTGGGTGTTTCTAATAAACTGGCCAGTTAGTGGAAGTACAAGGTTTGTGTTTCTAATAAACTGCCCAGTTAGTAGTAGTACAAGGTGGGTGTTTCTAATAAACTGGCCAGTTAGTAGAAGTACAAGGTAGGTGTTTCTAATAAACTGGCCAGTTAGTAGAAGTACAAGGTACAAGGTGGGTGTTTCTAATAAAGAGGCCAGTTAGTAGAAGTACAAGGTGGGTGTTTCTAATAAACTGGCCAGTTAGTGGAAGCACAAGGTGTGTGTTTCTAATAAACTGGCCAGTCAGTAGAAGTACAAGGTGTGTGTTTCTAACAAAGTGGCCAGTTAGTAGAAGTACAAGGTGGGTGTTTCTAATAAAGTGGCCACTTTATTTACATTTTTTTATTATTATATTATTTCTAAGTATTTCTAACATAGTGGCCAGTTAGTGGCAGCACAAGGTGCATGTTTCTAATAAAGTGGCCACTTTATTTTATTGTTATATTATTTCTAACAGTTCTAGCGTCTACAGCACAGATTACACTCACAATTTAGGGAATTTAGACATTTTCCAACGTTTTCCAAGAAAGTTATTATGAAACGATCAGGACTATTACAGGATGTTGACGACTGACCTGTAAGAGTTGTGATGCCAAGAACTGAAGCGGCAGAAGGAGTATCATTACCTGGAATGGAGAAGGAGAGAAATGGGGAGGAATGAGTAGAGAAGAACGGTGGATGAAAAGAGGGAGAAATGAGCACGGCTGATAGAGGCCAAGGCCAAAGGTGGAATGAAAGAAGAGGAGGAGGATGAGATGGAGAAGGAGCGCAGGACCATAGAATGGATAGAGAACCGAAGGAGGAGAGATCAGGCAGACAAGAAAGGAGGAAACGAATGGGGTGTAAAGATTAGTGAGAGGTGAAAGGAGAGAGCTGAAAGACATTGAAAGACAAGTTGGAGAGGGTCTAACATTAATGGAGCTATAGAACAGAATAATAGCTGCTATTTAAGGGTTGAAGAAAAACACCGTACCGAATTGGGTGGGCGTTTAATTTAGCACTCCAGTACCAGCAAAGAGAAAAGAGAGAGAGAGGAGATAGAAAAAGATGGGTTTAAGAAAGATGGGTTTAAGAATATATATATATATATATATATATATATATATATATATATATATATATATATATATATATATATATATATATATATATATACATACACCAATTTCTGACACTGAACTTTGGAAATTAGCACAAATTTCCATGTAAAAGAACCTGAAGCTCAATTAAACATAATACATAAATAAAGTCAAATGTAAACATTGTTTCTGTCAAGTGATGTCATTGTAAACAATGTATTTTGCAGAATACACACTATGTTTATGAGTTCTGAATGGAAACCATCGCTAGTTAAATTAACAGCTACTGACTTTTATTATAACTTCTTTCTGCATATTCATTATTATTATTTTTTATTCTTTCTGGATATTTGTTATTATTTCTGGATATTTGTGTTATTGGAATTATTTTGGATGTTCATCTGCAACCAAACAAATAAACAATAATGAAAGCGGTCATCTACTCTATCGTCCAGTGTATACTGTTTCCCCACAAATCAGCCTGCCTTGTTTACTATCCCTATTCAGCCTGACCTCTTGACCTGCTGTAGATGAGAAGAAAGAGATTTGTTGTGTAAACAGATCCAGTGGACCGGAATAAAACTGCCGCTTCTGTTGAACTCACCGGATAATTTCAGCTTTCAGTGAGGAAAAGAGATGGGGCGTTGGGGGGCTTGCAGGGGGATGCATGAGCTAAAACAGTCATCAGTTAAACTGCCTTATACTGTCTTCAGCCCTACAGACAGGGTTTTAAGAGCAATCACATTGATATCCAGGCTTTCAGTTTAAACCTGTGTTTTGCACTCCGCTCTAATGTACAACTGCTTCAACGTGTTCAATAAAGACCCACAGGATATTACTTCTCCTCCCACATAGTTTACTAAGACAGGGTGACCTTAAACCAACAAACAAACAAACAAACAGAAAAATAAATAATTTTGCATATATATTTATCTCTTAATGTTCCCAACATGGCAAGATCACAACACAACTTAATGAGGTCGAGTGGAGAGTTGGTTGTGTGTATGTAGTGTTACTGCTGTTACAGAGGTTAGTAGCATTGCCCCCCACATGAACAAGTGACCCAAGCAGGTTGCAAATGTCCCGTGCTGTGGTGAGATGGCCACCACGGCAAGGTATGTACAACCCCCTGTACACTGACCCCCCTAATTGTCAGATTTGGCACCCTGCAATTGCTTCCCCTCCCAACATACAGTTCCCATTGAAGGTTGCCTCTTTGACTCAATAGGGGAAATAGCACGAATCGCAGATGCTACTTAATGTGCTTACATAACAGGACCTCCAGGTGCACCAGGCACAGCCGAAGCTTTGAGTACAGTGTGTTGCTCCACAAGGTCACTAGTTTGGAGGGAATATTGGGAAAACTGTAATCAGACAGCTTGTTGTAGATGCAGCCTTACAATTTATTATCCCATCTATTAGAAATTCAGGCAATCCATTTATTAAGTTAAGACGGTACTATGAGCTTTGGACACTAAACAAAAAAACTTGACAGTGACGTCTGCGATTAGTGCATTATATGTCCATTCGATCAGTCCGTTGACCCGGAAGCTCAACGCCGCTGACCAAACACAACGATAGTAATTACACTGTCAGTTCCATCATTTGCTGTGCAAACCAAGAAAGAGAGAACTGGCTTCTAGGCCTTGAACCAGAAAACGCGTAAGCTTCTTGTGATGCTGTAATTTCCCCACATGAGAAAAACACTTTATGGCTCTGTACGATCATCCTAAGCTCAGCCCTCTGTTTGTTCCTTTGTTTAGGAATGTATGATTTATTACTCTGAGTTTAAAGTATCCGAACCCTACGTTCAAGTCAGCCGAAAGGCTGTGGAGAGAAGCTGCTGAGTGTTAAAAGGAGAGCACTTGATACCGTTCAGCTGCACAAATGAGATTGAGAATGGGAATAAAGAGAAAGACGCAGAGGTCGAAGAGATAAAGGAGTAAAGAAAAGAAAGAGAAGGAGGCCTTTATTGAAGCTGAAAGAAGTTCAATAGACGAGCGGGGGAAGATAATTCAGTAAGATCGACACTTGTTTTAAGGAGAAAGTGACAAATAGATTGGCGCTCGTGTTCAAAATAGAAACACACCTTATAGAGGTTCTCAGGACCGGGGAGGAAAAACGTTCATGCCACAGATAACCTATTAGTCCTCGAAGGCCGAGAGCCATTATTGACGTTTTGCTATAGATTTTAGTTACGTCATATATATAATCGCTGTCTAAAGAAAAACATCTACACTACCGCTCAAAAGTTTGGGATCACAGTGAAATGTTCTTGTTTTCAATGGAGTAACTTCTTCCTTAACACAACAATGGACTGACGGGTCTCCAAAGAAAGTTGTTTCTTTCTGGTCATTGTGAGTTGGTCAGCAAGCCATCAACTGCTGATGCTTCAGATACTAAACTAACCTAGAATGTTGTTCTCCCTTTTATACTCACTTATTAGTAGAATGTTTTTCAGCTGTGCATCACAATTGAGCAAGAGTGTCCTAACAACCAATTAGTCCAATAACATCCTTAACTTGGATTGGTGGCCGTACCAGGAGATTTAGACAGAGGACTGAGAATTACTGGTAATAGACTATACGTAAAATAAGGCTCTATACAAAAATAGGCTTTAATACAAATATTTTTATTCTTTAAAAATCATCTGATACAATTACATTAATTGTAAAGTGGAAAATGCATTGAAATGCATGAAAACTTTGAGCGGTAGTGTATGTCCAAAAAAGCAACTTTGCAGGAGAGACCAAAAACCTTCTTTACTTTCATTGTAAGTCAATGGAATCAGAAATATTTACAAGCTATTTTGGAGAATTTCTATTGGTCCGCTCTTCATGAAATTTTCAAATTATTTGGAAAAATTAAAATTGAAGAATTTCATTTCATTAATACACAGTTACACGGTTAACCAATTAATTACACCTACATCTAGGTGACATAGGCACCTAAGCTGACTGTTTAGAAACTTTTATTTGATCAATAAGAGTATATTCACTAGTAAAAACACCAGATATGATTAGATCAGATGTAAATAATCATACATACAATACAAAGTAACATGAATATCTTATTGTGAGAGAAGTAGATCAGATCTTGAGCTCCAGTTTGAAGAACAAAGTGTAGTTCCAGATTTCTCCTGGACGCCCCAGACATTGAATGAATGTATTCAGTTTCTTCAGCAGCAATCTTGATTTAGCTTAATGAAGTACTGAGCAGTCAAAGCAGGTATTAGATGAGAACTGTACATAATACTGGGTTGTTTATAGAAGGAGAATCTTGGAAAGGGTTAAATAAACACACTGATATATGTAAAAGCACTACTTATTGTATTAATGCTGTTTAATATTTAATAATAAAGTTTTTACTGAGTCTGGAAACAATAGTTACTTATATATAATAACATCCCCAAGTGATTAAAACCTTTACACAGTACTATATATACCACCTACTTGTATCTACACACACTGTCCACTGTATCAGCTCCACTGACCATATAGGAGCTACACTTACAGACTGTAGTTCATCTGATTCTCTGTATACTTTATTACTCTAATCTTTAAGGATCAGGACCACCACAGAGCAGGCATTATTTGGGTGGTGGATCATTCTCAGCACTTCAGTGCCACTGTGTTGGTCATCTTCTAGTCCTCGTACTGATCCACTCATACCAGCACAACACACACTAACACACTGTGACATGCTAAAAACAACTAATACATATATTTTCTTTGTGTTCAAGTTTTTTGCTTAGAGGTAGATAAATGGGACATTGAGATATGGGTTGCTGTTTTTTAAAGTAACGCTGAAGTGCATTCCCCGGTTTCGCCACTAGGGGTACCAACGGTAGGCAGGAGAGGGGGTCGCGGTGGCGTTTCTCCTCAGAAGGAGAATAGCCAGCCTGCAGTAACTACAAAGACTCCTGTGTGTGTTTATCGCTGTTTTTAGACACAGAATAACACTGGGAATGTTAAGTATGTGTTTAACGTTATAAATTGATCGAATTTGGGTAAAATCTCATGATAATAAAAGTAGCAATATGCTGATAAATTCGTTAGCGGTTATGCTAACAAACGGAAACTAGCCTATACTAGGTGTTTACGTTTGTGGCTATTACTCCCTCAGTGCGCTGCTGTGATTATTGTGATTCATTGAGACTTAATTGTAAAATATTGATGGAAAGAATGATCTAGGTGTCTGTACAAAGTGGGATTCCTAGTTATGTTTGAATATGTTAATATCCAGTTACAGTAGGGATTATGCTCTTAAACTAAGCTAAGCTGAATTAATGTACAATGACTGATTCACGTACTTACATGAGTTTGTTAAATGTTTTTTTTTTAACTGCCACTGTTCAGCTTTTGCAGATATTAACAGGCTGTGCAAAATATGGGCCATATGTGATGTGATTCAGTAGACAGCAAAGCCCCAGGAGCCCAGGTGAACTAAAACCAGTACAGATGTACTAGTGTTTCGTGAACTTCTAAGTTTTTTGCTAGAGTAACCAAAGCTGTTATGTTAATCAGAAGATACTCTGAGACTAGCTGGAAAATGCTATTTCTTGGACGTGCTATTAAAAAAATATTCTTTCTGATGGAAAAATGAAAAAAGTAGCTGATGGAAAGAATAAAATGCTAATCCTGATAAAGAAGGAGAATAGCCAGCCTGTAGTAAAGACAAAGACTGACTCCTGTCTGTGTTTATCCCTGTTTTATACAGGTCAATGATTATGGGACACGTAACACCACCACCGTGGTGTCACTGCTGTGCTGAAAATAATCCACCTCCTTAATAATACCTGCTATGTGGTGGTCCTGATCATTGAAAAACAGGTGTATAGAGAAACAGATAAAATATATATATATATATATATATATATATATATATATATATATATATATGTGTGTGAAGTGTTCAACTGAGACTGACCGTTAAATGTCTTGTGACTTGAATTTCACTCGACGCAAACAAACAAATACAAACAGAATTGGCAGCCTTACTGTGCCGGGTGTCTGTCCCTCGGGCACCACTGACAACCACCAGAGATGGCAGGAGTAGGACATGAGCTGTGAGCAGTTGGAGACTGGCGGCTGCTGAAAACCAGTGGAAAGACAAGAGAAGAGTCTGTGCCACAAGTCCCGCTTCCGGTTCCGCAGCAAGCTCACTGTACTGCGCCTGATGCTCATTCTTGGTGGCCTTGATGGTGGTAAGTATCCTCCTGCCGTCTCTGATGTCTGTTATCATCGCCAGGGTCCGGGCACCTATGGCACCGTTACTTATTTTCTTAAATATTTATTTTATTTTATTTTATTTACTGCCTACCTTAATGAATAAACCATTTCACCCTAAATGCGCGACTCTGACCGTCAGGTTTGCTTTAGTCGTTATCAGTCATTACCGGTTTCCTGCAGCTACAGCTTAAGTTTCAGTAAGTCATCAGTCACGCTCCTTAAAATCTTGCCAAATTGTCTAACCAACATGTTATACCAGCTACATACCAACAAAACAACTCACAAATGCACCAAAAAATATTAACGCAGCTCTCATGATAACTTTACAGGAGAGGTAAAAACACGCTTCGCTTTTAATGCACGTCAGTGAAACCAGACATTTTTCCAACTTGTTTTGGGCCGTTTCTTTTGGTCTATTGATCTTAAAATTTACACACAACATAAAAAACAACGTCGTTTTCACATAAGATCAAAAAGTAAAAATTGATTTTTAAAAATGGAGATACTTGTTTTGTTTGACAGCGGTTATGAGGTATCTGACAAACTGAAATACAAATTTGTGTTGATATTTTTTAATTAACATAAAATAATCTACATCTGATGCGCCTCCAGTTTTACTGCGTGAAGGTTCAGCTGCTAAAGTAACCAGCATTGTCCAAGTCAGTAACCGACCAATCAAATGCTGCAGCAGTGACCTCTACCTGTCCAAATGACGCCTCAAGCCAGTTAGGTGCTGAACGCTGGAAGCTGAATGACCTTCAGGGTCAGTGTAGAGTCTGAGAGAGTGGAGGGCCGGGCCAAGGGTGGGGGGGTTTGCCTGGTGCCTCAGGATGTTGGCTAATCGGCGTTAAGAATCAATTATTAACACACACTACACTACATTCCATCAGCATGAGGTGGTGACCATCTGAGAACCCCAGTCAAATATTCACCCCTCCGGCGCAGGCCGAGAGTGCGTAAGCGCGGCTGGACTTTGCCGTGTTGTTGTACGTGAGGACACGCACCCTGACATGAGCTTGACAACATGTTACGAAGCAAACAGTCAATTCTGACAGCGCATGAAATATTACAGCTAGAAAATCACTATTAATCACTATTAATGATGAGGAGACGCCCGACACAAGACTTAACTGTGGACTTCACACAGACAGACAGTCTATCTATCTATCTGTTTGTCTATTCATCTATTCATGTGTCTATCAGCTATCTATCTATCAGTTTGTCTATTCATCTATTCATCTGTCTATCAGCTATCTATCTATCTGTTTGTCTATTCATCTATTCATCTGTCTATCAGCTATCTATCTGTCTCTGTCTGTCTATTCATCTGCTTGTCTGTCTATCTGTTTGTCTGTCTGTCGATCTATCTGTCTGTCTATTTATCTATCTGTGTGTCTGTCTGTCTGTCTATCTATCTCTGTTTGTCTGTATCTATCTGTTTGTATCTGTTCGTCTGTATCTAACTGTCTATCTATCTGTTTGTCTGTATCTATCTGTTTGTATCTGTTTGTCTGTATCTAACTGTTTGTCTGTATCTATCTGTTTGTCTGTATCTATCTGTTTGTCTGTCTGTATCTATCTGTTTGTCTGTATCTATCTGTTTGTCTGTCTGTCTGTATCTATCTGTTTGTCTGTCTATCTGTGTTTGTCTGTCTATCTATATGTTTGTCTGTCTGCTTGTCTATGTTTGTCTGTCTATCTATCTATATGTTTGTCTGTCTATCTGTTTGTTTGTCTATCTATCTATATGTTTGTCTGTCTATCTATCTGTGTGTCTGTCTGTCTGTCTATCTATATATTTGTCTGTCTATCTATATGTTTGTGTGTTTATCTGTTTGTCTGTCTGTCTATCTATCTATATGTTTGTCTGTCTATCTGTTTATCGGTCTGTCTATCTATCTATATGTTTGTCTGTCTATCTGTTTATCGGTCTGTCTATCTATCTATATGTTTGTCTGTCTATCTGTTTGTCTGTCTATCTATCTATATGTTTGTCTGTCTATCTGTTTGTCTGTCTGTCTATATGTCTGCCAGTCTATCTATCTGTGTGTCTGTCTCCAAAATCACTTGGAATAAATGTTTACATTAAAAGTTTCTAAAAACCCCTCAGACAGACAGACAGGTGTGATGATGAGTGAGTCAGTACAGCTCAGTGTCTGCGTGACGTGGAAACTCCCATCAGAGATAGACACGTTCACTTCCTCCTGTTACATGTCCTCATTCTCTCTTTTCTCTCCCTGTCTGTCTGTTTCTGTCTCTGTCTGTCTCTCTCAGGCCTCGTCCACATGTCTACATGTACAGTGTTCTGCAGAAGCGTCTGGTAAAATGCTTGTGTTGACTTTCTAAGCGAATATAAGATCCAGGTTTATTTATATGCGTCTTTTACAGCAGATGTTGTCTCAAAGCAGGACCCCGATTAGCAAGCCGAGGAGGAACCAGACTCTAAACAGAGGAACCCGTCCTCCTTTGGTCCTCACTGTAAAGCACACAAGTACAAATATAGTGAGAATAAGATTTGCAGCTATATGCATCACTGAATACAGAGAAATGAGAAGAACAGGGTTGAGTAGCAGTGACAAGCAGCTCAGTGTTTGTGAAAGCAGGAGAAGAAAACATCTGTGATTGAGTAGTAAGCAGGATCTTCAAGAGGGTCTTAAGAGGAAACCCACTTAAGCACGGGGAGAACATGCAGACTCCACACAGAACAACTGTGAATCCAACACAGATCAGCTTGCTGTGAGGTGACAGTGCTGACCACTACACCACCGTACTAACCACTACACCACTGTACTAACCACTACACCACCGTACTGACCACTACACCACCATACTGACCACTACACCACCGTACTAACCACTACACCACCATACTAACCACTACACCACTGTACTAACCACTACACCACCGTACTAACCACTACACCACCGTACTGACCACTACACCACCATACTGACCACTACACCACCGTACTGACCACTACACCACCATACTGACCACTACACCACCATACTAACCACTACACCACTGTACTGACCACTACACCACTGTGCTGACCACTACACCACCTTACTAACCAGTACTCCACCATACTGACCACTACACCACCGTACTAACCACTACACCACCAAACTAACCACTACACCACCATACTAACCACTACACCACCATACTAACCACTACACCCCCCAGTGTGTGTGGCGGTCACTAGTGTGTGTGTGTGTGTGTATGTGAGGTATCAAGGCCTGAAAGCCTTTTCTCTCTCTTATTCCATCTCTTTCCTTCTCTCTTATTCTCTCTCTCATTCTCTCACTCCCTATCTCTATCCCTCTCATTCTATACCTCTCTCCTTATCTCACTCTTATTCTCTCTCCTTCCTTGTGTCTCGCATTCTCTCTCATTCTATGCTTCTCTCTCTCCTTATCTCTCATTCTCTCTTTCATTCCCTCTCTCCTTATCTTTCTCTCATTCTCTCTCATGTGTATGATATTAAAGGTAATCAGCTCAAATCCACCTTGTGATGAAAGCAGTCTTAAGATGATGACATCACTCCTATCTGTATTAAAGGGTTAATCTGCTGAGAGTTGAAGGCGTTTAAAGTCATTACAGTCGAGTTGCATTCCATGACTGAAATCTGATCTTCAGGATGTGAAGAACATGAGTGAGAAACAGTAGTGCTTTTCTAATTTACTGTAACAGTTACACACAGGAATCCATAGCAACCACATGGCGACAACCTAGCCACCACCTAGCAGCAACCCTTGGGATACAATTGCAACCATCAGGAATACCACTGCCTGGCAACACTTTAGCAAGCATCTGGGATACCGCAGCAACCACCAAGCAACATCCTAACAAGCTTCAGAAAAAATACCATAGCAACAGCCTAGAAACACACCATCAACCATCAGGAATACACTAGCAACCACCTGAATTATCATAGCAACCAAACTTCAACATTTTAGCAACCACCCAGGATACCACAGCAAACACATAACAAAACACCCTAACAAGCATCAGAAATACAATAGCAACAGCCTAGAAACACACTAGCAACCATCAGGAGTACGATAGCAACCATCCGGAGAACCATAGCATCCAAATATTAACACTCTAGCAACCACCTTGAAAACATTAAAAGCCAAAACTGTGATTGTTTTGAGTAATTAAGGTTAGTAATGATTTGCCTTCACGTCCACTCTTAAATGGAGGGTCAGTACTAACTGATCACGTTATCCTGCGGTGGAGCGTTTCCAATTACTGTCCTGAATTGATTAGCTGATTTATTTTTTCTCACAAGCGTGGGCCTCGTGGACCTCCGTCAACAGCTTGAGTGACTCACGCCAGATTAAAAATAATTTTAAAGTAATGAAAGTAGGAAGAAAGAAGAAAACAAGGAGAAAATGTAGGAAAAGGCAGTTTTGTCACCAGAACCCAACACAAAGTTTATACCTATGAGCGTTAAAAGATTAAAACACTACAAATTAATAACATTAGTATTGTGGTTTATTTTATTTTTTTATATGGTGTGACATAATTAGCTCTTTCTGCAGCGCTGTAGAAGCTATGCGGCCAAAAGTACGTGGACGCCCCTCCTAATTGTTGAGTTGAGGTGTTTTCTCAAAACTCGTTCCTACCAGGTGTATACAATCAAGCGCATAGCCATGCAGTGTCCATAGACCAACACTGGCAGGGGGATGCTGTTGGACTGAAAAGCTCAGTGGCTTTGAATGAAGGATGACTGCTTTGCCAGAAGTCAGTTCACAACAGTCTTCTGCCCTACTAAAGCTGTCCCAGACAACTGTAGGTGAAATTTAAAGCTATTAGTTGCAACAGCAGCTCAGCTACAAAGTGATAGATCATGCAAAATTACTGAGCAAAGAGCAGAGCATATCGCTTCACTCCAAACATAGATCAAAAGAGGCTCTGGAAGCAACATCAGCACAAGAACCAGTGCATCAAAAGTTCATAAAAAGGGTTCCAGTCCAGACCACTGGACTCTGGAGTGAGGCAAAGCACCACCACTGGACTCTGGAGTGGGCCAAAGCGCCACCACTGGACTGATGAACTGAAATTCAGTCAGTCTCAATTTGAAATGAAATTAAAGTCTGTTTTGCTATATGAGTTTTAGCACTCAGCAGAGTCCAAGAGGACAGAGGACTGATACATTTTCTGCTCACAAACAAACATTCCAAACAAACAATTTCTGAAAAGGTATCATGTGTAGAAGATCTGTATATGTGCATAATTGTGCAGTCGCTAAGTAATTTTCTGATCTGGAAATTGGCCAAATTAATATATATATTATTAAATATATCAAAAATCTGTTCTACGTATCAAGTAACGGCATCTCTGAGTAGCCTAGGGTCTCCATACACCATACAACAACAAGCGGCACGTGTGTCTGTTTCATGCAAATACTTCAGAACTGCAATTAGAATTTATTAAAATAGCAAAACAATTACACCGTATCAATAAGTATCAATAAACTATACAGTTAAAAGACATTGTGTGACGTTGACATATGCACTAAAAGTATATTAAAATTAAAACACAACGTCAGCACCACATGGCAGCAATCCGCCAAGCATGAACCATGATTTCCTGTTCGTCATCACCCAAACACCCGTCATCACCTGTTTGTCATTTACATGTTTGCGTAAATACTCTTTGTGAAGTATTGCCAACTATTACTGTGGCGTACTGAGCGGGTCATCCTGTGTCTGATCTGATTGTATGTATGATCTTTGCCCGTAATCATAATTTGGTTGTTTGTTATTTCTGGTCATTGTGACCTGGTCTGTTTTCTGATTGTGTGACCCTTTTTGTGGCCTTTGTTATTATCTTGCATTCAGTCTTGAACCTCCTGCTGAACTCTTATATTACACCAAAGAACAAACAGATTACGTGGCGGTGTGAACAAAAATAAAACACAAACAAACGCACTGAAAATGAATGTATTTTTATAATGATATTCACTGGAATCGTAATGTGTAAAGTCGCCTGCTTGGCTGTTTCTGTTTCTCACTGTATAAATATCCATGAGTCAAACCCTGGTGACTCCGACAGAAGACCGTCACGGAAACGGTTGAAAGAATAAAGAACAGGAGAAATAGAAACTTCTGAAGATGGTGATAATGGAAAAAGCTTATAAACAAAAAAAAAATTAATCACTAGTAATTATTCAGTCTTACAAGAGGATGAAACAGAAGCGGCCCCGGCACTGACCCTTAAGGGACTCCGTGAGAGAAAGTTATGACAGTTGGATAAATTATTCCGAGCGCAACATGATATTCATGCCCAATTATCTACACTATATTGCCAAAAGTATTTGCTTGAATATAAACTTGAGTGATGTCCCATTCTTAATCCATAGGGTTTAATATGATGTCGGCTTAACCTTTGCAGCTATAACAGCTTCAACTCTTCTGGGAAGGCTCTGCACACGGTTTAGGAAAGTGTTAATGGGAATGTTTGACCGTTCCTTCAGAAGAACTTTTGTGAGGTCAGACACTGATGTTGGACGAGAAGGTCTGGCTCGCAGTCTCCGCTCTAATTCATCCCAAAGGTGTTCTATCAGGTTGAGGTCAGGACTCTGTGCAGGCCAGTCAAGTTCTGCAACACCAAACTCACAAACATCTTTATGGAGCTGCTTTGTGCACTGGTGGGCAGTCATGTTGGAAAGGAAGGGAGTACGACTGTGGAATATTTTGTAGTAGGGGTGTGTTTAAGAAATCGATTTTTCGATTCAAATTGATCTTCATTTGAGTAATCCGATATCGATTCGTATAAACCCGAGATTGATCTTTAAAATTAGCATTCCAGCCCCCCCATGAAGCTCAGAGGAAGCAGACACGCCGGGTGCTTGTTTTTGATCAGTGTCCACCGCGCTAGGCTATCTGGGCTGTAACTAACACCCACCAGAGTGGCTCGGGCAGCTGGCTGGACTTGGGTTTAACCGGCTTTCAGAAATATAAACTCACTGTCTGTGTGTAGGAGGACACGTCCACCTTCCCACTGTGCAGGTACTGATGCGCTTCAGTACTTTTATTGTTTTTCATTACTGAACCGTCTACACCTTCCGAGATAATTCAAAACGTTGCCGTAGGTAACCTCAGACCACCTTTTCATATAATCCACCTGCTGCGTTATTAACCTTGGATGAGACAGTGTTGTCCCATTAGAACTTCTTACTGTCTCTCTGGTCTCCTCCCATGTAACTGTATTCATTTTGGTTAGCTGTGCGGAAGTTCTAACACAAAGGTGGAAGAAACACACACTTGAAAGTGGGTGTGGTGAATTACGGTGAATGTAAACATATAAACACTAATGTTTTTAGTAATGGTATGTTGAGTGTTCCTTGTACATTTACCACATTAGTTGAATGAAAATCTCTTTTCATATTCAAACAAAACATATAATTGTAACTGAAATATTCCTGAATAAATCGATATTGAATCGAATCAAATATCGAATTGAATTGGGACCTTGTGAATCAGGATCAAATCGATCCAGGAAATCAGTGGCGATACCCGGCCCTAGTTAGTAAATTTTACAACTGGACTTGTTTCACAGGTGGCGTCCCCATAACGGTACCATGCTGGAGTTCACTGAGGCTGGTTTTATACACCTCTGGCCATGAAAGTGATTGGAACACCTGAATTCACTTTTTTATTGCAGTACCGTCTAGCGAACAAGTAATGGCTGGTTATAATTGGTTATGGTAATGTTGTTCTTTCCATGTTAATACATAAAAGTATGTTAAACAAGGTCACAAACCACATAAGCGAGTGTCTTTAAGATCACTGATCACCTCTACATAGTTTGAGGGAAGTAGGTAATATTCCATGCATGCAGTTAGCGTCATGCTAACTGGCAGCCTAACGTTTGCATCACTCGTAGCTGCAGTGGCCTTACAGCAAAGTACAGGTGCTGAAACACTGAACGAAGTAAAACTGTGCATTTTATTACACTTAGTGTAACATAAGCTTTCACACTTTTCCTCTTCCTTCAACGCATCTCTCTCTCTCTCTCTCTCTCTCTCTGCCTTTCTCTCACAATCTGTTCTGTGTTTGGCAGGAACGTCAGTTCAGTCACAGATACTGACATATGTCTACACTCTGAAATGTTTCTTAAACAGTGCTACAGAGAGAGAGAGAGAGAGAGAGAGACTGAAAAAGAAAGAGAAGAGAATAGAGAGTGGGAAAGATATAGCAAGAAGAAGAGAGAAGAGCAAGAGAGAGAGATGAGAATAAAGGGAGAGGAAAAAAGAAAAACATGTTGAAGGGTAAAGAGTGTGAAATAAGTAGAGAGAGTCGAGTGAAGTGGAGATAGAGAGAGAGAAAGAGAGAGAGAGAGTAGAACTCATGTTAGGAAATGTTTGAAAACCAAACATGCATTATACTACTCCTTCTTTATTATCCTATACCACTCTCTCTCTCTCTGTCTGTCAGTCTCCCTCTCTCTATTTCTCTACACCTCTTTGTCTCTGTCTCTCTCTGTTTTTCTCTTTTTGTCTCTCTGTTTATCTCTCTCTTGGTCTGTCCGTTTCTCTTTTTGTCTCTGTGTCTCTCTTTCTCTGTCTCTTTTTCTCTGTCTCTTTCATCTCTCTCTGTCTCTCTCTCCCATATAGACTTGTTAATCATGCTGAATAATTCATGCTGTGCTCTGTAACTTGACGCTGCACTGTTAGCTCTGTGTATCTTCTCTACTGTACTTGGTTCCTCTCTGAGGTTCTACTACATGCTCTAATGGAGTTGCATCTTTTTCACCCAGTGCTAAGATTACATCCCTCATATGATTAAACACATTTACACAACACTGTAACATCATAGCAGACAAGCAGGTACCATCTCCTTCACTGCATATACCTCAGACCCCTCTTTTGTGAGGAACTCCTGAAAGCCTGTGAACCGCCCTGCTCGTCGTAAGCAGGACCCAGCGATGTTCAACTGGAAATTCTTCACCTGGTTGGGTTTTAAGCTCACGCTCAGGTTTTGCTGTACTTTCATCATCACTCTGCTCTGAAATGGTGGAGCACAAACTCCACTTTGTCCCGGAATGTCGTGAAGATATTTAACGGGACATGAAACTATAAATGGACACATATATGTTAACCATGTCCTGCTCCAAGCACTCCGTCAGATCCTAGAACCAACCAACAATGACAGAACCTGTGAAGCTTTACTGGTCACGTCCTTCCCTAATGAGAAGCCATAGTGGGTTGAACAGGGTCTAAATTCTTTCAGCTCTGCTTGTTAGGACACCTGAGTCTCTAAGGTTTTGTCTTTTTTAGCAGTTCTGTGTTCCTAAAACTACTCTAACCTAGCTAATGCTAGCCCCCACTGCCAAAAGCCAAACTAGCCATTAGTGGATCTCCTTGATATACACTACCGGGTTTTAGAGGGTGTTTCTTCCTATTAGCCCCACATCTTCCCCAACCTTGGCTATCTACGTCAGCTCTTTCTGACCGAAAAGCCTCAAACTAACACACAAAGACGTGGCACAGTGATGTAGTGGTCAGCAGGGTGGTGTAGTGGTCAGTATGGTGTTGTAGTGGTCAGTACGGTGGTGTAGTGGTTAGTGCGGTGGTGTAGTGGTCAGTACGGTGTTGTAGTGGTTAGTATGGTGGTGTAGTGGTCAGTATGGTGGTGTAGTGGTCAGTATGGTGGTGTAGTGGTCAGTATGGTGGTGTAGTGGTCAGTATGGTGGTGTAGTGGTTAGTACGGTGGTGTAGTGGTCAGTACGGTGGTGTAGTGGTTAGTACGGTGGTGTAGTGGTTAGTACGGTGGTGTAGTGGTCAGTACGGTGGTGTAGTGGTCAGTACGGTGGTGTAGTGGTCAGTACGGTGGTGTAGTGGTCAGTACGGTGTTGTAGTGGTTAGTATGGTGGTGTAGTGGTTAGTATGGTGGTGTAGTGGTTAGTATGGTGGTGTAGTGGTCAGTATGGTGGTGTAGTGGTTAGTATGGTGGTGTAGTGGTCAGTATGGTGGTGTAGTGGTTAGTATGGTGGTGTAATGGTCAGTATGGTGGTGTAGTGGTCAGTATGGTGGTGTAGTGGTCAGTATGGTGGTGTAGTGGTTAGTACGGTGGTGTAGTGGTTAGTATGGTGGTGTAGTGGTTAGTATGGTGGTGTAGTGGTCAGTAAGGTGGTGTAGTGGTTAGTATGGTGGTGTAGTGGTCAGTATGGTGGTGTAGTGGTCAGTATGGTGGTGTAGTGGTTAGTATGGTGGTGTAGTGGTCAGTATGGTGGTGTAGTGGTTCGTATGGTGGTGTAGTGGTTAGTATGGTGGTGTAGTGGTCAGTATGGTGGTGTAGTGGTTAGTATGGTGGTGTAGTGGTCAGTATGGTGGTGTAGTGGTCAGCACTCATCACAGCAAGACAATCCAGGTTGGATTCCTGGTCCGGATGGTTCTGTGTGGAGTGTGTATGTTCTCTCTGTGCTCCGGTTTCCTCCCACAGTCCAAACACATGCATGATAGGTTGATTGGTCACTCTAAATTGAGTGTTGGCCATGCGATGGACTGGCGAACTGTCCATGCTGTACCCTGCCTTCACCCAATGATGCTGGGATTGGCTCCAGCCCCCCCGTGACCCCGACCAGTGGGATTAAGCGGCAGATAATGGATGGATGGATAATACACAAAGTTGGGCATTTATAGCAAGAACCCCCCTATAAAACCCATAGTTGACATCCATGGTATCCATAGAGACCCAGAGTAGGTTAGCTTGCTAACCCACTGCTTCCAAACTTTGTTGCACTTCATTGGCGTGAGAACTGTAACTCACCTGCATCGCCTTATTCCTCTTTTCTTTCTCATCACAAGGAAAGCTCTGGAATGACAACTGAGAATTGTGTTTGGACTCTATTCAAACAACAAGGAACAGAGCAGAGCGCTGCTAAGAAGACGAGAGCTCAGCCAACACAGCAGCAATAGCGGCAGCAGCAGCTTGGACCCAGACATAAAGCCGATACATCCCTCCTTTACAACAGATTGAATGAAACTGACCTGAACTGAAATGACTGGCAGTGATTATCTGTGTAGAGTCAAGTCATCTGTAAGAACCGATCTGCTCCCCTCACACATCCTCGCATCTCATTCACTTCAAATAGGTTTCACACTTATCTCACAATGCTCCTCATAATTGTGTGTAGTCTGCTCGACTGCAACCTCTCCATGCTGACCCCTGTACACTCTCATAATACATTTACACAGCTGTACTGCACATCTGACACATCATCTCCGATCAGTTACAGCCCGACCCTGAGGATCAGTCTGGATTCAAGCACACAAGATCAGCCCTGGACTGTCTACTGGGCACGTAACCTCACAGCTTTACTCAGGAACTGGCATGCAGGACTTGCAGACCCATCGGAGACTGCGGAGATGGTGGATTAAAGCTGTTTAGATGTTTGAATTAGTAACAGATGGACAGGGGGGCCCACTGAGAAAAAAACAAGCCCAACTTTTCCTTCAGATCTGAGTTTCTGTCCATGCTTCCACTACAAGAGAAGACAACTCAATGCTGTGGATCTGAAAGGATGTGTAGCTGTTCTAGACGCTCCTTCATAATCAAAAGAAACAATAAAAGGGAATATATGAGATGTGATTGATTATTCATGCTAATGAAAGCCTATAGACATAAAATAGCAGGGGTCCCAAGATTGAACCTTGAGGAACTCCACAAGACAAAATTAGGGCATTTGGATGAGCAAGTCCAGAGTGCAGCAGTGTTCAGGCCCAATTAGGGAACTTACAAATACTAGATTCTGTTACTGATGCTAATGTTCTACCACATCCGTAACTATATTCCAAATATCTTAACATAGTTTGAGGAAAGTGGGCAATATTACCATGAAAGCTTCTATACAAAACCATATACAGCACATTCCCCATCAATCGAAGCAAGCAGGTAGCTCTTTGAGTGCTCATGGTGCTATACAGAACCACGATCTTTAGTAAAGAAACATCTTTATCTTAAAAAAGTGCTTGGCAGGGTGAAATGGTTCTGATGGAGAATATGTTGTATATGGTTAATACAACAAGACAGTTCTGTATAGAATCATATTCAACACATTTTCCATCAATCTGAAGAACCGTTTCACCATGCAACCATTTAAACACTCTCAAAAGTGGTTCTTCTAGAGTTCTAGAACCCCAGAAAAAAAATTGAGCTACTGTTATGATGTTAAGGCTGCAACAGTTGAAGAATCCTTTTTGGTGCTATAAAAAAAACATTAGCAAAACAGGTTCTATATAGGACTATTATTAAAACAGGTTTTATATAGGAACATAGAACACATACTTCATCAATATGAAGAACCATTTCACCAAGCAACCATTTAAGCACTCTTAAATATGGTTCCAAGAGTTAACCTTAAGGAACTACACAAGACAAAATGAAGACAACAGTAACAGATGAAGAACCCTTTTTGGTGCTATAAAAAAAAAAACATTAGCAAAACAGGTTCTATATAGGACTATTATTAAAACAGATTTTATATAGGAACATAGAACACATACTCCATCAATATGAAGAACCATTTCACCATGCAACCATTTAAGCACTCTCACATTCCTAGAGTGAACATTGAGGAACTACACAAGACAAAATTAAGACAACAGTAACAGTAGAAGAACCCTTTCCATAATAGGTTCTGTACAGAACCATATACAGCACATTCAATCAATCTAAAGAACCATTTCACATTCAGATACCTATTTAAGCATTCAGTTGGTTCTTTGAGTGTTTGTGGTTCTATATAGAACCAAAATCTTTATTAAAGAACCATATTTATTTTTAAAAAATGCTTCAGTGGTAAAATGGTTCTTATAATGGTTCTCTATAGAACCATTACTAAAACAGGTTTATATAGGAACATATACAGCACAAACTCCATCAATCTGAAGAACCATTCCATAATGCAACCATTTAAGTACTCACAAAATGCACAACACAAAATGGTTCTTCTAGTGGTTCTAGAACCTATTGTTGTTAAGGCTGTAACAGTAGAAGAACATAGAACTGGTTCCTCAGATTGTTGGAAGATGTGTTGTAAATGGTTCTACATAATACCAAAAAGGTTGGAGCTATTGTTATGTCAGTGTTGTAACCACAGAAACAAC
The DNA here is from genome assembly GCA_021613375.1 of Megaleporinus macrocephalus. Taxonomy (NCBI): domain Eukaryota; kingdom Metazoa; phylum Chordata; class Actinopteri; order Characiformes; family Anostomidae; genus Megaleporinus; species Megaleporinus macrocephalus. The sequence continues at coordinate 40,349,767 of CM038722.1, read as the reverse complement.
TAGGGTTTTCAAAAAAAAAGGTCCTATATGGAACCTTATATAGCACATACCATGCAAACAGCCATTTAGACATGCAGATTGTTCTTTGAGCATTCATGGTTCTACACAAGTACAAGTCTACTAAAGAACCCTGCCATTTGTCTTTAAGGAGTGCTTCATATAAGCTTGACATCATAATACAAGCATAGCACAATAATCCGAGCTATACAGAACCATATTCTAGAACCCTATAAGAACCATCTTTTTAAGAGTCCTTTGGTGTTTTTTTACTTGGGGAAATGGTTCTTCAGGCTGATGGAAAATGTGTATGTGGTTCAGCATAGCACCAACAATAGTAGAACTGTTGTTATTATCTCAAACCTGTAACAATAGAGGAACCCTTTTAGTGCTTTAAAGAACCATTTCCAAAATCAGTTCTATATAGAACAATATACAGCACATATCAATCTGATAAACCATTTCACCATGCAATGCTCATGCTCAAGGTTCTATGTAGAATCACTGTCTTAGGCAAAGAACCATCTTTATTTTTTAAAGTGTGCTTCAGTGGTTCTTCGCAGGGTGAAATGGTTCTTCATATTGATGTGTATATATAGCACCAAAAGAGGTTCCTCTATTGCTACAAGCTTGACATTATAATAACAGCAGAACCATTTTTATCATATTCTTGGACCTTAGAAGAACCATTTTCAGTGTCTCTCTGCATGATGTAATGGTTCTTCAGGTTGATGCAGAACATGAATGTGGTCATCAAAGAAGGTTGAGCTATTTTTATGATGTCAATGCTGTAACAGTAGAAGAACCTTAAAAGAACTGCATAAAAGGTTCTATACAGAACCATATATAGCACATTTTCCATCAATCTGAAGAACCATTTTACCATGCAGAGATCCACTTAATCACACAGTTGGTTCTTGGAGTGCTCATGGTTCTATATAGAACCACTATCTTTCATAAAGAACCATCTTTATTAAAAAAAATAGTGCTTCAGTGGTTCTTGACAGGGTGAAATGGTTCCTGATGGAGAACGTGCTGTACGTGGTTAACACAACAGAATTTTTCTGTATGGAACCATATACAACACATTGTCCAACAATCTGAAGAACCGTTTCACCCTGCAAAGAACCACTGAAGCACTTTTTAAAATAAAGATGGTCCTTTACTAAAGACAGTTGTTCTGAAGAACCATTTCACCATGCAAGTATTCTCAGAAAATGGTTCTTCTACAGGTCCAGAACCCCAAAGTGAGTTGAGCTATTGTTATAATGCCAAGGCTGTAACAGTAGAAGAACCATATCCATAATAGATTCTGTATAGAACCAAGTACAGCACATTTGATCAATCTAAAGAACCATATCACCTTACGAAAGGTTCTTTAAGTGCTCATGGTTCTGTATATAACCACAGTCTTTACTAAAGAACCTTTGAAGAACCACATACTGGTGGAGTTCCAATCCTGAAGATTGATTAATTAGCAAATGAGATTGTCATTATGTTTTATTGATTGAAACTAATTTGTGTGATGATGATTGTTATTATTATTATTATTATTATTATTATTATTATTATTATTATTAGCTTCCTAGTTCTGCCACTGAGCGACATGCTTTTCATATTGAACTTCACCGTGAGGTCAATACACAAATACACACTAACCGCGCGCGCTGCAGGACAGATCAATGACTCCCACGCGCGCTCGAGCAGGTAAATAACTTTCGGACCAACAGTGTTTGACCACTCGCTGAGGTCAAACCCGCCAGCAATCAACTTGTGCACGCGCAAACGAACACAGGTCGATAACTCACAATCACACCCACTTACTGACCACCACTGGGGGCCCAAACAAGCCGCCCGCCCGCGCGAGCGAGCTCACTTCTGTACAAACTAGCGCACGTTACCTGAAGAGCGCGCGTGCCGTGGACGCTCGTGCTCATCGCCGTCCTCCTCCTCCAAAGCGCGAGCACAAGTGAGGGAAAAGTCACAGGAGACTCATAATAATCCAACACGCGGCTGAAGTTTCGGAGCTTCGCGCGTCTAATTGTTGCGCGCGCGCGGAGCACAGCACAGCACAGCACAGCAGCGCGTGCACCGTAGCGCGGCTGAGAGTGAACAAGCAGCTCGGAGCACGAGAGCCGTCCTCGCACCAACAATCACTCCCACCCCACCCCTTCTTCCTCCCCCTCCACTTTGCTGACGTCACGTGAGGTCCGAGGAGACGTACGTGCGAGCCCCGCCGGAGAGTGACAGGGCAGACTTCAGTATTCAGGAGATCCGTATCAGCTCTGCTCAGCTGCCATTAATCACGTGCACTGCTTGTTCTTCACATCATTAGAACAAATCCAGATTAACAGATTAAAATAAATTAAAGAAATTACCTAAAAATTAAAAGTATGTTTTTCTTTCTCCTGTAAAATCAGCATTTCTGAGATCCTTCCACTGTGTTGGATTAATACTTGCAGTGCTGGATTAATACTTGCAGTGCTGGATTAATACTTGCAGTGCTGGATTAATACTTGCAGTGCTGGATTAATACTTGCAGTGTTGGATTAATACTTGCAGTGCTGGATTAATACTTGCAGTGTTGGATTAATACTTGCAGTGCTGGATTAATACTTGCAGTGTTGGATTAATACTTGCAGTGCTGGATTAATACTTGCAGTGTTGGATTAATACTTGCAGCGTTTTATTAATACTTGCAGTGTTGGATTAATACTTGCAGCGTTTTATTAATACTTGCAGTGTTGGATTAATACTTGCAGTGTTTTATTAATACTTGCAGTGTTTTATTAATACTTGCAGCGTTTTATTAATACTTGCAGCGTTTTATTAATACTTGCAGTGCTGGATTAATATTTGCAGTGTTTTATTAATACTTGCAGTGTTGGATTAATACTTGCAGCGTTTTATTAATACTTGCAGTTCTGGATTAATACTTGCAGCGTTTTATTAATACTTGCAGTGCTGGATTAATACTTGGAGCGTTTTATTAATACTTGCAGTGCTGGATTAATACTTGCAGCGTTTTATTAATACTTGCAGCGTTTTATTAATACTTGCAGCGTTTTATTAATACTTGCAGTGCTGGATTAATATTTGCAGTGTTTTATTAATACTTGCAGTGTTGGATTAATACTTGCAGCGTTTTATTAATACTTGCAGTTCTGGATTAATACTTGCAGCGTTTTATTAATACTTGCAGTTCTGGATTAATACTTGCAGCGTTTTATTAATACTTGCAGTGCTGGATTAATACTTGGAGCGTTTTATTAATACTTGCAGTGCTGGATTAATACTTGCAGCGTTTTATTAATACTTGCAGCGTTTTATTAATACTTGCAGCGTTTTATTAATACTTGCAGTGCTGGATTAATATTTGCAGTGTTTTATTAATACTTGCAGTGTTGGATTAATACTTGCAGCGTTTTATTAATACTTGCAGTTCTGGATTAATACTTGCAGCGTTTTATTAATACTTGCAGTGCTGGATTAATACTTGCAGCGTTTTATTAATACTTGCAGTGCTGGATTAATACTTGCAGCGTTTTATTAATACTTGCAGCGTTTTATTAATACTTGCAGTGTTGGATTAATACTTGCAGTGTTTTATTAATACTTGCAGTGTTGGATTAATACTTGCAGCGTTTTATTAATACTTGCAGTGCTGGATTAATACTTGCAGTGTTTTATTAATACTTGCAGTGCTGGATTAATACTTGCAGCGTTTTATTAATACTTGCAGCGTTTTATTAATACTTGCAGTGCTGGATTAATATTTGCAGTGTTTTATTAATACTTGCAGTGCTGGATTAATACTTGCAGCGTTTTATTAATACTTGCAGTTCTGGATTAATACTTGCAGCGTTTTATTAATACTTGCAGTTCTGGATTAATACTTGCAGCGTTTTATTAATACTTGCAGTGCTGGATTAATACTTGCTGCGTTTTATTAATACTTGCAGCGTTTTATTAATACTTGCAGTGTTGGATTAATATTGGTAGTGTTGGGTTGATACTTGTATTAATGTCTGTAGTGTTATATTAATGCATATAATATTGGATTAATATTTGCAGTGTTTGATTAATACGTGCAGTGTTACGTTCATACTTGCAGTGTTCAATTAATGCCTATACTGTTGGATTTATACTTTTAGTGTTTGATTATTACTTGCAATGTTGGATTAATGCTTATAGTGTTGGGTTAATACGTACAGTGTTGGATTAATAGCTGTAGTGTATGATTAATAGTTGCAGTGTTGGATGAATGCCTACAGTGTTGGATTAATAGCTGAAGTGTTTGATTAATACTTTCAGTGTTGGATGAATGCCTACAGTGTTGGATTAATAGCTGAAGTGTTTGATTAATACTTTCAGTGTTGGATGAATGTCTACAGGGTTGGATTAATAGCTGAAGTGTTTGATTAATACTTTCAGTGTTGGATTAATGCCTACAGGGTTGGATTAATAGCTGAAGTGTTTGATTAATACTTTCAGTGTTGGATTAATGCCTACAGGGCTGGATTAATAGCTGAAGTATTTGATTAAGAGTTGTAGTGTTGGATTAATGCCTACAGGGCTGGATTAATAGCTGAAGTATTTGATTAAGCGTTGTAGTGTTGGATTAATGCCTACAGGGCTGGATTAATAGCTGAAGTGTTTGATTAAGAGTTGTAGTGTTGGATTAATGCCTACTGGGTTGGATTAATAGCTGAAGTGTTTGATTAAGAGTTGTAGTGTTGGATTAATGCCTACAGGGTTGGATTAATAGCTGAAGTATTTGATTAAGAGTTGTAGTGTTGGATTAATGCCTACAGTGTTGGTATAATAGCTGCAGTGTTGGATTAATAGTTGCAGCATTGGGTTGATAAAGTGTTTGATTAATAGCTGCAGTGGTGGATTAACACATAGTTAAATGTTAGATTAATTGCTATCTGTTAGATATTTCACTGGGAATCTTTTGCTGACCAGATTTAACCTGTGATTTATTCATTTTACATAAATACACATTATCTGCTGTTCACTCGTTCAAATTTGTTCACTGGACCCAGTTTAATTTAGTGTTCTATAACAGATTGACAGTGGTAAGTGTGAGGATAACACTGCAGTGATTGTAATAGTTGTACACATGCAGTGAGGAGTGGCAAAGAGATTAAAGGCGACTGCAGGGCTGTAGTTTTTTTGTGGTGACGCTACAGCCGTTATTCAGTTAAACCTGATTAGATTTCCTCTTGTAATATAAAAATAGACATCTGTCAGCCTCTTCCCTGTAAGGCGTGTACGTGTGCTTGTGTGTGTGTGTCAGTAGTTTGATTTGTGTGGCATGGACAGAAAAAGAAAACATTTGAGTTTCAGGAAAACGCTGGAAAGATGACAGTAGATTTACCTGCTTGACGAGTATCTGTTATCTGATCCCACACGCCCTCCAAATGACCCTGAACACAACTTGGTGTTTACTAGTTTTTCTTGTTTTGTACACATTGACATTTTGTCACTTTTGAAAGTATAGGTGATTCTGAAACACTGTGTAACACTTTACAGATACAGATTGGTTACAGTGTATAATGTAGTGGGTTATAGTGTATAGTGTGGTTGGTATAGTGTAGTGGGTTATAGTGTATAGTGTGGTTGGTATAGTGTAGTGGGTTATAGTGTATAGTGTGGTTGGTATAGTGTAGTGGGTTATAGTGTATTATGTGGTTGGTATAGTGTAGTGGGTTATAGTGTATAGTGTGGTTGGTATAGTGTAGTGGCTTATAGTGTGTAGTGTGGTTGGTACAGTGTAAGGGGTTATAGTGTGTAGTGTGGTTGGTATAATGTAGTGGGTTATAGTGTATAGTGTGGTTGGTATAGTGTAGTGGGTTAAAGTGTATAGTGTGGTTGACATAGTGTGGGTTATAGTGCATAGTGTGTTGGTATAGTGTAGTGGGTTATAGTGTATAGTGTGGTTGGTATAGTGTAGTGGGTTATAGTGTATAGTGTGGTTGGTATAGTGTAGTGGGTTATAGTGTATAGTGTGGTTGGTATAGTGTAGTGGGTTATAGTGTATAGTGTGGTTGGTATAGTGTAGTGGGTAATAGTCCATAGTGTGGTTGGTGTAGTGTAGTGGGTTATAGTGTATAGTGTATTATGTGGTTGGTATAGTGTAGTGGGTTATAGTGTATAGTGTATTATGTGGTTGGTATAGTGTAGTGGGTTATAGTGCATAGTGTGTTGGTATAGTGTAATGGGTTATAGTGTATATTGTGGTTGGTATAGTGTAGTGGGTTATAGTGTATAGTGTGGTTGGTATAGTGTAGTGGGTTATAGTGTATAGTGTGGTTGGTATAGTGTAGTGGGTTATAGTGTATAGTGTGGCTGATATAGTGTAGTGGCTTATAGTGTATAGTGTGGTTGGTATAATGTAGTGGGTTATAGTGTATAGTGTGGTTGGTGTAGTGTAGTGGGTATAGTGTATAGTGTGGTTGGGATAGTGTAGTGGGTTATAGTGTATAGTGTGGTTGGTATAGTGTAGTGGGGTATAGTGTATAGTGTGGTTGGTATAGTGTAGTGGGTTATAGTGTATTGTGTGGTTGGTATAGTGTAGTGGGTTATAGTGTATAGTGTGGTTGGTATAGTGTAGTGGGTTATAGTGTATAGTGTGGTTGGTATAGTGTAGTGGGTTATAGTGTATAGTGTGGTTGGTATAGTGTAGTGGGTTATAGTGTATAGTGTGGTTGGTATAGTGTATAGTGTGGTTGGTATAGTGTAGTGGGTTATAGTGTGTTGTGTGGTATAGTGTAGTGGGTTATAGTGTATAGTGTGGCTGATATAGTGTAGTGGCTTATAGTGTATAGTGTGGTTGGTATAATGTAGTGGGTTATAGTGTATAGTGTGGTTGGTGTAGTGTAGTGGGTATAGTGTATAGTGTGGTTGGGATAGTGTAGTGGGTTATAGTGTATAGTGTGGTTGGTATAGTGTAGTGGGGTATAGTGTATAGTGTGGTTGGTATAGTGTAGTGGGTTATAGTGTATTGTGTGGTTGGTATAGTGTAGTGGGTTATAGTGTATAGTGTGGTTGGTATAGTGTAGTGGGTTATAGTGTATAGTGTGGTTGGTATAGTGTAGTGGGTTATAGTGTATAGTGTGGTTGGTATAGTGTAGTGTGTTATAGTGTATAGTGTGGTTGGTATAGTGTAGTGGGTTATAGTGTATAGTGTGGTTGGTATAGTGTAGTGGGTTATAGTGTATAGTGTGGTTGGTATAGTGTAGTGTGTTATAGTGTGTAGTGTGGTTGGTATAATGTAGTGGGTTATTGTGTATAGTGTGGTTGGTATAGTGTGGTTGGTAGAGTGTGTTAGGTTGATGGGTCGCTCTAAATTTCCCATAGGTGTGAGTGTACGTTGGCCATGCGATGGACTGCCGACCTGTCCATAGTCAGAGCAGAGCTCATCGGATTATTCATGAGCTTAACATTATAGAGAAAACTTTAGTAAGTGACTATTCCTGCTATTCATTTACACATACAGTATTTAGTAAATACTACTGCAGGTGTATCAGCTCATTTGCACCAACTCCCCAGAAACTGCACACTCGTTACAGCGATCATGCAAAACAGCTACTGTTCTGCTCGTATGAGTTCTCCACAGACCCTGCTAGAAGGTCAGCTCGCTCAGTTTTCTGCAGGTGGTTTTAAGTTTGCATGTGACTTTCTACACACAACGCCTCGCTGTGAAGCCTTTGTTTGAATTTGCATCCCTTGAACACGAGGAGCACCCGTCTGTCGTTTTTGGGCTTGTCTGATTTTAGTATGCGCCCTACGTGGGCTGGAACGTACATAACGGCAGTTTTGGTGTTGATGGCTTTTGTTTTTGGGAATGACGTTCAGTACAGTTACATCCAGTATTTAAATATATAATCAGAGTCATGTCACTCACTGCAACAGCACAGCCGCTCAGAGAGACTATTCACAAACAGAAACAGAGAGAGAAAGAGAGAGACAGAGAGAGAGAAACAGAGAGAGACAGAGACAGAGAGAAACAGAGAGAGACAGAGAGAGAGAAACAGAGAGAAAGAGAAACAGAGAGAGACAGAAAGAGAGAGAGACAGACAGAGGGAAAGACAGAGAGAGAGATATACTGTTCATTTACACAGAGCTCTTCATGTTGAATGTCTAAACAGATAGAGTGATAGAGAGAGATAGTGAGAGAAGAGTGATAAGGAGAGAGAGAGAGAGAAAGAGAGCAAGACAGAGCGATAGAGAGAGAAAAAAAGAAAAAGAGACAGAGAGAGAGAGAAAGACATGGAGAGAGAGAGAGAGAGAGAGAGAGAGAGAGAGAGAGAGAGAGAGAAAGAAAGAGAGAGAGATAGAGAGAGATGGATGTTACTCCTTTTTGGATCGATACCACCTGGTTTGTGTAATTTTATATTTGTGCTGCTCTTCTAAACTGTCCATTACTAGCCCCCCGACCCCGGCCCCCCACAGACATGACCACCACTTAGCGTGTGCAATAATACGGGCACACAAATCACACACACACAAACACACACAGTCATACACACACATACACACAATCATACACACACATACATACATACACACATACATACACACACACATACATACACACACACACATACACACACAAACATACATACATACATACACACACAAACTTACATACACACACAAACATACATACACACACAAACATACATACATACATACACACACAAACATTCATACACACACACATACACACACACACACACATACATACATACACACACAAACATACATACATACATACACACACACACACACATACATACATATACACATACGTACACAAACGTTTATATTTAAATTTGCAGTGTTTATCAGACGCTCTTATCCAGAACCACTTACTGAAATACTTTGTATTCTAAGTCAGTAGGTTCTAGACTGGACCCAGTATATACTGCTTGAGCGGTAGGCTAGTAGCTATTTCAGTACGCTAATGTTTAGCATCCACGCAATGTCCGACATACTACGTCCAACGTTCTTTAACACAAGACCACCACTGTACACGTCCCACTGTTCATTAAGACCCCCATTAACTGACAGATTTAGATCCTGTTTGAGACACTGAGCTAGGTTCTGTCTGAATCTGTACTCAGACGGTGTCGAGCTGTAGCTCAGAGGAGACGAATCAGAACAAGCTTAATCATGTTTTACCTCTAACATCTGCAGCAACACTTTGAATTCATCCACAACTCCAGTGGAATTATGGGATAGCATACAGACAAATGGCTCCAGATTCAGGAGGCCATCCAGGTAACATTCTTATACTGCTAGATGGTTACTGAGTATTCAGACATACTAGCCACGCTCGCCCACTGGTTTCACTACTAAGTACTAGCCGTGCTTGCGATTTCGGACTATGTGTCTCTACATAGTACAAACAAGTTCAAGTCCAAACTACTCTTGAGCTCAAACACTGCCAGAAACAAGTGCCAGTACTGATACCTGAAGAGAAGAAAGTACAATACAGGCTTTAATACTTAGTAATACTCAGCCAGCGCTCATACCTAGAAGATAAAAATAGAGTTCACTTCAGTAAATACATTAGATTATTGCAAATAAGGGGTTTACACCAGATGATCTACAGTCAGAGATACCTTGAGAGAGTCTGCTGTTCGGAAGTTCAGTGAGGAACACCAGTGGAGAGCCCGCCTGAAGCAGATGTGGACCTGTGCGCGGGAGCTCAGCTATGTTTAGGGTGTCTGTTCTCCAGCTATGTTCCTGAGAAGAGCATTTGTGAGGGAGCTGAGCTGAGTTTAGAGTTGTTGCTTCTCCAGCTTTGCTCCTGAGAAGAACATTTGTGAGGGAGCTGAGCTAAGTTTATTGTCACTTGTTTTCCAGCTATGTTCCTGACATTTATGAGGGAGCTGAGCTGAGTTGAGTGTCAGTTGTTCTCCAGCTATGTTCCTGAGAAGGATGTTTGGAAGCTGAGCTGAGTTTAGAATCATCTGTTCTCCAGCTATGCTCCTAAGAAGGACCAGTGTGGGGGAGTTGAGCTATGTTTAGAGTGTCTGTTCTCCAGCTATGTTCCTGAGAAGAGCATTTGTAAGGAAGCTGAGCTGAGTTTAGGTGTCAGTTCTCCAGCTATGCTCCTAAGAAGAACATTTCTGAGGAAGCTGGGCTGAGTTTAGGGTCGCTGGTTTTTCGGCTCTGCTCCTGAGAAGGACTTGCGTGAAGGAGCCGGGGTAAGTTAGGGTGTTCGTTTTCCAGCTATGCTTCTGAGAAAGACCTCTGTGAGGAAGCTGATGTAAGTTAGAGTGTCTGTTCTCCGTTTGTGAGGGAACTGAGCTGAATTTATTGTCAATTGTTCTTCAGCTATGTCCCTGAGAAGGATGTTTGTGAGGAAGCTGAGCTGAGTTTAGGGTCATTGGTTCTTCAGCTACGTTTCTCAGAAGGACTTGTGTGAGAGAGATGAGCTGGGATTAAGGTAGTTGGTTCTCCGGCTAGGCTCCTGAGAAGGACTTGTGTGAAGGAGCCGAGATAAGGTAGGATGTTTGTTTTCCAGCTATGCTTCCGAGAAGGACTTGTATGAAGGAGCTGAGGTAAATTAGGGTGTTGGTTTTCCAGCAATGCTCCTGACAAGAACGCTTGTGAGGGAGCTGTGCTGAGTTTATAGTCAATTGTTCTCCAGCTATGTTCCTGAGAAGGATGTTTGTAAGGAAGCTGAGCTGAGTTTAGGGTTGTTGGTTCACCATCTATGTTTCTCAGAAGGACATTTGTAAGGGAGCTAAGCTTAGGGTAGGGTAGGTGGTTCTCTGGCTAAGCTTCTGAGAATGATGGCTGACCTGAGTTTAGGGAAGTTGGTCCTCTGGCTATGCTCCTGAGAAGGACTTGTGTGGGAGAGCTGGGGTGAGTTAGGGTGTCTGTTCTCCAGCAGTGCTCCTGAGAGGGACTTGTATGAAGGAGCTGACGTAAGTTAGGATGTTTGTTTTCCAGCTATGCTTCTGAGAAGAACGCTTGTGAGGGAGCTGGGCTGAGTTTAGGGTTGTTGGTTCTCCATCTATGTTCCTGAGAAGGACCTGTGTGAGGAAGCGGAGGTGACTTTAGGATCATTGTTTCTCCTTGTATGCTCCTGAGAAGGACCTGTGTAAGGAAGCGGAGGTGAGTTTAGGGTTTCTGTTTTCCAGATATGCTCCTGAGAAGAACGCTTGTGAGGGAGCTGAGGTGAGATTAGGGTCATTGGTTCTCCTTCTATGCTCCTGAGAAGGACCTGTGTGAGGAAGCGGAGGTGAGTTTATGGTTTCTGTTTTCCAGATATGCTCCTGAGAAGAACGCTTGTGAGGGAGCTGAGGTGAGATTAGGGTCATTGGTTCTCCTTCTATGCTCCTGAGAAGGACCTGTGTAAGGAAGCGGAGGTGAGTTTATGGTTTCTGTTTTCCAGATATGCTCCCGAGAAGAGCGCTTGTGAGGGAGCTGAGCTTAAAGGGTTGCTTGCGAGAATACTGGAGTCTGTTTGAAGGGGCACATGCTGTCAGTAACTCCTGCGGGAAGGGTTTGTCAGGAGGACACAGCTGTAGCTTGTTGGTTCTTAAGATGGAAGGATGAAAGAGTTAAAGCGTTTCCTCTGGAGAGAGAGCGATAAAGGGATGGCGAGGTTAAAAGAAAGAGAGAGTATGGATGTTATTATGGAAATGAGGGCTGTAGAACTATAGGGGAACTCATTGCTTCTATCAGCAAGTATCACCCCTCATTACAGCATGTGCACATGTGGGTGTGCAGTAAATCTACAAGGAGATGAACACACACACATTTCGGAGTGAGTTTGATAAGCTGGAAGCTGTTCAGGCTCTGTGAAGGACTCCGTAACGTCCTTCTCAAGGTTCGTCTGCCATTGAGGCATTCAGTTCATTCATACAAAGTTAATTCACGTCATCTCTGTCCTCGCTGGGCAGAGGTCTCTATCTTATTCCTGGAAGATTGTATGTAAAGTCAAGTCAAAAGAGCATAGGGTCTTTTTTCAGTTCACAATAGGAAACTGTGAATGTGGTCACAGCAGTTTGAAGCTCTGAAGCTGGAGCTATAAGGCTCATATATCGTAACAAATATAACAAGTATCTCCAAAATTGCAACTTTACAGGGGAGACCAAAAACGTACTTTACTTTCAATGTAAGTCAATGGAAGCAGAATTTTTTCCAAGCTATTTCGGAGCATTTCTATTGGTCGATTCATCATGAAATTTGCAAACAATGTAAATGACCATTGGTGTGTTTAAAGGATGCAGAAAACTCAAAATCGACAAAAATTAAGATACATGTTTTTTATTATACACATTTACAGTCCTGTAATGGACCGGCAGCCTGTCCACTGTGTTTCCTGCCCTCCACCAGCACTAGGATAGACTCCAGCATCCTTCCATGACCCAGAAGGATAAACGCTTTAGATGATGACTGAATGAATATTTACAGCAATGATATACATTTTGTGAGGACATTGTCCAGTCTATTAGCTCCACTGACCATATAGGAGCTACACTTACAGACTGTAGAATGTCTCTACTGAACATACCTCGAGAGTTCTTATCTCCGACGCCTCTCCCCGACCAAACCAATACTTCACAAGAGGGTTGACATCCCAAGTTGTTACCTAATTATACACACATTTACATACATACATAAATACATACATACATACAGAGCGCTGTTAATTAGTCATGACTCATCTTCTGTAGGCATTACCAGTAAGTATTCTCACACCTATACACTTATTATGTTTTTCTTATACAGGTCTTAGCCCCCTAGGACACTGAAGGTGGATTCGCCCACAAGGAATAAGAAATCCCAGTTCCCCTTTACCTCCCATGTGTCCCGCATCCCCTTCTACAACAAGACACCAAGGTAAGTACATAAAACCTGTAACATACCATCCATCAGTTATCTTCTGCTCTATCCCGCTAATCAGGGTCATGGGCTTGTTGGAGCTGATCCCAGCATCGTCGGGCGAAGGCAGGGTACACCATGGACAGGTCGCCAGTCCATCACATGTCCAACACACACTCACACCTACGGGCAGTTTAGAGTGAGGATCCTAACATGCATGTGTTTGAACTGTGGGAGGAAACCGGAGTACCCGGAGGAACCCACTCAAACACGGAGAAAACATACACACTCCACACAGAACCACCCGGACCGGGAATCCAACCCAGATCATCTTACTGTGAGGAGACAGTGCTGACCACTACACCACCGTACTAACCACTACACCACCATACTAACCACTACACCACCATACTGACCACTACACCACCATACTAACCACTACACCACCGTACTAACCACTACACCACCGTACTAACCACTACACCACCGTACTAACCACTACACCACCGTACTAACCACTACACCACCATACTAACCACTACACCACCATACTAACCACTACACCACCATACTAACCACTACACCACCATACTAACCACTACACCACCGTACTAACCACTACACCACCGTACTAACCACTACACCACCGTACTAACTACTACACCACCATACTAACCACTACACCACCATACTAACCACTACACCACCATACTAACCACTACACCACCATACTGACCACTACACCACCGTACTAACCACTACACCACCATACTAACCACTACACCACCATACTAACCACTACACCACCATACTAACCACTACACCACCATACTGACCACTACACCACCATACTGACCACTACACCACCATACTAACCACTACACCACCATACTGACCACTACACCACCGTACTAACCACTACACCACCATACTAACCACTACACCACCATACTAACCACTACACCACCATACTGACCACTACACCACCATACTGACCACTACACCACCATACTGACCACTACACCACCGTACTAACCACTACACCACCATACTAACCACTACACCACCATACTAACCACTACACCACCATACTAACCACTACACCACCATACTAACCACTACACCACCTTACTAACCACTACACCACCGTACTAACCACTACACCACCGTACTAACCACTACACCACCGTACTAACCACTACACCACCTTACTAACCACTACACCACCATACTAACCACTACACCACCATACTAACCACTACACCAACATACTAACCACTACACCACCATACTAACCACTACACCACCGTACTAACCACTACACCACCATGCCATTTTATGTTGAACATTCACATTGGTACTGTTAATACCGGCGATGGGCTACCTTGCACCATTACACCTTGTTCAAGCAACGTTTGCCAGGTACTTAATTCAAATTAAAAAGAAAAATAAATATATCTATATTAATGGAAAAAGTAAAATGAGCAAAGATATTATTGTTTAAAAGCTGTAAAGACAATATCATAGCATTGTGATAAAAGGCCTCCGCAAGGCAGCAACGTATTTCTGTTTGTTTATCTGAAAGCTGTTACTGGAGCATGTCTTACATATTCATCAGCTCACTGAGGTACAGTGGAGCAAGAACATTGGAAATTCAGTACAAATATGAGAAAAAGCTTGAATCTTGTGTTCCACAGTCTGCAGCATTGCACTCTCCAAATATTTAAAAAAAACTCTGTGGTAAACAAGAGAAAACAAGCTGAAACAATAGCACATGTCAGCAGTGTGTTGTCTGTGAACAGATGGAGGAGCATGTTGTATTTGTTACATACCCTGGCTAACGAGAGCTGATAGAGATTAAACGGTGCTGGCCCCACGACGGAGCCTTGAGGGACTCCACTAGACAGAGGATGATGCTTGAATGAGCGAATACGAAGCACAACATAACATTCTTGCCCACTTTAGTAGCTAATAAATAATGCCTGTTACTACTTATTTATGCTATATGATTCTTATAGATACCAGTATGCAGTGCTTGAAGTAGAAAAGGAAAGCATAAAGTTCTTGTTCTTTCTTTATACACATGTTGGTATGTGTAGTGGCTGGTACCAGTAAACTGTTTATAAATCAAATATAATAGGAGGTATTGCTGAAGTTCACTCACTGAATATTTGCTTACAATTTTTTTAATGTTTAAGCTTCACTGAGCTCCAGTTTTGCTTGTAGAAGATTTTGCTTGTCTGTTTAGATAGATAGATAGATAGATAGATAGATAGATAGATAGATAGATAGATAGATAGATAGATAGATAGATAGATAGATAGATAGATAGATAGATAGATAGATAGATAGATAGATAGATCCCCCACAGGGATCCTCTCCTGGCGAGCTCTGGAACGACGCAGGGACTAACTTCTGTTTGTTTGAACTGTTCAGACAGGGCCTAGCTCCTGGTTTTCTCTCCAGCACTCAAGGAGCTACTCTGCATTCCACTGCTCAGACGGGAGAACCACTCCTGGGGTCTTCGAGGCTCTGTGGCTACCAACAGCTGCTACTCCGACACTTACCAAACTTACCTGCTGCACTAGCTGCTTCCCCATGCTGCTTCCCCATGCCTTGGACGCCAGCTCACCTGGTCTCCAGCTCTGTGCTTTGTGTTCACATTTCATATCCTTGTTTAGTTAATAAAGTCTTGTGAATGGATTGTAGATAGATCCCAAACTAAATTAAGGCATCCAGTAGCAAAAAAAAACAACTCAACTAGGTAAGCAGAGAACACACAAAGTATAGATAACTATAAGGTTATAAACTTGGTAGAACTTGTTAGAACAGTGCAGTAGATGTTTCCATCAGCCAATAAATACTCTACAGAACTAAAGTGCAAGGTCCAAATGACATTGGTTGAGATAAAGTGACCTGGTGTGCATATATGCATGTGTATACATACAAAAGCATGTACACATAGATGCATACTCCATCTATATGCGTGAATAAGTAAAAGTCAATGTGAAGACAGGAGGACCTGATTTGTGAAAGTGATTGTGAAATTGAGGGGGACCTGAATCAAATGCAACACTGACAGGTTCTGGCATGCGGTTATCACAGCTCTAATTGGTGGGTACAAACATCCATTATCTGTTGGCTACAGTAGCTTATTATTGACAATACAAAACTAAAGAAGCAAACTGTAGACACCAGCTTGAACTTGATTTTGGGCTGATTGTTCAAAAAAATGAAAGTTCTGAGTATCTGAACTTCAGACTCTCAATGTGCAGTGCAATGCTTGATGTCTACCCAGCAGACAGCAGTGGGTTGACATGCAGGCAGGGACAGGGTGTAGATGTTTAGAGCAGAACAACCTGGGGCATATTTGATGCTCATTAAATCTTCTTTACATGGAGTCTTTTTAGAAGAACAATGCAGCAGTGCTGTCGATCCTCTGCGTCTAGAATAGAAGGCTGAAACGTGTTAAACAGAGTCGAAGTCGTTACCCAAAGGTTTTTGTGTGAGAGTTTCAGCACACTCTGTCCTCATATCGACCAATGCCAAAAGGCACAGACGGAATAAGCTGCTGCTTATGTTCACGCCTACTCTGACTGGCCGTATTGGGTACTCTTTTCTTTTCTCTACTCTCATTGTTCATTTTAACATCTCCACTTACCATATAGTCCATCTGTGGTCCATCTGACACCCTGTTCTTCAATGGTCAGGACCCCCAGAGGACTGCTGTAGAGTAGTGCTTCCAGGACGAATCCCGTGCCAACTCCTCAGCAATGCCATGTTAAAACATGACATGCCTGTTGAGCCCCTAGCATGGATAAGGATCCTTAGCTAACACTAATAAGTCACCATGCAGCTCCATAGGCTCCACTTTGTTCTTCTTTGCTGGTTGTCTTTGAGTTTGTGATGGCACCATTCCTCTTCAGACCACTATAGGGGTGACCCCACTTCTGACACCAGTGCAATATTGGCATAGAACAAGACATAGAAAGCATAGTCCTCCCACCACTGCTGCGTTCCCACATCCCTACATACCACATTCACCTGCATTTCTTTTTCTTTGGGTGTTTTGAAATCATAGCACAAAGATCAAAGAAACCTTAGGAAGAACCCGACTCAAACAGGGGAACCCATCCTCCTGTGGTTCACACCGGATAGTGAAACAAGTACAAATACAATAAATATCAGATGGCCTAATGGACTTGTGTGTAAATGAATATAAAAACAGAAAGGAGGAGAAAAAAGGACTGGTAAGTGCAGGAGAAGGAAACGCCACTAATGAAGTAGACAGATGGAGTTCTTCACAAGGCACTGGACAGCATGAAGCTCCATGATGGAAAAACTGGTTCAGAACGCTGGCCAACAGGGGCACCATGTCAAAGCAGACCCAGCATCAGATCAGATTACATTAAGATCACATCAAATGGAGCCTGATGAATTCCATTAGTCTCTTCCTGATCCAGGATATTTTCAGGTCAGATCCAGGTAATTTGGCATTTCATTGAGTTTGTTAAGGTCAAGAACAATAGTTGTTAGCAGTTAGTTTGATTTTAGACCTCAGTAGAGTTTGAAGCTGTCTGTGCTTGCTGGAGGGATGACTAGAGAAAATAGCTGCTCACTTCAGTACTCCTGTTTGGTGAGTTATAGGTACCCTTAAAGGACACTGTCGGGTGAGCTTGGTGGGGTGTACACTCCCCCAACTGTTGTGGAAGTGGGGCAGTTGGGTAAGGCGTTCGCGTTTGTGCCTGGGCTAAAACATATGTTGTCTTTGTTTGAGCTGCTGCCTTGGTTTGTTAGTTCCCAAGATGAGGCAGGCAAGTACCCTGAATAAAGACATTGGAGACCAAGGGGAGTGAATTGATATCTGGAGTGAAGAAGGACTGGGATGCCTCCAACAAGCCAGTTGGTCTTCCCTTGAGTGGCTTAGCCACTCTGTTTATCCTTCCATTGGCCACCTTTGGATATTTGTGAAAGGTTAGTGATTCAATTCTGAGAAGCTGAACTATACTAGTGTTTGTGTTGTAGCCTTAAAACTGGCCTCAGGTCGCAGGTAGGCATCCATGCAGGCCATTGAAATTGTTTGGTGGCAGGGGGTTGGGGGGTTTCGTTTTGTTGTACTGCTACTGAAGCTATTTAGTAATTGGAGGTCTCTCTAAGGGACATTATTTAATGTTGTTGTTGCATTTTTGCCCTTTAGATAAACTCAGTTTTGTAAATTGAACATAATATCCTCCCACTGTATGATGTGCTGAAATGTATCTACAGTTAATTTGTTTTGGGTGGGCGTGTTGCATTCATAAATGTTTTTTGGTTTATTTTGTGTCTTTGTGTTTGCGCTTAGGGGATGGGTTGCATCAAACGGTTAAGTGAAACTGAATTTCATGCAAATAAAGTAGGCCAATGCAATGACCCAATCAAGAGGCAGGTGGTACTTTCAAGATTTGTATCTAAGGATCTGAGTATGAAGCACCTGTTCCAGTGTAAATGTAGCAAAATGCCTGGACACCTGCGACACTCAAGTGATCCCTTAATTCCCTGTGGTCAGCAGTCTAAAGGGAGGCAGTGATACGGGGAAAGTACGTTCAATTTGTATTCCAGTTAGTAATTGGTCTTATTGCACCCTGGAGCAGATTCTGATGCTGTTGCTCTCAACAATCTTATAGAGTCAGCCTCTCAGGTACAATTCTAAATTTATTTCTATAATATTTAATAAATAGACAGTTCCTGGTTTCACTGGGAAATCATGCATCAAATAAAAAATCAGTTCAGCAAGGTTCAGTGTTAGGGCCATTGCTTTTCTCTTTGTAAATGTAGCCTCTAGGTAATAGAATTGAGAAATGTAATGCATCTTTTAAAGCTATGCTGATGGCATGCAGATATGCATTTCTATTCCTTCTGACAATCGAGACTCAGTTGACGGGCTAACTATGCGTGTTAGTGGATTTCCTGCTAAATCAAGAAAATGATGAAATGCAGATCTTTGATATATAACAAAGGCTTTCATGAAAAACGAAATCAATTTCAGTTATTCTGCTTCTAAACTGTGGAGCTCACTTCAGCTTTGATTAGACAGTCAAGCTCACTCAGGGCTCACTTTTAATAGACATTTGATAGTGTATCTCAGCGTTTAATTAAAATTCTAGGTTTCTTTCTGTGTTATTGACTCATATTTTTTTTCAATCGTAATTCCTTCTATTATTGTTCAGCTTTAACATCCACCTGTAGAGCACTGTGAGGTGCCAGCGGTATGAGAAATACTCTAGTAATAAAGATGTGACTCCTATTAAGAGATAATTAGAAATCTTTGTTTTTGCCTACATTAAAGGTCCCTCAGAGAATTCCATGCCTTCAGTAATGTACCTCTTTATTCTAAAGCCTCTTTATTCTGATGTTCATGCTTTGAACTTGGCGAAATTTTCTTTTCTTCACAATCTGCAGTTACTCGGTCTAATGTTCTTCTGCTCTGCCTACATTCACTAGTATTGAAGGTTTATATATTTATTGCATTTCCTCTTGTCCTTGGAACATCTGAATGCTGCATGAAGAAGATGGCAAGCACTCAGTGTTTTGGTTTGTAAAGGTCTGACGCAGATCAATGCAGGTCCAACCTGAGATAGAGCTGGACCTCATAAAGAACATAATGCACAAGCTGAAACACTCGTACTGCAGTGTCCCCATCTACACTCACCTTTCATTTCTTCAGCTCCACTGACCATAGTTCAGCAATTACAGACTGTAGTTCATCTGTTTCTCTGTATACTTTGTTACTGTTCTTCAATGGTCAGGACCCCCATCGGATCAATGTGTCCTGTGGGCACGTCCTGTGTCCACTGATGAATAACTAGAGGAACACAAACTGTGCAGCAGCAGATGAGCTACTGTCTCTGACTTTACATCTACAAGGTGGACCAGCAAGTAGTAGGAGTGTCTAATAGAGTGAACAGTGAGTGGACACAGTGTTTAAACACTCCAGCAGCAGCACTGCTGTGTCTGATCCACTCACACCAGCACAACACACAGTCACAGTGCTGAGAATGACCCATCACTCAAATAGTACCTGCTCTCTGGTGGTCCTGTGGGGGTCCTGATCATTAAAGAACAGGGTAATAAAGTATACAGAGAAACAGATGAACTACAGTCTGTAAGTGGAGCTCCTGTAAGGTCAGTGGAGCTGATACAGTGGACAGTGTGTGTAGATACAAGGAAGTGGTTTTAATGTTATGGCTGATCATTGTATATAATCATTCAGTAGTCAGTAGTTATTTGGTCTAATTTAATCCTACAGTGGACGTTCATACTGTCATCAAAACATATAATTCTTGTGGAGTCCCGCAAGGTTTAGTTTTAGGGCCTTTGATTTTCTCTTCATACTTATAAGCTCCAGGTAATATCATTAGCAACCATTATACATGTTTATAGCTGTGATGATGGCCTGTTACCGCCTCTCCAGCAGCACTGAATCAATTACAGCATTAATGAATAATTAGAAAGTGAAAGTTTGTCAACAGACTTTAAGTTGACTCGCCAAAACTGTTGCAGTGAAATCTCAGGTAGTGGCACTGCGCTGCTCGTCCATATGCTGTCTGCTTAATTTACCGAGTGAGTTAGAGATTCAACTCACTAATAAATGACTAATCAGTTCTTTAATAGATTTTTCTGCTTGACCTACCGATCAAAGTATTTTATCTCTTCACTTGTTTGTGTTAAAATATGCTAATCAATTGATTCACATTAAACATCATGAGGAAGCTCCTTACACTGTATGAAGGTTCTTCACACTAACACTTCTCTAAAGAACTGCCCACGGAGGGGTTTCTGATGGCTGATCTGCTGCACTGCTTTGCAGAGCCCTGTTTGGGAGCTTTACTAGTCCAGAGGCTTTGCTGCAGGAAGTCTGCTGAACTTCTGAGGAGGTCAGTGAAGTTGAAACTCTGCACTCTGAGAGTTTTCTACCTGGATCATTTTAATTGTACGCTGTAATAAAGGTTTTTTGACGTGTGTTTCTGCTTCTGCAGTCAGAACAACAGCTTTAACATGACGTGTCTGAATGAGTAATGTTCCCCCAGACTCCACGTCTCTGAGCTGGAGAGTTCTCTGATCTGCACTTATTAAAACCACTCATAGCTGTGGATTAACTTTCTACCCATACACATATTTTCATAAGAAGTGATCTATCTATCTATCTATCTATCTATCTGTATAACTATATATATATATATATATATATATATATATATATATATATATATATATATATATATCTATCTCAGTATAACTGTATCTATCTATCTCAGTATAACTGCATCTATCTATCTCAGTATAACTATATATATATATATATATATATATATATATATCTCAGTATAAATATCTATCTATCTGTCTGTCTATCTATCTATCTCAGTATAACTATATATATGTATATATCTCTCATTATAATTATCTCTCAGTATAACTATCTATCTATCTATCTCAGTATAACTATATATATGTATATATCTCTCAGTATAATTATCTCTCAGTACAACTATCTATCTATCTATCTATCTATCTATCTATCTATCTATAACTATATCTATCTATCTATCTCTCTCAGTATGTCTATCTGTATAGGTGTAAATTTGTCTGTCTATCTATCTATCTATCTATCTATCTATCTATTGTATCATTTCAATGTCTCTTTCTTTCTTGCTTTCTGTCTTCCTGAAACCAGCAAATGCTGGAATAGAAACCTGTGAAACTAAAACACCAAACAAACACAAGATAAACATCCAGCGGTATAAATACACAGAGAACACCCGGGACTAGCAGGAGGACAGAGACAGACAGAGACAGGTGAGAGAGACAGATAACCAAGAGACAGGAACAAACACAAAGCACATGGCTGGACATGAGTGAAGGTGAACAAGAAAGGAGAAACAAACACAGGAGCAGTACAAGACAGGATGTTACAGACCCTTGTCTAACGTGCCCTCCTGAGGAGTGAAACAACACATCAAGGGAGCTGGTCCAGAGGAGAGGCCAGAAACAAGACCACACAACTATATAAGGGAGTTGATGGGAAACTTGGAAGTAACCAGGGATGAGACTGGACTGGACCACTACAGACAAGGTAGGTCCGAGTGGCGTAATGAGGGTAAGCGTTGATTGGCCAGTGCTCTCCATAGCATAAGGCACAGCCTCAAGGACAGACACTGATGAACCAGTCTTCTCCGGGGAGTTAAACTGAGCCTTGAGGGCAGTCATTAATGGGCCAGTTTTCTCTGGAGAATTAGACTGAGCATTGAGGGCAGACATCAGTGGGACAGCACTCTCAGTGGCACTGGGTGATACTGGAGAACTCGCCACTGGCTTGCTGGTGCTGTAGGACAGAGATAGATAACCAGGAGGCAAGACAGAAACAAAAACATGTGGCTAGAAGCATGACAGAAGGTAAACAAGACAATGGCAGGGCAAGACAGGATGTTGGAGGCCATTCCTCAAGATCTGTTTCAGTGAGGCTTACTTCAGTTTCAACTTGAAAGCAGAGCTAGTGTGTTGGTTTCATGGCTTACTGTTCTGGATCCCTGTCAGGGGCAGTACAAAGTGGCCATAGTAGTGGTCATCAGCCCTCGTCCTGGTGATCTACATTCCTGCCCATTCTAGTTTCCATCTGCTTCAGTTTATTGACATTTTCAGAAGTCTTCAATTAGCTGGGTCAGCCTTGTTGATGCAGTTTGCAACCGATGCTAATAACTGAACTGAAGCTCCTTAGAGTTGCATCTTTTCATAGATAGTGTCGTGGGCACAGTACACCATTCTATGCTGTTGATTAGGGTTCAAATCCATGACTGGACCATAAAGTCAGTGGCTTTATTTGTAAAATTCTTTGGTTGATTACACTGTCTGTCCTGATCAGAGTGACTGCAATATACAGTAAATTCTAATTTCAGATTGTCCTGTTTCCTTCTAAGCCCCTGCCTGTAAACTAACTCACTGACAGAATGTGTTTCAGTTGCAGGGTAATAGCACCCCCATCTGGCCATAGTATTGAAAAATGGACACACCAACTACTTGTATACTTATATATATACATTAATCACCTAGTTCATCAGAAAACACTGAAATTCTATCCAGTGATCTACCTGATCTTACAGCATAAAAACAAACACACTAAACCCACTCTATCTATCTATCTATCTATCTATCTATCTATCTATCTATCTATCTATCTATCTATCTATCTATCTATCTATCTATGCACCCATCTGTATATCTGTAGTCAGTCTATCTATCTATATAGCTGTATATCTGTAAATTTATCTACCCGTCTATTTATCTATCTGCCTGTATAACTGTAAATTTGTCTATCTAGCTGAATATTTATACATTTGTTTGTATATCTATCTATCTATCTATCTATCTATCTATCTATCTATGCACCCATCTGTATATCTGTAGTCAGTCTATCTATCTATATAGCTGTATATCTGTAAATTTATCTACCCGTCTATTTATCTATCTGCCTGTATAACTGTAAATTTGTCTATCTAGCTGAATATTTATACATTTGTTTGTATATCTATCTATCTATCTATCTATCTATCTATCTATCTATCTATCTATCTATATCTATTCATCTATCTATGTACATTTGTTTGTCTGTTTATCTATCTATCTATCTATCTATCTATCTATCTAACTAAATGTATCTATATATCTACTTATCTATCTAGGTGTATATTTATACATTGGTTTGTCTTTTATCTATCTATTTATCTATCTATTTATTTATCTATCTGTAAATTTGTCTATATCTATTCAACTTTCTACATTTGTTTGTCTGTCTATCTGTCTATCTATCTATCTATCTATCTATATATCTACCTATATATCTATCTAAATGCATACAAACTTTTGCATATGGCTGCATATACTCATAATTTATATATTTCCATTATAACAATTCAAATTTTTCTATGTGTGTAAATATGGAATGGACAATCCATATCAAAGATTTACAACAATATAAAGCCCATTTATTTATATCAGTCTTTAATTAAAAAAAAATAAAAATTAGACACAACAAAAGGTCAACAGATGTAAAGGTTGGCTGTTTCAGAGAGTACATGAGGTTTCTTCCAGCTAAATAGTAAATCTGTTCTGATCATGTTTCTACTGTTCTAAAGACTGATATTCTAACATATACATTCAGTACATCTCTCTCAAATTTCACCCCTCGTTTCTACATAATACACTACTGTTTACAGTCACTGCTTTATATAATACTAGCTTTGTTTCAGATACATGTATAGAACAACTCTCATCTGTTAGTCTAGCTTCACAGCTTCCAATTATTAGTTATAATTATGAGGAAAATGTAAATAATTGATAAATGATGAACAAAGCTATAGAACACTTGAAAGTGATTTAGAAAGTTTTAGAGCATGAAGAATGAAATCAGAATCAAATTTACATCCAGAATGAATGCATAATAAAAAATAAACATTCAGATTGAAATTCCAATAAAATCAACATAAACGTTCTAAGATTATATCCAGAATGTGTTTTTCAAAAGTTAAAATAAAGTTCTAAATAAAATCATTTCCAGAATGAAATACTAATACTAAAATGTCCAGAAAGACTAATAGTGGTGACGGAATCAAAATTACTTCTAGAAGTAGTCACAGTATGTATATAAGTCATTGTCATTTATTCATGTGTTCAAATAATAGTCTACATAAAGTAGCTTTAAATAATGCTCTATCAAAGAGTATTTTCTGCTTCTTTATATATTCTAATAAGACTAGAATATTCTAATTCTATTGAATTTTGTAAAACTTTTATTTGCTAACTTGTAAGCACATAAGTAACTCATATTTATGATGTAATATATGTAAATATATATTATTAAAAATATATTATTAAAATGTAATTATCTATTTATAAATTGTTTGTGCAGCTATCTCCTTCAGTATTTAATCTATACTGTTAAGATATTGGAATTTGGAAGTTAATATCATTATAATCTAATTCTCAATGTTATATACCTTTTTAATTTACAGTCATCTTCATCAGCACATTTATAGGGTTCTGTTATTGGAAATGTAAGAAGTTGTACAAAACTCCCAAACTATGTGTTTTTATTATGCACTTTTGAACATTAGTATACAGTCTTGTGCAAAAGTTTAGGCACCCCTGGTCAAAGAGCATTAATAAATAATGTTATAGTTGGTGTTGTAGTTGAAAGTAAACGAGCACATCCTCTACAGTGAACACACTTCTACACTGTTTAATATACAGTTCCTGTTTATTTACACACTGGGCAAAAACGAAAGAGAAAATGTGTCCAGTACTAGAGTTACGGCACATTTTAGGTTTTATTTTCCCCCAAATGTGTTAGAAATTCTGCACACACAATCTGACAACCACATAGTGCCCCCTTCAGGCATCGGTTAGAAAAGGCCAGTACCGTAAATCTAACATCACCAAGTGATATTAAGAACAGTAGCTTTCCATTCATTAGTCGAAAACAACAGAAACACAATCAGTAGAGTTAACGCTGTTCATTAGTGCTGCTCACTATAGTGGCATCAAATCAGCTACCAATCTGGAATAGAACTACAATGAAAACACAAATTATAGCATCCACCAAATCAGGCATCGGGCATAGTTTCCGACAATCTGGTCGTTTCCTAACTACGACCAAAACACAGCTCAGCTAATCAAACATTACAGACAGCATGGAAATGTGTTTGTGTGTCCCGTTGTGCGCAATATACAACATTGTTTTGCAGTAAATGAGTCCACATGCAAGCAAAAACATCGGTCCCAATGCGTCAATGTGCGTCGTATACAAAAACCATTCAATGTTCTTTCATCATTATCTACACTATTTACCCCTGATGTAAACCAGCATCTGCATAGATTCAATTATTTTTATGGACTCGGACTCAATTACACGGCAGATTGAATCCGGACAGTAAGTAATTACAGTAAATATGTGTGTCGCAAATGAAGTATCTTATGTGCCCCGTTCTACGCATATGTGTGCCCACAATATAGCGCGCCATAAGGAAGGCTGGGGGCCATGCAATTTCGCCAGAACTCAATTTATGAGGAAATTAATCATGTATAAAAAGCCCGGAAATGAGCCGCTGCTGTGAATTTGAATTACCAGTCGGCTGGACTTTAAACTGTAAAAAAAAAGAAAAAGAAAGAACTGGATTAACGTACACGCTTTCATTAAGGCATTCAAGCGTTCCTTCCTAAAAAGAACACAATAAAATTGTCTAAAATCAATAAACACAATCTCTTAATCTAGTCATTCATCATTGACCGCTTCACTTCACTACCTACAGTATATAAGGTATTTAGTCTACAATCTAAATAGCACTGTAAAATCTCCAGTGGCCTCGTCCCAAATTGGCCACACTACTCCCTTTGTTTTCGGCTAGTGTGCACTCCTTTATAGTGAAGAATCAACAGTGTGGATGAGAGACTGTGAACGGGCTTGCGTTCTACAGTGGGAGTTTAAATTAATTGCTGGGGAATGTTTGTGCACTCCGCTGCATTTGTGTAGCAGTTTTGCATCTGTTGGAAAAATACAGAGGTAGGAAAAAAACCTCGAACCAAGTCAGAAAGATGAAGGAAACTGCTGGATCTTCTAAATGAAAGGTGGTGGAAGTAGTGTAATGTCACCCATAGAGAAATCGTACAATAATTATATAAGAAATTACATGTGAATTATTTCCAACTTGGAGAGATTCTGCAGAGAAAATAAAATGTGTGTATTTGAGTCTCTATTGGCTGAAAGTTTTTTGGTTTTGCATACAGAAAACAACAATAACCCAAACCTATTTTTTTCATGATACAGAACTAGATACAGAACTGAAACTCAAATTATCATGTAAATGGCAATAATAATAATAATTGTAGACTTTTCAAGGTTAAAACTGTTTTTCTATCGTTCCTAGATAAAAAAACAAACAAACATATATTGTCACTGTCCAATGAAAAAGCAAATATCTCTAAAGTGGCAACTTTACAGGAGAGGCCAAAAACTGTCTGTACTTTCAATGCAAGTCAATGGAACCAGAATGTTTTCCAGGCTAGTTTGGAGCATTTCTATTGGTCCATTCATCGTAAAATTCTAACGCAATGTAAACGGCAGCTGTTGCGTTAGACACAATCTAAACCAACAAAAATAGAGATACGTTTTTCTTTGGACGGCCACGATATACGGTGTAATAAGCTGAAATTAAAATCTTCTCGATGGGCTTTAAGAGCAGACGTTTGCGGTAGAGGGTGAGTAAGTGTCCAGTAGTGAGGGGTGAAAGGTGAGGGGTGAGTGAGTGTTTGTGGAGCAGTAAGACGACTCGGTTTCCGCTGTGCGTGTCGCGGCTCTACGGTGTGGGTGGATTATGGCACATTCTCTTTACTTCCAGCTCGGTCCAGGTTGCAGCTCGGTGACGGAAAACTTGGCAGTAAAAAGGTCACAAGGTCAAACGAGGTCACAAGGTCCCGACTCAACTGACCACTCGGATTCCAAAATATTTCCTCAGCTGCTCCAGGAACAAAAAGGTCAGAATGGTGTGAGGAACCAGTCGGATCCCCGCCGGAACTAAGCCCTGCAATTCAAGTGGACCATTAGCGGGAGACGAGGGAGCATTCCAAACATCTAGGAGCAAACGTCCAGCAGACTGAGTATTATAACTAACAGAAATCTATGTTTAAGAGATGTACGACCATTGAGGCCTTATTGGTCAACCTAGAGCACCAGACTGAAGGTTAGTTGTGGCTATAATGTCAGCATACATGGGTGTTTGGTTGCTTCTGATTGGTCAAGCTGACCTATTGGTGGTTGGCCAGCTCAGTGTCATTAGATTACAGTTGTCCACTTTTTTTAAACATTCCTAAGACAACATTGTAAATATAAATATGCAGGCTTCCACTGAGCAATGTGACTCAAAATGTTTCATAATATGCTTTTCTGAGTATCGTGGATATTACCAGCACTTTAACAACACTGACCAACTGAGCGCCTCATTACAAAGAGCATACATTAAAAGCTATAATAAAAAAATTTTCAAAATGTTTTAAAAATTGCAACATTTTTTTAAAAATCTAAATATTATACATCATATCAGCACTGAATTATTCAGAGATGGCTCTCTTATGACAGTCGTTGGTGAAGCATGTTAAACTGGTACTTTGAACTAACCAGTAGATTGTAGTTCATAACAATAAATGTAGTCTATGGTATGAATTAACCCAAATACAGTAGTTAAGGTCCACTGGTTCTCTATTGGCTTTGTTAATTGTTGATATGCTATATTTAAGTTTACGGCAAGTTTTTTGAGTTTTTTTAGGATGAAAACAAACGAGTGTCAAGGTGAAGTTCTTGAACGTGACGATAGGAAGTACTTCGAAACAGAAATGATAAACCAATATTTCAGCTCTAGATTTCTGTAGTGATGCAAGCGTTTACATTAACTGCTATAGTCTTAATAACTGATTGCTCACTTGTTATACAAAATATGGGCTGAAATGATCAACTGCAATAATAAAGCTTCAAAATAACACACGTTTATAAACAATCCAAATAACAAATACAAACGCAACCTTAAATATGAGGACATTTTAATAAAAGCTGAGTATGTACCTTGTAGAAGGCCAGTGGTCCCAGTTTGGCGGTTTCTGTTAGACAGTGCAGGACGCCCTACAAACACAGAGGCACAACGTCACATGTAGTCTCGGTCTACTGTAGATAGCTGGGCCTATCAGGATTTGTTATCTGCATTGTGATTGGTTCTCTTTGCATGTTAATATGTGCAATTCCACAAGGCTGATTATTCCCATCTGATGGAAAACAGTATTTTTGCCAGACTAAATGCTGGCGGGAAAACAGTTGCCTGCTCCCCAGTTTTTACCCATTTGAAGCAAGTAGTAGACACGAGGTCGACAGAAAGTCAGAACATCCTGTTTTTAAGTTTTATGAAGATCATGAAGCTTTTGTTGCACACTAGAGCTTGAGCCGGCCTTAAAAAATATATATATATATAATCCAAGGGGTTGAACAAAAATGAAAAAAATAATTTATTTATTTATATGTCATATGTCTTGACACTTACATCATTAAATAAAGGAAAATTGTAGAAATAACAGCAGAAAGGCAGCGCAGCCCACTGCATGTCCACGGAGTTCACGACTGGTTTCCACCAGGTGTGCTCTGTCGTTGTAAACTGTGGTGTAAATGATCTGGCTCTGCATGTTATGCAAAAGACTTGTGACTGACCACTGTGCAGGTCAGCTCAATGGCCTGGTTTTTAGTCATGTTATGCAATGACAGCTGACAGACTTACAGCTCAGGCTCTGAAACCTGGCACCGGAAACTACATCTCATGTAAAAGTTGCGGCGGGTCATGCAGGTAAATGGAGTTAAACTGGAAATAATCAGAAGCCCGCATAACAAGAAACACAAAGTGAGAAAAACCTGACGCTGTGCTTGTAGTCAGACAACGGAATCTGTCTAAAGCAGCCGGACGGGAATGCTGGATGACAGTAGTTATGTGGTACAAGGGTGGTGAAAAGAAAAGAGAGAAAAAAGAGAGAGACAGCGCGAGAGACACTCACCCTATACTCTCCTTTAGAGTTCATTAGCCGAGTCTTCAGCACGTCCAGTGGCTGACAGAGGAACGTAGCACATCCTCCCTGAAAGAGAGAAAGAGAAACATTACTTATATCTATCGTCACCACTAGAAGAAGGTGTAATACACAGAGGTGTCCACTAGAGGGAGACCTGTACTGTGTTATGTACTGTATTCAAGACCTTCATATTCATTCTTTCTGTATTCATAAAAAAGAAAGTGAGCATTAATTGAGGTGTTTTGAGGACTTGATTTACTGCTTTCTACTGTTTAACTTCTGATTCTGTTCAAATACTGAGAGACTACAGGGTGAGTCAAAAGTCTTAGGACACCCTTTCATTTCAGAAAGAACGTATCTGAATACCCCAGCAAGTAACGGTTGAGGGAACCCATCTTTTAGACGACGTCCACAACACGGCCAACATCTGGAAAGCCGCCATATTGGATCAAGGGCCGTTTTTCCAATGGGAAGGTGGTGGTGTAGCAGATCAAAGAACACCAGAACTGTCTTAGAAATCGTTTCAGTGTGAGTTCTCTGGTGCTGAACACAGATCTGAAGACACAGTTCAGCACCAGGAACTGCACACTGAACATGTTCAAGGTGGTTCTTGTTACAACTTTCTGTGTTGATAACGTTTGAACCACAGGAGATGTAGTAAATCTGATTGCATCTTCTATATATCTGCTACACGACCATCTTCCCATTGAAAAAACTTGCCCTTGATTCAATATGGCGGCTTTCTAGATGACGGCCATGTTCGGGACATAGTCTAAAAGATAGACCCCCTCACACATTATTGGTTGGAGTATCCAAATACATCGTTTTCTCTTTCCTTTCTGAAACAAAAGGGTGTCCTGAGACTTTTGA
The DNA here is from genome assembly GCA_021613375.1 of Megaleporinus macrocephalus. Classification (NCBI taxonomy): domain Eukaryota; kingdom Metazoa; phylum Chordata; class Actinopteri; order Characiformes; family Anostomidae; genus Megaleporinus; species Megaleporinus macrocephalus. Next base: position 40,319,419 of record CM038722.1, on the reverse strand, counting down.
CTCACCCTGTAGATTTACAAGACAAATAATACATTGTAGTAGGCGTGTTTATGAAAAGCGCTGATGAGGTCACACTTACAGCAATGAAGCTGGACAGGAAGTGAGTCAAAACGTTATCTCCCATCATTCCAGTGCCCAGGACCAGCTGCTTGGCCTGGTCATAGCACGCCAGCTACAGATAAAGAGAGAGAGCGACAGGTTCAACCATCACATCGTCAGACAGCTTGTGTGTCCTGCATGTTGTATGCGTGTCAAACATCTCACCTGTCCTACAGTGACCAGAGCTCCTCGACTGGACGCCATGGTAGCGCCGGAGAACAGTCTTCTTGTTCCCTCTGACGGAGAGAAAGACAAAAATCAGCTTTTTAATTCAGTTTTATTTATTATTTCATCTACACGATCAGCCATACCATCAAATACTGAGCATACAGCAGCTCCACTTACAGACTGTAGTTCATCTGATTCTCTGTATACTTTATTACTCTGTTCTTTAATGATCAGGACCCCCACAGGACCACCACAGAGCAGATACTATTAGGGGGGTGGGTCATTCTCAGCACTGCAGTGACACTGACGTGGTGGTGGTGTGTTAGGTGCTGGTGTGAGTGGATCAGACACAGCAGTGCTGCTGCTGGAGTGTTTAAACACCTCAGAGTCACTGCTGGACTGAGAATCGTCGACCAACCAAAACTATCCAGACAGCAGTGTCCTGTGGGCGCGTCCTGTGTCCACTGATGAAGAACTAGAGGAACACAAACTGTGCAGCAGCAGATGAGCTACTGTCTCTGACTTTACATCTACAACGTGGACCAGCAAGTAGTAGTATTAGTATTATTAGTAGACGGTGCATTGGCAGCCTATTCATTCAGTAGGCTTTTGTTTAGAACGCACTTTAAGCTGTGCTTAGTGTTAAAGACACCGTGCAGATATATTCAGAACACACGAGAAGCTGCACTGACCCTCCTGCCAAACTCGGAAGAGCCCGTCCAGCGCGTGCTTGTAGCTGACAAAACACAGAGTACAAACATTAACTCGGTTTATATAATCCCGCAGGTACGTAACTCTTTATTTTCAGGTCTGCTTCTTAACATGTTAACTACTGGTACGCAATTAATACCATAATAACCAATAAACAGAAACAGAACTGTTGAAAGCTTCTACATCTGTTACTTGCATATCAGTCAAAAGGCCCTGTCCTGAGGCGGCGCATGGCCATGCTCAGCTACTATAGAGCTACAGAACCAGTCAGAGTCAAATAGAGGACAGACGTACTTCCTCCTGAGTTCGGGGGGAAGCTTCATGTCGTTCTGCATCCTAAACAAAAAAAAAACAAAAAAACAAGAACTTGTGAGAATGCACAACAGCCCATTTATAGAAGCTAAATATCATTGCTGTCAAAAGAAAAACATGTCTGCATTTCTTTCAATTTCTTTTCTACATCATTTCAACATGACAGCTGCGGTTTACATCCAGCTATCCATCCATCCATCTATCCATCCATCTATCCATCCATCTATCCATCCATCCATCCATCCATCTATCCATCCATCTATCCATCCATCTATCTATCCATAAGTCACGTCTAGTTCTACTGACTCACATTAAAAGTTTTGCCTCTCTCTTGTAAACTTTCCATTTTGGAGATTTTCTTTGGACAGTGCCGATATACACAGCTAACTACGCTAACACTACTGATAGCATGTTTCACTCATTTGCAGGATTTAATAAATACACATGCAGTCAGATCTTGGCTGACTAAGCGAAGACAAGTACATGTACTGTTTCAGCGCACCTGACGTTAACCATGTCCGCTGGCGTCCCAATGAAGCCTCCAGTGAACCCTAGAGAGAGGAAAACACGTAGTGAAGACTGAATAAGGTGACAATCATAATGTGCAAACACAGCCACTAGAGGGGGCTCTCACATAAAACAATACTATACCTGATAAACAAAAACTGAACTTTACGAAACCAGTTTTAGATCTACAGGATTCAAACGACTGGCATGTTCATCATTAAACCCAGTGAACGACTATCAGATGGACTGTGTCCGACTACGTGAGCATGATACCTCCAAACGCTCCCAGCAGCACTTTCTGGTAGAAGGGCATTGGTCCCTGAGTACCCATCATATCTCGCACAGTTTCATAGATGGCGAACCGGGTAAGAGAGTACGACATCTACAGAGAGAGAGAGAGAGAGAGAGAGAGAGAGAGAGAGAGAGAGAGAGAGAGAGAGAGAGAGAGACAGAGAGAGAGAGAGAGAGAGAGAGAGAGAGAGAGAGAGAGATAGTGTTACACTGCTGCCCTCCATGCTGTAGGCTGGGGTTCAATTCCTCACCTAACTACCTTAGGCTTTAACAATAAGAGTCCTTGGGTAAGACTCGCAACACTACACTACTGAGTACCACTACCTTCACCTACCTGTGTACAGATAAACTGTAACACTACCTTCACCTACCTGTGTACAGGTAAACTGTAACACTACCTTCACCTACCTGTGTACAGATAAACTGTAACACTACCTTCACCTACCTGTGTACAGGTAAACTGTAACACTACCTTCACCTACCTGTGTACAGGTAAACTGTAACACTACCTTCACCTACCTGTGTACAGGTAAACTGTAACACTACCTTCACCTACCTGTGTACAGGTAAACTGTAACACTGGGCAGTGATACCACAAGTGTTACTGATCATGGTGTTTAACTTTACTGAGGGATTTCTCACACGTGCAATGTGCAAGAACAGCCACTAGAGGGAGGTACTCTCTCATACAGCATCTTCTCTGGTGAGCAAAGGCTGGAACTCAGTTTTACACCCTCTGCATGCTGGAGTTCAGTTTTGGCTCTGTTCCAATTCATGGAGGAACAGTGATAACAATGATAGTGATATCAATAATAATGCTTATGGCTTTTCTTTGATGTTTTTTATTGCTCAACTGATATCAGTGACAGCACTGCGTGTGTGGACGAGGAAGATTAATAATAAAACAATGGTAATAAAAATAATAATAATAATAACGATATATCCATTGTACTATTTATGGCATATAATACTCTTTATCTGAAAACTCCAGAGTCCAGAGTCTCACCTGTCTGCATAGAGAGGCACTGAGCCCGTTGTAGAGAGCCAGAAGCCCATCGTTCTTCACCACATGCATCGCCATGCCGACCATCCTCATCTTTACCTCCTGCTGTGTCTGCAGGTGCACCTGGAAGATCAGCATCAGCATTAACATCATCATCACCGTCTTCAACTACATCCTAAGGTCTCTATTCTGCAACTACTTGCATACAATTCTGTTCAAGCTGAGTTAATTTGAGTTTTCATGGAGTTCAAGAGGTTAACGATCATCACCACCACTGTTATCAGTCCCATCACATTCCCGGTCATAATCACCACTACATTCATAACTACCGTCACAATCATCCTCCACGAGATAATGACCACCATTACTACAATCAGCACAATCATTGGCATCATCATTACAATTATCACCAGCATCACACCATTACCATCATCACCACCGTCATGCCATTGTCACTATAAATCACCACCATCATTACCACTTTTATCACCACTGTCATGCCATCATCACTGTAATCACCACTATGACAGCAATCATCATCGCTATTAGAATTGATATCATTATCTCAACCATCACTATTACTATAATAACCAGAACTACCCTAATAATCACATCACAGTCACTATAATCACCAGCATTATTGTAATTTCCACCAAAATCATCACTGTATTCACCACAACAATCATTACAATTCCCACCACAATCATCACTACAATCACCATCACAACCATCATTACAATTACCACCACACTCATCACTACAATCCCCATCACAACCATCATTACAATTACCACCACACTCATCACTACAATTACCACCACAACGATCATTACAATTACCACCACACTCATCACTACAATTACCACCACAACGATCATTACAATTACCACCACACTCATCACTACAATCACCATCACAACCATCATTACAATTACCACCACACTCATCACTACAATTACCACCACAACGATCATTACAATTCCCACCACAATCACCATCACAACCATCATTACAATTACCACCACACTCATCACTACAATTACCACCACAACGATCATTACAATTCCCACCACAATCATCACTACAATCACCATCACAACCATCATTACAATTACCACCACACTCATCACTACAATTACCACCACAACGATCATTACAATTCCCACCACAATCATCACTATAATCACCACCACACTCATCACTACAATCACCATCACAACCATCATTACAATTCCCACCACAATCATCACTATAATCACCACCACAACGATCATTACAATTACCACCACAATCATCACTATAATCACCACCACAATGATCATTACAATTCACACCACAATCATCACTATAATCACCACCACAATCAAAACATTGGAACCACAGGAGACACTCTGATCAATCAATTTCTGAGACAGTTCTGGTCTTCTTTGATCTGCTACACGACCAGCTTACTATAGAAAAAACTTGCCCTTGATTCAATATGGCGGCTATCAAGATGGCAGTCATGTTAGGGACATAACCCAACACACAGCTCTAATATATAATTACAAAATACAAATCTTATCACAGTGTTGGTCTGTTTACTCGACAATCACAATGTAGCACCATGTATGTTACAGCAGGTCTCAGACAGTGAAATGACAGTAACGTTGTATGGAGACTTGAGTATCGTGATGATAACGCTGTATTGTGGGTGCTTTGGTGAAACAGTCCGGCTGGCTGTGAAAATGAAACAGGCTGACCGCTGATGGTCAGTGTACTACTTACGGCCTATAGCAGATGAATGGTCATGAATGAAGAACCTGACCCCACCAGGCCATTCAAGCTTTATCCAGAGTAAACACTGCTGTGTAAGATGACACAAGTGCTGAGTCAGCCTGTATCTGCACATCCTTATCCACATCACATCTCAGCATATATACACACACTCAGGCACGCACACACGTACACGTACACAGTGATACACACACATAAACAAACAACTACAAACTAGAAGCTGCTGCTGCGTGTACCTTCATCCTCCCCTCTTACATACCTGCACTGTCTAGTGTACATGAAGTGGATCAAAGGCAGAGCACAAAAGCCTGACTCATCCTGACTCTAGACTGTCCTAGTGAAAGAGTGAAAGAGAGCACGTTCAGTTTGTGAAGGTTCTTACTTTTCACAAGAGCTGCAAGGCTAATGTAGCTAACAAGTAATGACTAGTAATTCATCTCTCTCCAACCCTAACCCAATCCCATCTTAGCACTAACCTAAACCTAAATAACCCTAACGTAACCCTAACTCTTAAACCTAACCCTAACCTAACCCTACTTTATACTTAACCTACCCCTAAATCCAACCTAAACCTAACCTAACTCTCACCTAAACCTAAGTAACCCTAACGTAACCCTAACTTAAACCCAACCATAACTTAAACTTAACCTAACCCTAAACCTAACCCTACTTTATACTTAACCTACCCCTAAATCCAACCTAAACCTAACCTAACTCTCACCTAAACCTAAGTAACCCTAACGTAACCCTAACTTAAACCCAACCATAACTTAAACTTAACCTAACCCTAAACCTAACCCTACTTTATACTTAACCTACCCCTAAATCCAACCTAAACCTAAGCTAACCCTAAACCTAACCCTACCCTACCACTAAACCTACTTCTAAATCTAACCTAACCTAGCCCTAACCTAGGCCTAAACTTACCCCTACCACTAACCTAACCTAATTTGACCCTAACCCCTAAAGCTAACTTAACCTTAATCCAAAACCTAACCTAATGCTAACCTTCTTTCATTGTATCTATTCTATCAGGCCAGGGGCATCCAACCTAATTCCCAGCCCAGTGTGGCTGCAGGTTTTTACTCCAAATGACCAGAACCTCGTCTGATTCCAGCCTTCTAGCCAAACAACTGATCACGTGACCTCCTGCTTTGTTGTAATGAAGACCAGCAGCCACACTGGCCGATAAGACTGGACACTTTGTCTTTGGCACTCACTGTCTATGTCTACTCCAAACAAAGCAATAACAATGAACCTAACCTTACTTCAAATCTGCCTCTGTTTGATTTGTGGTTTATCGGTTTGAATGTTGTTCCACGATGTGCCCAAAACCCAACGCATAGCTTTGCTATCATTTTACAGCCGGACTGTCATTAGCAGCACCGGGCAATATGTAGAGTTCTCTTATTTAGTGCAGATCTCTGTAAACATTCATTGCAGAGGTCTCTAGACGTGGACAGAGACCTGAGATTCCTACTGGTTCAGTTCCTTGTTGATGGCTGGAATATGGGTCAAGTATTCACAAGTCTAAGTGGACTTTAATATGCCCACATCAAAGGAGGTTGGTCTCCCTCGCTCCCACTTTATCACCCCCTCTGCTCTTTATCTCTCTCTCTGATCTATCACTATCAGTCAAGGTTATTAATGAGTACAAAGTCTGCTCTGTCTCTATCACCCCTTTAACTGGAACACCACTCACTACTAACAATCCCTGCCTACACACAATCACATATACACACTACATATGCAGGCGCTGTGAGGCAACGTAGTCCCAACAGACCTGCACAATTTCAACTGCATCAACACTCCTGATCCAGCTCAGCAGCAACCTCAACAAGAGCTGGGGTAACAGCGGAAACCGGTATTCAGGAGCTGGATTACGACACTCCTCTAGAGTTGAAGGGCAGATGGTTAACTGGGACGAGACCAGAGGCAGGTTTGTGCAGGTTCACACTCGCCCCAGAGTCATAAACAGACTCGGACGGAACAGGTGAAGACCACACCAGGTTAAACAACCTGTGTACGAGTGTTTGTGGGCGTTCAAGTGACGTCTTTTCAGAGACTCTCAAGCGAGCTTCTCTTCATCCTTCTCTAAACAGTCTTACACTGTACACACGTTCAAGTTAAAACACTTTCAATCTGGAATACAATATGGTACGTGAGGAAAGAGACAGAGTAGATGTGGAACGGGACATGGCTGGTGTGGCATGGGACATGGTAGGCAAGGAACAAGACACACTTTTTGTGGAATGGGACATGTTAGGCAAGGAACAAGACTAACTTTTTGTGGAATGGGACATGGTAGGCAAGGAACAAGACACACTTTTTGTGGAATGGGACATGTTAGGCAAGGAACAAGACTAACTTTTTGTGGAATGGGACATGGTAGGCAAGGAACAAGACACACTTTTTGTGGAATGGGACATGGTAGGCAAGGAACAAGACTAACTTTTTGTGGAATGGGACATGGCAAGTGGTAGGCCCAGTATGCAAGGGGACATGGTAGGTGTCCAAGGGGACATGGTACGCCTCCAAGGGGACATGGCAGGTGTGCAAAGGAAACATGGTAGACATGCAAGGGGACATGGTAGCCGCCCAAGGGGACATGGAATTTGTAGAATGGGACATGGTTAGGGCTGGGTACCAAACCCATTACACCTGTGGGCATGGAATCTGTTATAACTCACTGAATCACGGCCTGTAACTGTAACTGTAAAGAATCTGAGTGACTTCAGAGCTTTTCTAAACCCAACAAAGCTCTGCTCTCATTCTCTAATTACACTGCTGGATAGGTAATGAGCCACTGCCTCTTTCCCCTGTGTATTAATTACTCTCTCTCTCTCTCTCTCTATCTCTCTCTCTCTCTCTCTCTCTCTCTCTCTCTCTCTCTTTCTAAGAGACTCCAGCCTGTCTGTAAGAACACAATGTCTACAAGAAAGTAATTGAATCCTTGCCATCTTTAAAGGAATGGTTGCCAGGCCCTCCACTCCCCTGCCCCCCAAAAGATCATCACACAGTTGCCTCAGACTGTGTTGAGCTGTCATTTTTAAACACTGTATAACATATTTTAATCTACGAACATGGATGAAAGGACATTAGCACAGCTAAAACAGTAAAAGCTGCCTAAATACTGTCTATACATTTGCCTATTTTATTGATATCCATTTAGGGACAGAGGAGAAAGTGTGGGATAATTTATTTGTGCAACACTGGGCTAGTTAGCACTGGGTTAATTGGTGTATGCTGGTTTCCAACCTTCTTGTTAGACACATTAGGCTCATAACCCTGGTTTAAAACTAAAGATGCATACTTCAGACACTCTACAGGACTTGGCTGATTGACTATATTTATTGTAATGTAATAAGAATACAAACTTTACAGACTTCTCACAAACTTGGCTGACACCCCTTCGTTTCTGAAAGGAAAGGGAAAATGACGTATCTGAATACCCCAGCAAGTAACGGGTGAGGGGGCTTGTCTTTTAGGCTATGTCCCGAACATGATGTAGCAGATCAAAGAAGACCAGAACTGTCTGAACTGCACCTTCAGATCTGTGGGGCTGTTGTTGCAACTTTCTGTGTTGATAACGTTTGAACCACAAGACATATTGCAAATCTGATTGCATCAATCGATTTCTGAGACAATTCTGATCTTCTTTGATCTGCTACATGACCACCTATTCATTGGAAACTCTGTATAGAGTATCGAAATATGGAATATCGCGCTATTATGTTTAGGGATACTATATCGATTCTCAAGAACACGTAATTAATTATTAGTGAACAGTTAACATGCAATGATTCCTGGCAGTGAATCATTGTTGTGTGTTGCGTTTAAACCTCTGACCACTTGATAGCAGTATTTTTAACACAATATTTTCCCATTTTCCCATTCCCCAATCTACTGAACCGACAGCCACCGGTTCACATACTCCCCCAGACCACGACTGCAGTGTTGATTAAACACGCACTCGTCTGTTTGTCATTTTTTTCCATCCCTCTTTTTCCCCCCATAGAGTCTCATTCATTTACAAGAGCACCCAAACATCATGGTTGATTTTACATACAGCCTCCAAACTGCCTATACTGACTCAGGGCAGGTCCCCAAACACACTGACCCACACTCCTCTACTTGTGGTTTACTCATCCCTCATTCCTTACACTGCTTAAGCTGCGCAGCCATCCTGCGTTTCCTTTAGGAAATAAACGTTTCTAGTTTTATCTTCATCTTATTTATTAACTATTGCTCTTTCTTACTCGATTAATTGACAGAACAATCGATAGAATACTTGATTAATACAATAATTGATCGCTGCAGCCCTAAATGTCTAAAGTATGTATCTCATTTTTGTCCATTTGTATTTTGTTTACTGCATTTAAACATGATGTGAAAATAATTAATGGACCAATATAATGCTCCAAAACAGCTAGCTAAAAACTCTGGTTCCATTTGACATTGAAAGTGGCCTCTCCTGTAAAGCAGTCGTTTTGAAGATACATTATGGAGATCTAGCATCTACCTGTACTTTAAAGCACCTGAGCAGAGCTTTAGATTAACAAAGCTTTCTCTGCTTTTTCTTAATCTTATCTGTTTTTAATTAACTCGTTCAATGATTAGTGGATAACAAAACAGTCAACACATTTTAAAAGCTAATCAGTCACTGAAACACCTGCAAACAGCTTCAGAAGCAGATCACATGCACTCCTCTGAACAGCCGGCCGGAGATACATCACTACACATGTGCGGCTTGTCAAACGCATCATCGTGACGGGTGATAGCTGCATTCCTGAGACGCCTAGACAGCCCTGGGGTGTGTTTAACCCTCATGTTCTTCTCCTGGAGACTACAGATCCTCTTCAACAGCTCAAAATATCAACAGTGGAGACACCAACGTACTAACCACTACACCACCATACTGACCACTACACCACCATACTGACCACTACACCACCATACTAACCACTACACCACCGTACTAACCACTACACCACCATACTAACCACTACACCACCGTACTAACCACTACACCACCATACTAACCACTACACCACCTTACTAACCACTACACCACCATACTAACCACTACACCAACGTACTAACCACTACACCACCATACTAACCACTACACCACCGTACTAACCACTACACCACCGTACTAACCACTACACCACCGTACTAACCACTACACCACCATACTGACCACTACACCACCATACTGACCACTACACCACCATACTGACCACTACACCACCGTACTGACCACTACACCACCGTACTAACCACTACACCACCATACTAACCACTACACCACCGTACTAACCACTACACCACCATACTAACCACTACACCACCGTACTAACCACTACACCACCATACTAACCACTACACCACCATACTAACCACTACACCACCGTACTAACCACTACACCACCGTACTAACCACTACACCACCATACTAACCACTACACCACCATACTAACCACTACACCACCGTACTAACCACTACACCACCATACTAACCACTACACCACCGTACTAACCACTACACCACCGTACTAACCACTACACCACCGTACTAACCACTACACTACCATACTAACCACTACACCACCGTACTAACCACTACACTACCATACTAACCACTACACCACCGTACTAACCACTACACCACCATACTAACCACTACACCACCGTGCTAACCACTACACCACCGTACTAACCACTACACCACCGTACTAACCACTACACCACCATACTAACCACTACACCACCGTACTAACCACTACACCACCGTACTAACCACTACACCACCGTACTAACCACTACACCACCGTACTAACCACTACACCACCATACTAACCACTACACCACCGTACTAACCACTACACCACCATACTAACCACTACACCACCGTGCTAACCACTACACCACCGTACTAACCACTACACCACCGTACTAACCACTACACCACCATACTAACCACTACACCACCGTACTAACCACTACACCACCGTACTAACCACTACACCACCGTACTAACCACTACACTACCATACTAACCACTACACCACCGTACTAACCACTACACTACCATACTAACCACTACACCACCGTACTAACCACTACACCACCTTACTAACCACTACACCACCGTGCTAACCACTACACCACCGTACTAAACACTACACCACCGTACTAACCACTACACCACCATACTAACCACTACACCACCATACTAACCACTACACCACCGTACTAACCACTACACCACCATACTAACCACTACACCACCATACTAACCACTACACCACCGTGCCGCCATACATATATATATATATATATACACACACACACACACACACACACACATATACACAACAACGAAGTTCAGGCAGTTGTCCTTTATAGCTGAAACCCTGCCATACGGGATCTTTCACAATGGGATGTTACCCCATCACTCTCAAAATCCACTGAACTGGGTTTCACACAACAACACACTTGCTTAAGAAGGTTACTTTAAATAAGTTCACACCATTTATGGGGCGTCCAGGAGAAATCTGGAACTACACTTTGTTCTTCAAACTGGAGCTCAAGATCTGATCTACTTCTCTCACAATAAGATATTCATGTTACTTTGTATTGTATGTATGATTATTTACATCTGTTCTAATCAGATCTGCTGTTCTTACTGGTGATCATACACTTATTGATCAGATAAAGACTTTAAACTATCAGCTTAGGGGCCTCAGACTTTATCACAGCAGTTTTTACAGACGTGCTGGTGTGAGCGGATCAGAGTGTTTAAACACCTCAGTGTCTCTGCTGGACTAAAAATCGTCCACCAACCAAAACTATCCAGACAGCAGTGTCCTGTGGGCGGCGTCCTGTGTCCACTGATGAAGAACTAGAGAACACAAACTGTGCAGCAGCAGATGAGCTACTGTCTCTGACTTTACATCTACAAGGTGGACCAGCAAGTAGTATGAGTGTCTAATAGAGTGGACAGTGAGTGGACACAGTGTTTAAACACTCCAGCATTCTCCTGCTGAGAATGACTCATCACTCAAATAGTAGCTGTGTCCTGTGGGGGTCCTAATCATTAAAGAACAGAGTAATAAAGTATACAGAGAATCAGATGAACTACAGTCTGTAAGTGTAGCTCCTATATGGTCATATACAAGGAGGTGGTTTTATGTTATTGCTGGTTGGTATGTGTACATGTGTGTGTGTGTGTGTGTGTGTGTGTGTATATATATATATATATATATATATATATATATATATATATATATATATATATACACACACACACACGCTCTAGTTACCCTTTTATTCAAGGGCATCTGTATAATCATGCACACGCTCACGTACACATACAAATACCAGGCCTATATAATGGGTCACATGCATCACACACATTGCTAAACAGACCATGGACACTTGCACAGGGTGTGTGTGTGTGTGTGTGTGTGTGTGTGTGTGTGTGTGTGTGAGAGAGAGAGACACTCCAACCATGTTGCACACAAACACACATTTGCATGCGCACGCTGACCCAATGACCTTTAAATAACTTCACCAGCTACAACTCAACAGTGTGCTCCTCCTGCTCCTCCTCCTCCTCAGGCCCTTAAAACCCTCTCATTACAGCGCGTGGGTGGGAGGCTTAGGCCTATGTTAGGACTAGCACTCAGCCCGGCCACGTAATTTACACCACATACACAAAACGAAAAGACCCTCATTACTGCCCCTAAAATAAACCTTTATTTCACTTCCTTCAGCGATGACCAGCGTGAAGCTACAGGCAGTGAGTTTCAGGAAGAATTACAGAGAACTTTCACCGACATACAGTTTCAAATATAGACGACCTGGTGTCTGAACTTTAGAGGATAAGTCTATTAGAACAGATAACTATTATCAGGAATCTCTATTAGACTGGCTTATATGGACTCAAACCCCATATGACACACTGTTATTTAGAACATTTGTGTTTACTCGCGCATCCAAATCACTGAATTCAGGTGTTCCAATTACTTCTATGATCACAGGCATATAAAACCAAGCAGCTAGTCATGCAGACTGCTTCTACACACATTAGTGAAACAATGAATCTCTCTCAGAAGCTCAGTGAACTCCAGTGTGGTACCGTAATAGGATGCCAGATGAGCAAGTCCAGTCACTACTGAATATTCTAACTAATACTAACTGTACTGTTAGGCTGAAATAGATGTACGAACCACGGTTAGCGTCATGCTAACTAACAGTAGACTCTAATGGTCTTGCTTATGTTGTTTCTGGCACTGTATAACATACTCTTACTTAGAATGCTTGACTCTTAATCCATAGGGTTTAATATGATGTCGGCCCAACCTTTGCAGCTATAACAGTTTCAACTCTTCTGGGAAGGCTCTCCACACGGTTTAGGAGAGTGTTTATGGGAATGTTGGACTGTTCTTCCAGAAGAACTTTTGTGAGGTCAGATACTGATGTTGGATGAGAAGGTCTGGCTCGCAGTCTCTGCTCTAATTCATCCCAAAGGTGTTCTATCAGGTTGAGGTTAGGTGTTTTGTTCAAGGGCACTTCAGTCGAGTCTTGTCGGTTCAAGGCATCCAAACCAGCAACCTTCTGGTCACAAGGCTGGTTGTGTAACCTCCAGCCCCAGAGAGACCCACAAACAAGCAACAAGTGAAGATGACTGCAGCGAAGGCCAGACAAGGCCTTTCACGTCCATGGATTCCAGAATTCAGTCACTGACTGCAAAGAATTTGAATGTTAAAAATAATTCTTGTGTTTAGAACTATGTTACTATGTCCAATTACTTTCGAGTCTGTGGACTGTGTACAAAACTGCAGCAGGTCCTAAACTGTTTATTAAAGTTTATTAAAGATCACATCCCAGTAGCTTCTTTCCAAATCCACTGTGTTGGTGCACAAAGGCAAAAGTACAAAAATTGTGTCACTGTCCAAATACTTATGGAACTGACCTTGCGCTTTCTTTACCTATTAACTACCTTTGCTTTGCAGCTCCAGTACAAAACAAAACCTCAGGCAACAAACATGTCTTGACTGATCAACCACAGAAGGAAACCGGGGACCTTCAATTTTTTGCCAAACTCTTTGTTCACTAGAACAACTATTAACCATAAACACAGCACGAGTATCTACAGGCCTGAGAACAGCAGGAGTGAGATTAGTCTTTATAATAACATCTCATTTAAGACCCCGGGGACTGGGAACCGGCCTGCACTGGGCTTCTACCTGAGCCAGGTAATTACAGGTGACTTGCTGGCTATCTCAGAGCTGGTTATCAGAGCTCACAAGAACCGGGTTTGCCAACAGGCCCTCCAAGAGCAAACGAGGTTTTCCGAGTCAGAGTGCGACTCTAAACTGTCGTCCTTGATCAAAGTCCTAAAGTAGCTTAGTGTCCTTCGACCTGCTCTCAGGTGACCTAGCTCAGCACATTAGCAAAGATAGAATAAAGGCTGGAGTAAACGCAGCACACATCAATTTATCCTAACTGAGGTCACATACGTCCAGATCAGACAGCAAGCAAATCAGGTCTGTCTCGAATCAGATCTTTTGAGACGAGTCACAGTTCACAACTCTTCAGCTCTTATTCTGAGTCATTGTTTGTTAGCATCCAGACTGAGATGCATCTGTTACAGTTCGAGTGGAATCGCATTTCAAACCACTTCCAAATCTGGTTTGAATCTGATTTGCAAAACCTGGATTTTTAGTAGTTTGTTGCTGTTCAGACTATCAAAAATCAACCTGAATCCAATCTGGATTAGCCAAAAAACTGATTTTGTAGGGTTTTTTTTGACCACACGATCAAAAATAATCTAGATTCAATATGAATATACCAAAAAAGTTCTGACCAGACTATCATAAATCAGTCTGGATCCAATCTGCATTAGCCAAAAAAATTATTTTGTAGGGTTTTTTTTGGCCACACTATCAAAAATCATCTGTATTCAATCTGATATACCAAAAAAGTCCTGTCCCAACTATCATAAATCAATCTGGATCCAATCTGGATAAGCCAAAAAACTGATGTCATGTTTTGTTTTAGCTGTCCAGACTATCATAAATCAATTTGTATCCAATCTGGACATGCCAAAACTCTGATTTTTTAGGGTTTTTTATGCTCACACTATCAAAATTAATCTGGATTCAATATGATTATAACAAAAAAATCCTGCCCACACTATCAAAATTAATTTGGAATTAATCTGAATACCAAAAACAAAATTCTGTCCAGACTATCAAATATCAATCTGGATTCAATTTGGACATGCCAAAATTCAGGCATATTTATTTATTTATTTATTTTGCTGTTCACACTATCAAAAATCAATCTAGATACACCACTAATCTGATTTTTGACGACCGGCAGTCTGAACACAGCCCTCATCCTTTGTCTGGTAAGATTCCTAGTCGGAATTCTCCCAGTTCAGTGTAACTTTTAGCAGCAGGTGTACTTCATCTGGAGCGCTGACCAGTGCTGGTGACCACTGAAGTAGCACCCAGGTATGAATTAGTTCTCCACAGCATAACAAACATGTTACACAGCAGCTATGCAGCCACACAAACAGACTCACACAAACAAACACCAGGTGTATATAACAGGACACATGCATCACACACACACAAACACCAGGTGTATATAACAGGACACATGCCTCACACACACACAAACACCAGGTGTATATAACAGGACACATGCCTCACACACACACACAAATACCAGGTGTATATAACAGGACACATGCCTCACACACACACACAAATACCAGGTGTATATAACAGGACACATGCCTCACACACACACAAATACCAGGTGTATATAACAGGACACATGCCTCTCACACACAAATACCAGGTGTATATAACAGGACACATGCCTCTCACACACACACAAACACCAGGTGTATATAACAGGACACATGCCTCTCACACACAAATACCAGGTGTATATAACAGGACACATGCCTCACACACACAATCACCAGGTGTATATAACAGGACACATGCCTCTCAAACACAAACACCAGGTGTATATAACAGGACACATGCCTCACACACACAAATACCAGGTGTATATAACAGGACACATGCCTCTCAAACACAAACACCAGGTGTATATAACAGGACACATGCCTCTCACACACAAACACCAGGTGTATATAACAGGACACATGCCTCACACACACTAATACCAGGTGTATATAACAGGACACATGCCTCACACACACACAAACACCAGGTGTATATAACAGGACACATGCCTCACACACACAAACACCAGGTGTATATAACAGGACACATGCCTCTCACACACACAAATACCAGGTGTATATAACAGGACACATGCCTCTCAAACACAAACACCAGGTGTATATAACAGGACACATGCCTCACACACACAAATACCAGGTGTATATAACAGGACACATGCCTCTCACACACACAAATACCAGGTGTATATAACAGGACACATGCCTCTCACACACACAAATACCAGGTGTATATAACAGGACACATGCCTCTCAAACACAAACACCAGGTGTATATAACAGGACACATGCCTCACACACACTAATACCAGGTGTATATAACAGGACACATGCCTCACACACACAAACACCAGGTGTATATAACAGGACACATGCATCACACACACACAAACACCAGGTGTATATAACAGGACACATGCCTCACACACACACAAACACCAGGTGTATATAACAGGACACATGCCTCACACACACACACAAATACCAGGTGTATATAACAGGACACATGCCTCACACACACACACAAATACCAGGTGTATATAACAGGACACATGCCTCACACACACACAAATACCAGGTGTATATAACAGGACACATGCCTCTCACACACAAATACCAGGTGTATATAACAGGACACATGCCTCTCACACACACACAAACACCAGGTGTATATAACAGGACACATGCCTCTCACACACAAATACCAGGTGTATATAACAGGACACATGCCTCACACACACAATCACCAGGTGTATATAACAGGACACATGCCTCTCAAACACAAACACCAGGTGTATATAACAGGACACATGCCTCACACACACAAATACCAGGTGTATATAACAGGACACATGCCTCTCAAACACAAACACCAGGTGTATATAACAGGACACATGCCTCTCACACACAAACACCAGGTGTATATAACAGGACACATGCCTCACACACACTAATACCAGGTGTATATAACAGGACACATGCCTCACACACACACAAACACCAGGTGTATATAACAGGACACATGCCTCACACACACAAACACCAGGTGTATATAACAGGACACATGCCTCTCACACACACAAATACCAGGTGTATATAACAGGACACATGCCTCTCAAACACAAACACCAGGTGTATATAACAGGACACATGCCTCACACACACAAATACCAGGTGTATATAACAGGACACATGCCTCTCACACACACAAATACCAGGTGTATATAACAGGACACATGCCTCTCACACACACAAATACCAGGTGTATATAACAGGACACATGCCTCTCAAACACAAACACCAGGTGTATATAACAGGACACATGCCTCACACACACTAATACCAGGTGTATATAACAGGACACATGCCTCACACACACAAACACCAGGTGTATATAACAGGACACATGCCTCACACACACTAATACCAGGTGTATATAACAGGACACATGCCTCTCAAACACAAACACCAGGTGTATATAACAGGACACATGCCTCTCACACACAAACACCAGGTGTATATAACAGGACACATGCCTCTCACACACAAACACCAGGTGTATATAACAGGACACATGCCTCACACACACAAACACCAGGTGTATATAACAGGACACATGCCTCTCACACACAAACACCAGGTGTATATAACAGGACACATGCCTCTCACACACAAACACCAGGTGTATATAACAGGACACATGCCTCTCACACACAAACACCAGGTGTATATAACAGGACACATGCCTCACACACACAAACACCAGGTGTATATAACAGGACACATGCCTCACACACACAAACACCAGGTGTATATAACAGGACACATGCCTCACACACACAAACACCAGGTGTATATAACAGGACACATGCCTCACACACACACAAACACCAGGTGTATATAACAGGACACATGCCTCACACACACACAAACACCAGGTGTATATAACAGGACACATGCCTCTCAAACACAAACACCAGGTGTATATAACAGGACACATGCCTCACACACACAAACACCAGGTGTATATAACAGGACACATGCCTCACACACACAAATACCAAGTATATATAACAGGACACATGCCTCACACACACAAATACCAGGTGTATATAACAGGACACATGCCTCACACACACACAAACACCAGGTGTATATAACAGGACACATGCCTCACACACACAAACACCAGGTGTATATAACAGGACACATGCCTCTCACACACAAACACCAGGTGTATATAACAGGACACATGCCTCACACACACTAATACCAGGTGTATATAACAGGACACATGCCTCACACACACAAATACCAGGTGTATATAACAGGACACATGCCTCTCACACACACAAACACCAGGTGTATATAACAGGACACATGCCTCACACACACACAAACACCAGGTGTATATAACAGGACAAATGCCTCTCAAACACAAACACCAGGTGTATATAACAGGACACATGCCTCTCACACACAAACACCAAGTGTATATAACAGGACACATGCCTCACACACACACAAACACCAGGTGTATATAACAGGACACATGCCTCACACACACACAAATACCAGGTGTATATAACAGGACACATGCCTCACACACACAAACACCAGGTGTATATAACAGGACACATGCCTCACACACACAAATACCAGGTGTATATAACAGGACACATGCCTCACACACACAAACACCAGGTGTATATAACAGGACACATGCCTCTCACACACAAACACCAGGTGTATATAACAGGACACATGCCTCACACACACAAACACCAGGTGTATATAACAGGACACATGCCTCACACACACAAACACCAGGTGTATATAACAGGACACATGCCTCACACACACAAACACCAGGTGTATATAACAGGACACATGCCTCACACACACACAAACACCAGGTGTATATAACAGGACACATGCCTCACACACACACAAACACCAGGTGTATATAACAGGACACATGCCTCTCAAACACAAACACCAGGTGTATATAACAGGACACATGCCTCACACACACAAATACCAGGTGTATATAACAGGACACATGCCTCACACACACAAACACCAGGTGTATATAACAGGACACATGCCTCTCACACACAAACACCAGGTGTATATAACAGGACACATGCCTCACACACACACAAACACCAGGTGTATATAACAGGACACATGCCTCACACACACAAATACCAAGTATATATAACAGGACACATGCCTCACACACACAAATACCAGGTGTATATAACAGGACACATGCCTCACACACACACAAACACCAGGTGTATATAACAGGACACATGCCTCACACACACAAACACCAGGTGTATATAACAGGACACATGCCTCTCACACACAAACACCAGGTGTATATAACAGGACACATGCCTCTCAAACACAAACACCAGGTGTATATAACAGGACACATGCCTCACACACACTAATACCAGGTGTATATAACAGGACACATGCCTCACACACACAAATACCAGGTGTATATAACAGGACACATGCCTCACACACACAAATACCAGGTGTATATAACAGGACACATGCCTCACACACACAAATACAAGGTGTGTATAACAGGACACATGCCTCACACACACACAAACACTAGGTGTGTATAACAGGACACATGCCTCACACACACACACAAACACTAGGTGTGTATAACAGGACACATGCCTCACATACACTAATAAACCACAGATACATTCACTGTGTGTTAATATGAGTTACTTTATTAATATACTGAGTAAATTTGCTACTGGAGATTACACAATACTCCAATACTCATAATGATACCACAGCCTGCTGTACTGTCTGATACTGATATCAGACCAGTTCCTTTAATCTAGGTCTTGTTGAAGTACTGATCGTGATCAGAGACTACAGATCAGGTTGCAAGTAGTGGCACCAGTATCACAAGTGTGCAGGCTGATACTGGAGCACTGCTGGACAGACATCATGGTGTACAGCCCCAGCAGGAAACTCCACTGACCACCTTAATGAAACCGGTTGTAAGACCACGCGCTGATTAAGGTCACTCACGTCCACTTAAGTCTAGCCAATGGTAACACCACACTGATATGAGCTGTAGAAGAGGCCATAGGTCACTAACTCCCTGCTGGACACACTCTGAATTCACTTATACTTCCACTAACTGGCCACTTTATTAGAAACATCAACCTTATACTTCCACTAACTGGCCACTTTATTAGAAACATCAACCTTATACTTACACTAACTGGCCACTTTATTAGAAACATCAACCTTGTACTTCCACTCACTGGCCACTTTATCAGAAACATCAACCTTGTACTTCCACTCACTGGCCACTTTATTAGAAACACCAAACTTGTACTTCCACCACCTGACTGTGTTATTAAAACCTACCATGTACATGCACTAACTGGCCACTATATTGGAAACATATGCTTCCACTCACTGACCACTTTATTAGAAACATATACTTCCACTAACTGGCCACTTTATCAGAAACATCAACCCTATACTTACACTAACTGGCCACTTTATCAGAAACATCAACCTTAAACTTCCAATAATTGGCCACTTTATTAGAAACACCTACCTTGTACTTCCACTAACTGGCCACTATATTAAAACCTACCCTGTACTTGCACTCACTGGCCACTTTATTAGAAACACCAAGCTTGCACTTCCACTAACTGGCCAATTTATTTGAAACACCCACATTGTTCTTCCACTAACTGGCCATTATATTGCAAACACCAACTTTGTACTCCAAGTTACTGGCCACTATATTGAAAACACCGACCTTGTACTCCCACATACTGGCCACTATATTGGAAATACTAACCACCAAAGTAACACCAACGGGTTCACCGCCCACCCAGCCAGGAACAGCTCTGCGATCATGAACTGACCACTGATGACGTGTTGATGAAGCAGATGTGCTTCATTCTCTAACTGGACACCAGCAAGGTGCGGAGTGTTTCTGATAAAGTGGCCAGGGTGTCTAACAGGGAGTTATACGATATTCAGTTTGGGGAACCGCGGAACAACAGCAGTGAAACGAGCAGGAAGCAGCCCGTGTGTCACGTGCGGCCCGGGGAAGTGATGGTGCAGCTGCGTTAGAAGTAGAGGTTCAGTCCTGGTTAAGGTGGTTATCGTTTAAGGTGGAACCGCAACATTCGGATAAGCAGCCAGACTCAGTCTCGAGCGTGCTAGCATCCTCCTCTACCTTACTGCTCACCTTCACGAGGTCCAGGGGGTGCGTGCAGCACGCGGCTCCGCATGACGCCAGACCGCCGAAATACCAGCGCGAGATCCGTTTCTCCGTCATGCTGACTTCCGCTCCGAGGGCTGCGGGAGGCGATGGAGGTCGGTGAGTGAGACGGAGGAGGTACGTGAGCGGGGCTCCTCGTTAATCTGCAGGCTCGTCGCTGATTGGCAAAGCCTCGTGCACTACTGCTCCGATGCACTCGCTACATTGCATTACTCCTTGCGCGCGTGGCCAAAGTTCACCCACGGCCAATAACTATCCCGAGCTCAGGATCTGCCTCCCCGCGCGCCGCGTCCGCCCTCGACCCCGTTCAACACCGCACATTTCATCAGCCAGCCCCCCCAGTGGCGCTGTTTCACCTCCCACCCGTATTCGGGCGGAGCTCCGCCTCTTCCTGCACTGCTGCTGTATACCCGCGAGCGGTGACGCTGCTGTACCTGAAACAGTCATCAGCGCAGCTGATACACATAAACACCGATTATTATTATTATTATTATTATTATTATTATTATTATTATTATTATTATTATTATTATTAATACTATTATTATTATTTATACTATTATTATTATTATTATTATTATTGTTATTATTTATACTATTATTGTAATTATTATTATTATTATTATTTATACTATTATTATTATTATTATTATTATTATTATTATTATTATACCACTTGCAAATTCCTTGACATTTTTAAGTGGCCAATTAGTGGAAGTACAAGGTGGGTGTTTCTAATTAAGCGGCCAGTTAATAGAAGTACAAGGTGGATGTTTCTAATAAAGTGGCCAGTTAGTGGATATACAAGGTAGGTGTTTCTAATAAAGTGACCAGTTAGTGGAAGTACAAGGTAGGTGTTTCTAATAAAGTGGCCAGTTAGTGGAAGTACAAGGTAGGTGTTTCTAATAAAGTGGCCAGTTAGTGGAAGTACAAGGTGGGTTTTCTAATAAAGTGGCCAGTTAGTGGAAGCACAAGGTGGGTGTTTCTAATAAAGTGGCCAGTTAGTGGAAGCACAAGGTGGATGTTTCTAATAAAGTGGCCAGTTAGTGGATATACAAGGTAGGTGTTTCTAATAAAGTGGCCAGTTAGTGGAAGTACAAGGTAGGTGTTTCTAATAAAGTGGCCAGTTAGTGGAAGCACAAGGTGGGTGTTTCTAATAAAGTGGCCAGTTAGTGAAAATACAAGGTGGGTGTTTCTAATAAAGTGGCCAGTTAGTGGAAGCACAAGGTGGGTGTTTCTAATAAAGTGGCCAGTTAGTGGAAGCACAAGGTGGGTGTTTCTAATATAGTGGCCAGTTAGTGGAAGCACAAGGTGGATGTTTCTAATAAAGTGGCCAGTTAGTAGAAGTACAAGGTGGATGTTTCTAATAAAGTGGCCAGTTAGTAGAAGTACAAGGTGGATGTTTCTAATAAAGTGGCCAGTTAGTAGAAGTACAAGGTGGATGTTTCTAATGAGTTTTAGTTTAATGATAAATCCTGCTTTGAGGCTCCAGCTCCTCGTGTCAGGCCTCCTATAGTGCAACTGACCAATCGGATCGCAGGAGGGCGGGGCCTGTCGGAAAATGGGTGGAAGGAAAAAAAACAAAAGTGTTTTCCGCATGGGTGCAAATTCCCTCTCTCTCTCTCTCTCTCTCTCTCTCTCTCTCTCTCTGTCTGTCTGTCTCTCTCTCTCTCTCTCTCTCTCTCTCTCTCTCTCTCTCTCTCTCTCTCTCTCTCTCTTAAAGGGACAGGAGTCTGTGTGCGGCTCTAACACTGCGCTGAAATTGTGCTCTGTCACTTTCACTGGATCCGCTCCAACATTCTCCCCCTGGTAACTTTAATACAATACAGTTGTACACACATGTACACACACACAGTGTGTGTGTGTGTGTGTGTGTGTGTGTGTGTGTGTGTGTGTGTGTGTGAGAGAGAGAGAGAGAGACTTCTACTCAGTTAAAGCTACAAAGCGCTTTCAGATCCACAGTGACACTACAACTCAGTTTGACTGAACACTCAGTATAAACTCAGCACTCAGCAAATATAGCAAATATATATATTTTATAGTATATACTGAATACGTCATAGAAGTACTGAATCATGTATAGTAGATACTGAATAATATAATAATTGACAGTAATTTATACTTTTGAATAATTTGTAATTGGTACTGAGTAATATATAGTAGTTACTGTTATAGTAAATACTAAACAATACTAAACAATACTATAAACAGTTCATAGCAGATACTGAATAACTTATAGTAGGTACTGAATAATTTATAGTACTTAATGAATAACATATAATAGGTACTGAGTAATGTATAGTAGTTACTAAATAATTTATAGTAGGTACTGTGTAATTTATAGTTAATCAATAATATATAATAGGTACTGAGTAATGTATAGTAGTTACTGAATAGGTTATAGTAAATACTAAATAATTTACAATAGACACTAAATCATTTATAGTAGATACTGAATAATGTATTGTATGTAATGAATAATTAATAGTAGTTAATCAATAATGTATAGTAGTTAATCAATAATGTATAATAGGTACTGCGTAATGTATTGTATATGCTTAAGAATTTATAGTTATTACTAAGTTATTTATAATATTTACTAAATAATTTATAGTAGATACTGAATAATGTATAGTAGTTAATTAATAATATATAATAGGTATTGAGTAATGTATAGTAGATGCTGAAGAACTTATAGTTAATACTAGGTCATTTATAATATTTACTGAATAATTAAGTAATATATAGTAGTTACTGTTATAGTAAATACTAAACAATACTAAACAATACTATAAACAGTTCATAGCAGATACTGAATAACTTATAGTATGTAATTAATAATTTATAGTAGTTAATCAATAATATATAATAGGTACTGAGTAATGTATAGTAGATGCTGAAGAACTTATAGTTAATACTAAGTCATTTATAATATTTACTGAATAATTAATAGTAGATACTGAATAATTTATAGTATGTAATGAATAATTTATAGCAGATACTGAACAAGTTGTAATTGGTACTGAATAATTTATAGTAGATACAGAATAATTTATAGTATGTAATTAATAATTTATAGTAGTTAATCAATAATATATAATAGGTACTGAGTAATGTATTGTAGATACTGAATAATTTATAGTATGTAATGAATAATTTATAGCAGATACTGAATAAGTTGTAATTGGTACTGAATAATTTATAGTAGATACAGAATAATTTATAATAGGTACTGAATCGTTTATAGTAGATGCTGAATAATATATAGTACATACTGTATAAATTATAGCAGATACTGAATACGTTATAAAAAGTACTGAACAATCGATATTACATTATGAATAGTTTATAAGAACTACATCACAAATAAAGATATTTCATTTACTATCAAACCCACCCATCTACAGTTTACATGAATGATGATAATGGTGAAATAGTGAAAAATCTATAATAGTAGGTTTACTTTGCCTCAGCGTTCTGCATGTATCTGTTCACCATGAATTTGTGAAAATACAGACATCAGAATAACCATTATATCATTATAACCATTTACTCTAATGACTTCTGTGAGTAAGCTTTTAGAGGTGGACGTATGGTTCCCTTCACCACCACTGTAAACAGTCCTGACCTCTCACACCAGATCTCTGTTTACATCTTTACTATGTAACTAAACAGGAAACAGTCAGGTAACGATTAAAAATACAATGTGTTTAATCTGAAAAGCTTTGAATGTGTCACTGACTGTTTAGCTACTGGTCATTAGTGACTGCTGCCACCATGTGGTTGCTTACAGTACTGCAGTGTTGAATTAGCTGCAAAATTAAGTTGGTTAAAAAAACAACATCAGCAGCAGACAGAGTTATATAACCTCCCTAAATGATGATCACTGTCAAAGCCACCCTCAGGCCTGCATGTCCGTGGGCGTGTTTTGAAGAGGCTCTGAATTTCTGAGCCATAATTTACATTTTTTCCATAATTCTGACATCACTGCTTTATAAAGCCCCCAGCACACTCACAGCATTGTCCCTGTACTGTGTAGTGTGTATTGTGTATTGTGTTCAGACTGCTAGACCCCCCCCCCCACCGCCACACACACTCTACATACATATAAACACACACACGTGCCATGTGTGCCCAACCCACAGAGTGACCGAGTTCTTTTTGTTGGTTGTTTGTTCTTGTAAATGCACAGAATGCTTAAAATGTGTCTCATAAATAAACATTTAACAATGATCTCATATTTGAAACATTCCACAGAATTACATAAGTATGTGCTGGATTGGACAGGACTCGTGTTTATTGAGCACAGAAACAAATCACGAACATACAGAATCGTATAAATAGTATAGAACATGCACCAGGGAGCTCATTCTCAGTCAATAAACAGTAACCGTGTATTGAAATCTGTTCTCTATGTTAACGCTTATGACTGTATGTACCAATCAGAGTGGAACCCTCAGGGCCTTCAAGAAAGGTCTAATGATTTCCAGGACCTAAGATTATATCAAACTAAGTTTTTGTAATCTGCTATCTCAGTAGATAGTAAGCCCTCCCATTCATTGCTGGTCGGAAAGGGCTTTTTAGATTTCCAATGTAATTAGGAAATGACTACAGAATCAACCAATCCTGCTTTGGTACACAATGGGTGGGACAAAAATGGTCACCAACACTCGTCATGAAGGTCTACTTTTTTTGTACCCCCATGCTGAAGGACTTTTAAAGAAATGAGTTAGCTGGAGCAGGTGTACCAGATTGTGGTTAGTTGATGCTACAATAAGGTACATTTGCAGGAACGGGATTGGTGACCACCTTTCTACAGCTACTGACTGTATGAAGCCACAAGAAGGTACTTCTCCAGGAACAGAGTTCCAACAGAGTGACCAACTTTCTAGGCCATCTGGAAGTTTTTATTATACCACTGAGTCTGGGAATAAAACCACAGGAAGGTAACTTTTTAGGGACCAGAGTTGGTGACCACCTTTCTAGGCCTTCTGGAAGTTCTTGATATGCCACTGCCTCTGAGTATGAAGCCATAGGAAGCTGTACCTTTCCACAGATGTACCAGGTGACCAATTTTCTAGACCATCTGGAAGTTTTTAGTATACCACTGACTTCTAAAGAAATGAGTTAGCTGAAGCAGGTGTACCAGATTGTGGTTGGTTGATTCTACAATAAGGCACATTTGCAGGAACAGGATTGGCATTTGAAAGTTCTCGATAAGCCACTGACTGTATGAAGCCACAAGAAGGTAGTTCTCCTGGACTCTGAGTATGTCTCCATAGAAAGGTACATCTCCAGAAACAGGTTAATGAGGGTTTACATAAATAAGTAATTTAAGTAAATAAATGTCAACACATTATGTAAGTGTTCTTAAATACAAATTTCTGACATTAAAACTCCATAAAGTTACTTCAAAAGCTTATTTAACCTACATCGATATAAATAAAAGCATAACTAAATGTTTGAGGCTTCTAAATTTTTTTTTGATAAAGTTTTCTCTTTTATAAATGATAGTTCTTTAAAAAATAATTTACACAAATTCCCTCTTTACCATTAAAACCGTAGACTAACAAACTTTTATGCAACAGCTTTAAAACTTACCAATTTTCTTTCATCCATAATAATATGTCAGGAAGTTTCACAAACCACATAATCAAGTCTACTTGAGAATCCATTATCACTCTGCTTGGTTTGAGTCAATCTTCAGGTTACATAATGCCAATTGGTGGGACATAAGCTTCCATTACTTGTTAGCTACATTAGCCTCATAGCTCCAGTTCCCAAACTAAAGTAGCAACCTTCAGGTTATTTAACGTGTCTTGGCCGATTGACCACATTAAAGAGGAAATTATGTAAATGAGCTAGTTTTGCTAAACCATCTCTTCAGTTCTAATGTTCCTACGTCGCTCACGCTAACCTCCCTCACACATAAGCCTTGTCTGTTTTGTCCTCCGTTGTCGCAGGCTGTGGATTACTTTTCCCAAAGCTGGAAACACTGGGCGGAGCCCGGGTGGAAGTGGATCCCATATAGAGCACTGCCCCGCCCACTAGCATCAACAGTGTCATGACCCATCCGAGATAGATCGCTGGGCCTAGTTCCCGTTTGAGCGGTGCCTTGACGTTGGGGTCGTAGAAGTCTCTGATGACCACGTACGCGGTCCAGCTGATGGGAAGGACGAAGATTACGGCAGCCGAGATGAAGATTATGGCAGCCGCTCGCACCAGCCTAGCTTTGGGCCCCTGCTGGTCGCCCAGGCAGCGGGTGCACTTTAGGCCAGCCACGGCCAGCGGCAAGGCCAGCAGGCACAGGAGGAGGGACAGGACGGTCAGGCCGCGGCACAGTTGGGCGGAGCCTGAAAGAGCTAGGCCCGAGTCGTAGACCTTACACTGGACTTTCCCCCACTGCGACAGGCAGGTCATCCAGAGACCCTCCCACAGCACCTCGGACACCACCAGCTCGTCTCCCACGAACGCGGACACCCGCCACCAGGGGGCGGCGCAAACCAGGGCCCCGCCCGCCCAGCCAGTAAGAGTCAGCAGCAGACCCATCACCTGGAGACTGGTGGTTGCCATGGCAACGACACGGTCACAGAAATTCAATGTTTGTCGCAGAACTTGTGGGATGTTTTTGCTTCTTCTTGAATGGGTTTTCCAAACTTCTCGCTAGTAGATCCAGCAAAATCTGGACAAACAAAGAAGAAGAGCTTAGTGAAATTTTTAGGTACCTGGGGACACGGTTAGATTTAAAAAAACATTTTTCCAGTGTGTTTATTTAACCCTTTCCAAGCTTCTCCTTCTATAAACAACCCAGTATTATTTACAGTTCTCATCTAATACCTGCTTTGACTGCTCAGTACTTCATTAAGATAAATCAAGATTTGCTGCTGAAGGAACTGAATACATTCATACAATGTCTGGGGTGTCCAGGAGAAATCTGGAACTACACTTTGTTCTTCAAACTGGAGCTCAAGATCTGATCTACTTCTCTCACAATAACATATTCATGTTACTTTGTACTGTATGTATGATTATTTACATCTGTTCTAATCAGATCTGCTGTTCTTACTGGTGAACATACACTTATTGATCAGATGAAGGCTTTAATACAATTAGCGTAGGTGCCTCAGACTTTCGCACAGTAGTATTGTTTTCACTTTAATATGGATAGTGTCACAGCAGTTCTGTAATTAAAATAGTAGTAGTCACAGAGCCAGATCCTGTCCTGGTTAGGTCTTCAGTCTTGTAAATATGGCAGAAGTTGAAACATTTAAGAGTTCCCAAGGTTTGGTGCTTGGCAACATTCAGAATTTGGGCCAGACATGATCTTTTACTAAGAATGAGAAATTTAGGGCTTTGTATGGGCAGAAACTTATTAAGGTGTGAACATCCATCCATTATCTTCCACTTTATCCCACTAGTTGGGGTCATGGGGGGGCTGGAGCCATCGGGTGAAGGCGTGGTACATCATGGACAGTTTGCCTGTCCATCGCACACTCACGCAAACACCTACAGGCCATTTAGATTGACCAATTAACCTAACACACTTTTCAACAAAATATAAAATCAGCCTTAATTCTGAATTTTAGCAATTTGTACTCATACTGTGCATGACTTTGTGACAGCGCTGATTTCACAGATGCTGAAGATTTTTTTTTCTATGTAAATCAACAATTTCGATGCTTGTTTTCAGTTCAGATTGTAATTAGGGGAAAAAAACAAGATATCAAACAGAATTCTATTTTGATCTTAAATCATGCCCCAAGATTCCTTTTTTGGCAGAAAGTCATTTAAAGACAAACCAGAGTTCCTTTTCTTATTCAGTTGAACTGGAAAGTCCACAATCAGAATCCTCTTTTTAGATCTCTGATAAATTTGGCTAAAATACTGTGACAACAATGACACAACAATGAAAAGACCCCACACCCCCCATCCCCAAAAAAATCTAATTTCTTTGTTATCTTCAATTTTCTATTTAATTTGTGCAAATCTTAAGATGACTGGACCAACAGACATGCTCCAGAATGGCTTCAAATACAGTATCATTCTGTAGATCACTCTAATCATTTTAATCTTAGTATAGATGGTGAGCAGATACTACCCTCTTCTCAGGTTCGAAATTTGGGTGTTACTTTTGATAGTCACCAAAATTTCGACACCTATAATCAATATTTTTTCTAAGGTGTCTTTTTATCATCTTAGAAACGTTGCTAGGTCTTTTCTATCACCTTCTGATGCGGAGAAGCTTGTTCATGCTTTTATCTCCTGTAGGTTAAACTATTGTAATTCTCTTTTTACTGGGTTACCTTAAAAAATCTCTTCAGAGGCCTCAGTATGTTCAGTTATAACTTCTACGTAACCTCGTGTTCCTATTACTCCAGTTCTGGCTCCCTGTCCAGGCCCGTGTTGATTTTAAAACTCCCTGTTGATTTTTGTGTTGACGTATAGGGCGACGCATGGTGAAGCTCCAGGGTATCTATGTGCTTTGGTCAAGTTTTATACTCCCTCTTGCTCTTTACGCTCTGTTGGTACTCTTACTTTACAGCAGCCTGTGTGTAAACTTAGATCCAGGGGGAGCATTGTATAGAGCATCTCGGCTGTGGAATTTCCTACCCCACACTATTAGAAATGCTGATACGGTAGTATCTTTTACAGTAGTTACTTAAGACACATCTATTTAGATTAACTTTTAAACCTTGTTTTTTAATTTAATCTTTGTACATACATTTTTTTAATTGAGTGTTTTTTGTGTTTCTATGTAGCGCTTTAAGTTTGAGAAAAGCACATTATAAATTATTATTATTATTAATAATATTATTATTATTATTACTTTAACATTGAAAGTGAAGAGCATTTTCCTGTTGGTTGTGAAGTTACTACTTTCAAGTTATTCTCTGGATGCCAACATACAAAGTGACTTTTAGACTAAAATGGTGGTGAGTGGTGTTTAAGAGAAGCTCAGATGTTTAAAACTGAACCCTTAAAATCAATCAACATTTATTTGTGTATCGCTTTTTTACGACCAGTGTTGTCTAAAAGCGACTTTATAGAAAAGCAGTTTACGAAAAGAAAAATAAATAAATATATAAAAGAATGGAAGCACTTTAAATGATCACTTAAGATTTGCTTAACTACTCTCATTAAGACTTTTCACCTGGGTCAGTGGTGTTTCAGAGAAGCTCAGATTCTAGTAGTAGTGTTATTAGTGGCGTTACAACTTCACTGATCTGCAATAGAGCAGGCTATGTTTAAATAATGTCATGAAGACGATCCATTTCTCGGGTCAGTGGTGTTATAGTTAATGGTATTCTATGGTTCCATATAACAGATTGTGTTTCACGCTTGAATTATAAACCAATACTCATTTAACCCCCCATTCAGAACTAGACCAGTACAATAAACCAATTACAGAAGCTACAAAGAGAACATAAGCACATTAGAGTGATGCACAGCAGCGTTACCTGTCAGAAGCGTCTGTTTCCTGCAGTAGCAGCTGATGTTCTGCAGTGCTGGGGGGTGAATGGAGGCTGTGTTGGATGCAGTGAAGATGGAGATGAGGCTCTGTCTGTCTGAAGAGTGTCTGTGTCTGTTTCATTCACTTCACTAGAAACAGCTTCATTGTTCATACACGTAGGAGTGAAACAGCACTGCACTGAATTATAACATCTCACACGCATGTATACAAACACACACACAAAACTTAACACTACAGAAAAGTCCTATAAGAACCTGTTAACACTCTACTCAGGTTTTATTACACTGACATAACTTTATCATTAACATATTATTA
The DNA here is from genome assembly GCA_021613375.1 of Megaleporinus macrocephalus. Classification (NCBI taxonomy): domain Eukaryota; kingdom Metazoa; phylum Chordata; class Actinopteri; order Characiformes; family Anostomidae; genus Megaleporinus; species Megaleporinus macrocephalus. Next base: position 40,288,179 of record CM038722.1, on the reverse strand, counting down.
CAGGTTTTACAGGGTCGTGTTATGATCACCAGTAACTTTCATCACTGATGATGTAATGTTTGCTGTCCTGGCAGCTCAGCAGCAAACTAATGAGAACATATCTGCATGTGAGATAAACATGACAGTCATGATGATTAACAGTAACGTAGCTGTTTTATATGTATGTGGGTGTTTTACTGATGCCTAGTATGTGTGTTCACTAGTGTGAGTGTGTGTGGGTGTGTGTTTCACTGCCATCTAGTGTGCATTTATTAGTGTGTGCGTGTGTGTGTGTGTGGGTGTGTTTGACTGCCCCCTAGTGTGTGTACTTACTAGTGTGTGTGTGTGTGTGTGTGTGTGTCTCACTGCCCCCTAGTGTGTGTTTACGAGTGTGAATGTGAGTGTTTCACCGCCATCTAGTGTGTGTTTACTAGTGTGTGTGCATATGAGTGTTTTACTGCCATCTAGTGTGTGTTTACTAATTTGTGTGTGTGGGTGTGTTTCACTTCCCCCTAGTGTGTGTTTACGAGTGTGTGTGTGTGATTGTTTCACTGCCCCCTAGTGTGTGTTTACTAGTGTGTGTGTGCATATGAGTGTTTCACTGCCATCTAGTGTGCGTTTATGAGTGTGTGTGTGTGTATGTGTGTGTGTGTGTGTGGGGGGGGGGGTGGGTGGGTGGGTGTTTCACTGCCCCCTAGTGTGTGTTTACGAGTGTGTGTGTGTGTGTGATTGTTTCACTGCCCCCTAGTGTGTGTTTACTAGTGTGTGTGTGTGTGTATATGAGTGTTTCACTACCATCTAGTGTGTGTTCACTAGTGTGTGTGTGGGGGGGTGAGTGTTTCACTGCCCCCTAGTGTGTGTGTGTGTTTTACTGCCCTCTAGTGTATGTGTTTACTATTGTGTGCGTGTGTGTGTGTGTGTGTGTGTGTGTGTGTGTGTGCATGGGTGTTTCACTGCCCCACTAATGTGTGTGTGTGTTCACTAGACTATGTGTGTATGTGGGTGTTTCACTGCCCCCTAGTGTGTGTGTACTAGTGTATGTGTGTAACCTCCCTCATATGTGTGTATGTTCACTAGTGTGTGTGTGTTTGTTTGTTTTTCTGCACATATGGGTTAAATGCAGAGTTCAAATTCATCTGTGCCCAAACATAAACAGCAAATAGTTCTAAATTCTTCTTCTTCTTCTTCTTCTTCTTCTTCTTCTTCTTCTTATTATTATTATTATTATTATTATTATTACATCACTTCAATGTTGTCTATAAGTATTTTTTTACTACAGTTTATTTCATTTCCTTCACTGTTTTTTGCTGTAAAGTTTGATTTCACTTCTGTCAGGGTTGTTTAAGAGAATAAGAGACACTACTCATTCTGGCCACCAGAGGTCAGCATTGCCAGAATTCCAGTTAATGCTCTGATTCCTGTATCTTACACCTGAAACCAACCTACCTTTTACCTTCCCTTTCAGCCTCGTGGAGCATTAACCAACCTCTTACTTCTTACTGACACCCTGCTCGGGTAATCTGTGGACTTCCATGAGCTTTTTCGATGGCTTCATGTCTTCTCATGCCTCCGAGTTTTTCAGTATCTCCTGCTTTATGAATCTCGGGAATTTCATGCTTCATGTTTTTGAACTCCTCATGGAATGCTTGTATCTTCATGAACTCTATGGACTTCTTTGTTACAGCTTTTGTGGTTTTCGTACTCTTTTTGTTTTTTTGTATTCCTGCTTCTCTTTTTTTTTGCTGTTCTCTCTAGTTTCTGTTGTTTTGTGAATAAATCCTGCCTAATGGATCCTCTTCCTGTGTCTGAGCCTCTCACGTCTCAATTTCTCATTTTGATTTTGATCTGCTGGATTTTTGGGTGTGTCTGAAAACCTAGTGAGTGTCTAAGTAGGCTGTCTAGGTAGCAGCTGTGTAAGTATCAGCGTTCTCTCCTCATCTCTCCTCATAAAACAGATTACTGAGACGCTCTAGTTAGAGAGAGACTGCGTCACGGCTTGTTCCCGCCCACCGCACGCGATCTAGGGTTTAGCTGGTTGCTAAGCTACCGGCCGGCATCCAAAACAATATACCGAGTCCTAAAAGTCCGCTAGCATAGTTGCTAATGTCTGGAGTATAAAAGTGTAAATGGTGAAGGACTCGTTACAGAGTTGATAATAAAATACTGTTTTGTGTGATTATATGACCAGAAACACATTAAAACTCCAGAGAGAATCAAAATAACTCACATGTTAAAACCACTTCACTGCTCGTAGATTAGCCTGTGTTGCATCATGGGATTGTCTTAGCGGCTGAGGAAGTGTTCGATGCTTCCTTAAACTCAGGTCTAAATAAGGTTCCTCAGTAGACAGTATGTTTAAGGTATGTAAGAATTGGGACAGTCTACATGTTGGGAGCGCATACTATGAAGTAAAATGCTGCCTATGTAGACCCTCACTAGGTTTTGAGATAGACCCTTTGATTCGTCCTTTTTAGAGGACGGGGTTTAGTGAAATGCATCATGTGCCAAACTGAAACTGAAGCACAAAAATGACTTTACGGAATCTGTTAACACTTTAGTGATGTTTTATTACACTGTTATAACAATCGTGTCGTGTTATGATCACCAGTAACTTTCATCACTAATGATGTAATGTTTGATGTCCTGGCAGCTGAGCAGCAAACTAATTAACAAATATTTGCATGTGAGATGATCATGACAGTCATGCTGACTAACAGTAGCATAGCTGTTTTATTACTGAACACAATCGGTCACCACAGTAAGGGTGTGTCTCAAACCCTAGTGAGCTCCTACATAGGCAGCATTTTACATCATAGTATGCGCTCCCGACATGTAGACTGTCCCAATTCTTACATACCTTAAACATGCTGACTACTGAGGAACCTTATTTACACCTGATTTTAAGGAAGCATCGAACTCTTCCTCAGCCGCTAAGACAATCCCTTGATGCAACACAGGCTAATCTACGAGCAGTGAAGTGGTTTTAAAATGTGAGTTATTTTGATTCTCTCTGAAGTTTTAATGTGTTTCTTGTCATATAATCACACAAAACAGCATTTTATCTATGCCTACATAGTCAGTGCCTACTTAGACAGCTCACTAGGTTTTGAGACACACCCTATATAATACCTAACACGACATGTAGCAGGTTTCTATTTGGAAACATTGATGATGCGGTTGGAAAACATTTCTTAAGTCCTACCAACACATTTACTTGCACAGCATTCAAGGTATCTATTATTATTTAATTATTTTAATTATTAAGCCTTCTAAAGCCAATAGCTGGCAACAGTAACACTTTAGCGTTCATGACGCCTATGACACCTACACAGCCCTACATGACATAGCCCTACACAAATGCTTATAAATGCTTATTCCTAAAGATACTATTCACTATAGTGGCCTCCCAGTTTAGATTGAAGTAGCCCATATGATTGATGTTACCTGTTGTAGTTAGCATTTATAAACTTTTATGTATGTTCATGTTTGTAGGCATGTAATGCTTATGTAGATGTTATGTAGCCTTATAAGCAGTTAACCTACAGTAACTGTGTTGACTGTTAAGACGTTGACTTTCTAAGCATGAAAAGAGTGATAATCACACTTCTTAGAAATAAATGTAATATTAGATGTCTGAGTGGTCAGAGTGCCCACTCTTTACCTTCATTACAGCTTCCATTTCCATTCCACTTTCAGTTTTTCACCTCCAAAGTTCAGTCTTATAAGCTAGCTTAGCATTTTCTGCTTCCCACCTTTCAAATAACCCCAAACACGTTCAGTTCAACTATTACAAGGTTCTACTGTTTGAACGTCAGAGAGAAAAAAAGTTAAAAGTGCTTAATCAGTACAACCTAAAAATATGTACTTCATGTGGTAACAAGTACTTGAACTAGATTTATTTAAAAGACATTTTTAAGCTGAATAAAACTTGTTCAATTACTTGTTAACACATACCAACAAAGCACCTTTTACAAGGTACAGCGCATTAGGATAATGATAATAGGGACATTTTGGAAAATGACTTTAATTTCCACATCACTGCTGTGAAACTAAATATAGTAAAAGTCCTATTTGTTTGACGACTGATAAGAAAAATATCAGACCTTGGATTCAAAAGGATGGCTCTTACACGTACACTGTAGAAAGTCCTTCATACAATCTACACAATTACTTTAACAAGCATTTAAGCTAGTTTTATTCAAGCTCAAACTGTAGTTTGAATGAAGTATTCTTTCATTTAATGTTTTGAGCTTGTTCAATTACTTGTTATCACATTAACAATTGTTTTTAGGTTGTACCAACAAAGAACTTTTTAGAAGGTACAGCACATCAGAATAAAGATAATATTAACATATTTGAAAATGAGTTTTATTTCCACATCACTGCTGTGAAACTAAATATAATTTGTTAGACTGATAAGAAAAATATCAGACCCCGGATTCAAAAGGACTGCTCTTACACGTACACCATAAAAAAGTCCTTCATACAATCTGTACAAATTAAACTAGTTTTATTTAACCTAAAACTGTAGCTGGAATGAAGGATTTTTTTAGTTTTTTTATATTAAACTGCTTTAAAGTGAAATTCCGTGTGTCATTTTCTACCCATTCAAAGCAAACCTCTGAAATGGTTAGATCGTTGATGGTGGAACTCAATAAACTGAGTGCATGTATCTGCTGTGGTTATAAGCATGTATAACAGAGTTTATGAATGTTGGTAGAATAAGTATAAAATAGTCTTGAACGCAAGAGATGAAATGCCACATGCCCACACATGTCCTGTGTTTACAGTAGATGTGATGCCAGCATATGGTGAAATTGATAGCCACGATAGATTAAGGGGACACGTGGTGAACAAATCTACTAGATAAGATAGAATAGACTTAAAGTCTAAGAATAGACTAAAAGAGGCTGAACTTCAGTCGAAAGAGTCAGCACGTCTGCTGTCCACATGAATCTAATTAGTAACTATCATTCCATTGGAACAGATATTTTGGGAGACTAATGTTTAAGCATACAAACAAGATATAAAATACAGAGAGACACTCAAAGATACTATATAATTGCATTCTGCATAAGTATGAAGAACCTTTTTACCATTCAATTTAAGTATACAAATTGTTCTGGTGAAATGTATGGTGAAATGGTTCCTCAGATTGATAGAGAATGGGCTGTGTATGTTTCTACTTAGTAACAGAAAGGGTTCTACTGGGTTCTAATGCTAGTGTGCAATAAAAGAACACCTTTGGTCACATATAGAGGCATATACAGCACATTCTCCATCAATCAGAAGAAGCATTTCACCAAGTAAACAGCCATTTATACATGTGTTAATGGTTCTTGTCTTTACTAACAAACTCTTGAAGAACCAAGACTTTTTTATCCTCCTGGAAACATGAACATGAGCACGCTTTAAAATAATGGCTCTATTATTTTCATCTTCTTCATCGCATAATTGCTTGAGTAACTGAACAAGCCCAACCATTCCTGACTGCCCCATAATGGCAGTGCCGGGCATCACGTATGACCAGAGCTTTAGCACATATGTACCTGTCTAGCTGAAACACAAGCACCATAACAACTGGTGTTTACAATTTACATCAAATCTTTTGCTCTTTTGCTTCCAGACAAAATAATAAATAAAAGATTGTAAACACAATATGGGGACAGGCTGAAAAGGAGGTAGAAGGCATTTTTCACTAGAACTGTCAAAGATAACATGATGCCATCACATGATTAGGACTTTTCTTGATCTGATAAGCAACTCACTGCTACAGCTCTTTCAAGCATTATGAAGTTGAACTATATTTCCCTCGAATATAATTTGTCATATTTCCTCATTCCTTTATCTGTTGTATATCAGATACATAGCAGGGGAATCAGCTGGCCTGGGCTTTTGGGGCTTTATACATTCATAACCAGCCCTGCTATAACCTTATCCCACTCCTGGCTTGGAATGCCTGCTACAACGTCATTTAACTTTGTAGAAATGGAAGTCATACACCAAAAACTGGGTCTTCAGCTAGCTGTTAGAAGGAGCTAGCTCTGTATTCCCAGCATTGACATCATGACAGAGCCTGAGAAGAAACCAAAGAAGATGTTTTCAAAGTGAAGAGGAGGAAAGGAAAGAGTGACATTGGCAAGACCCAAAAGTAATAAAAAGATCCAAGACAATCTGGCGGCTTTTGAGAAGATTATGAAAATTTGAGCGCAGAGTGTTCATCAGGAGGGCGAATGTTATTTATGAAAGATTGCGATGTAGGCTGTAAACGTATATGGGACCCTTTCTCACAGTGTTTGCTAGTTTTTCTGGATGCCCAAAGTCATATAACCTTTTCATCTAACACAACTTCAGGCTGCTTGTTCAGTATCTAGAGCAGCCTATGCCTGAAACAGATTTACAGTTGACTTTATCAGCTCATTTAAAGACATGGCTAAGTAAAAATAAAGACTGTCATCACAATTTATTCATTCATACTTTGGTGTGGTGGTGTCTTTTGTCGAATCCAGAAGGAAATTCAGGAAGAACTCAGAAGAGTTGTGCAACCTGACTTCACAGAGCAATTGTTTTAAAATAATGTCTCTCCTGCTTCCACATATGAATATCAGGTCTAACATTGCTATGAAACCTATGTCACTACCCTAGCAAACTATGCACATAAGTTGGTGATGTCTCGATATACAACCCGATTGGATCACTTACAAATAACAGCCTGAATTGTGGTCTCAAAAGATCTGGTTTGAGAAACAAACATTTCTTTCTTCTAACACCTCTTCACCGAGCTACAGAGCTTTAAAGATCAAACATTGAATGTTCTTATCTCCAGTTTCCTGAGCACTACAAGAAAAAGGTCATGTGTGGTGGGAGAAGTAGCATAACACCCTATTATCCTGTAGGGTATGAAGTCAGTTACTCCTATTTGCACGAGCTACGGTGCTCTAAATTGCTCTGGGTCTTCAGACCTCTGCTGCAGGCGAGCAGCCGCCTGGGGTGCGCCCAAGTAGGATACATATTTGCGAGATTCCCAGGATCCATATCTCCGGTTCCCTGAAGCCTAGCTCTATTGATCTGTGCTGTGTCTTCTAGACAGCTCTTTGGTTGGATTTTTAAAGTTGCAAAACGTCTCCTGTGGTATGATATCAGCAAATATTTAAAATCAACAGGACTTTCACCAACGGTCAGTCAACTTAATATATGTAACCCCTAATCAGCATATTGCTTTCTGGTGTTCATGAGATGTTAAGAATGCAAGCTATATTTACATTCCAATTACTGATGTTTGGGTGTTATTAGGTGACAACTTCTAAAGCACAAAACAGACATACCTTGAATTGGAAGTAGAAGATTTTAAGTGTTATTGTGCAGAAAAAATTCAAGCATTCGTGTTGGTGATGTTTTTTCCACAAAAGCTACCGTGGAGTCTATATTTTCCAGTGCTCAGGTATTTTGGTCACTGTGTCTTGCTACAGGTTTCTATACAAGCATGTAAGATGGCGAATGATAAGTTTTCATTCTTGAGAACTCATCTTCATAAAGATGAACAGATCATCTAAATGATGATCTCTGGAACTTTCTTCTGTGTTTAGCTGTAAGAGAACTGGATAAGCTGGAGAATGATATCTCTTTGCACCTCCTCTACTTCACTGAGTATATATATATATATATATATATATATATATATATATGGCAAATAGTGCTATAGCACTAAACTGCTCTCCGCCTCTGCCCTGTGAGAAACCAGGTCTGACAACTCAAAGTATCCTCCAATTCTAGCAGGTAAGTATGAAGAGCTCCAAAATATGGACTGGTTCTCTGTCTCTTCTCTGTAATGCACTTCTCTATTTGTAACTTGCAATAAGAAAACAGGAACTTCAAATGGGTTCTTTTGTGATATATGATAGAAGAACCTCTTCCTTAAAGAAACCTTTCAGTGGATGGGTTTTCAGGAAATAGTTTTATGAATGAGCTGTGGGAGGGCACAGAACCTTTATAAAGCTGAAAGAACCAACTTTTAAACTAGGCAATGTAAATGAATCACCATGCATGTATATCAAAATAGTTTTCTATATTAGCTTTCTAATATGTTTTATTTGAGCAGCATGCTGTATTGTGGTGTTAACACCAAGTGAATCATATTTGATTCTTAGTTTTTGAGACCTGTAAATCATGATAGTTATCATTTTTGCCATATGAAACCTGATGTACACCTGAACTTTGCTCAGGCCCACACTTTGTTCTAGATTTTAATGTAGAACTAAATATGGTAGTAGATACAGAATGTGTATAACACTGTTGTACAATGTGGAAAAATGTTCTTTTCTAAGTTAGAAATGACCTGATTAAATATTGCAAATGATCTGAGAGTATAAAGGGTTAAACATTAACTTCTTAATGCTTTCATTTAGCAAGAAACTACAGATAATTGGACCAAATATGATAGACAACAAAACTCATATGTGTTATTCAATTCTATTGTTAATATTGTTTATTTATTATTTATATAATCAATTATTAATAATAATTATTAGTAGTAGTAGTACTAGTAGTAGTAGTAATATTATTATTTTTACTATATATATCTTTTTATTGAAGATAAATGAAACAGTCCATTTTCAAAGAATTTGAATTTTCAGGTAATTGTTTCATGATTCAGGCTTTAATTAATTAATTATGCAAGCCATATTTACATTCCAATTACTACCTAATAAAGGATATAACTTTTACTTTTTGGTTGATGATCCTTTCAAACTAAGGAAAAACCTGAACATCCATGTCAGGAGTTGCTGAGGAACCTTTTATTACTGAGAGGGTTTGGGTTTGGTCACTGTGCATGTCTATCAATACAGCATTCTTCCATCATTAGTTTTGACTTGGATCCCATGAAACTAATGAACTGTGATGCTGTTGCTCCAGTACTTATACTGATAACATATCTTTTAACACCTCATCCTACAGATGTTCTTCACTTTTGATTAAAAACAAAAAACAGAAGCACCGTGAACCAGCACATCTATGCCAAAGAAGTAACGTGAGTCGAAAAGCTTTTCTTAATGATATGTGACCCTCATAACGTCTTTGTCCAAGGGATTCCCTTTTTTGTTGATTTAGATTTTTCTCCATCATTTGAATGCGGCAGCTGGCGTTTACATCATGTACACATTTCGTGTTGAAAGGACCAATAGGAATTCCCCAAATTAGCCTGGAAAAAACATCTGGTTCCATTGACTTACATTGAAAAGAAAGTAGGTTGTTGGCCTCTCCTGTAAAGTTGCAATTTTGGAAATACACGTTTTCTTTGGACAGCGACGGTACTGGTACTTAGTACTGGGTTAATTTTACATGGGAAGGTGGAGTAATGTAATTATTCCTGGTGTTGTTTAATGATTTCAGTCCCGTCTGAATGCGCCATGTCAGTCAATTTTAGGCTCCCACGTCAGTAAAGATTCTGGTGGCTTTTAACTGTAAAAACCATGAAAGCCATGAAAATAACATCAGTTTATTAATCCAGTACAAATCGACATGTATTCCATCACATCCTCTGGTGTGCAGACACTCAAGGAGGTATTAGTTTCGTTGTGCGAATGGTCAAATCGTGGTCAATCTGAAGTTTGCTTTACAGCTTTCTGTCTGGTAGGAGTTTATGGCCAAAACTTGAAACTATTGGAAAATGATATCTCAGACAGTACTCTCAGTGCATGATTTTATGAAATAACTTTCTATGAGGTAGCTTTCAGAGCCATTACATTCCTCAGAGGTCTGGTTCCCACCACTATGAACCATTCTGTTTCTGAATGGTTCACAGTGGAATTACACAATAAAGGGTTAAACAATAATATAAAAAAGAAGGTTAATTCTATTTTTCGCTCAGGTTTGGATCAGAAAGAAAAGAATAGAGCAGAAGATGGATGATGCCGTGAAAGCAATGGCCAACGTGGCAGAAGGCGCGGTTAATGCCGCAGAGAAAGCAGCTAAAGCGGCTAAAGCAGTGGTGGACAAGGCCGAGGCTGGAGTGGTCACTAAGAATGCGGAAGAAGCATCGGGTGCTCTGAAGAAGTTCTTCAAAACTATCAAGAAAAAAATAAAATGAGATTTGACATGCATAAGTGAAAAGTGGCTTGTATACAAAATCTGAGGAACGAGAGCTGATCGTATTAGAGCCTTTATCTGATCAATAAGTGTCTGTTCACCGGTAAGAACAGCAGATCTGATTAGAACAGATGTAAATAATCATACATACAATACAAAGTAACATGAATATCTTATTGTGAGAGAAGTAGATCATATCTTGAGCTCCAGTTTGAAGAGTAAAGTTTATAGGTCGAAGGTACAAAGGAACCCCTATATTTTTCACAATGCGCATTCCTTTAATATAATTTAAATAATTTCAATTTTGTTTCTAAATCTGATCTGTATAATAAAAAAATGCTGCTTTCTTTTTTTGTGTGTTTTTTGGAATGTCCTTACCCGTCACTATAAAAACCAATCAGTGAAAAAAAGGTTTTTATGAAGAAATACGTTGTGAAAGGTCATAACTTTGGTTAAAGGGCCAAATCTAGATTTTTTTTTAGTGACCAACTAATACATTTCAATTCAAAGAGCTCACCAGGCACTGACATGTGGATTTGCAGCTGCCATTATTTGTTACGTTTGCCGTCTTTTTGGAGTAATATCACTGCATTAATCCACATTATTTAAATGTTTTATATCATTTCCATTTCTATCCTGTAACTGTAGGTGTGGTTATATTTTACCAACAATAATGAATAAGCTTAAAGCAGCTGGACAAGAATCTGCCATGAGATGGATGTATGTTCATGCTGACCCCACGCACAGTGAGGAGGAAGGTTCAAGTGGCTCAAGAACCTCACAGCTAGGAAACTGCAGACATCAGTCAGGTCTTGAGGTCAGAACAGTCAGAAAATACAATCAGGTGCCGCCCACAAGTTCTTTTAGAGGATCGTTCTCTCTGTTCTGAATGTCCTCAATTAACTGAATTCTTTATTCATTATTAACACTATTTCACTGTAGAATTCCACATCACTTATAACATCGCTCATGTAGTACCAATGAGACAAAATATGTTGATGAGGCAAAAAAAAAATTGATAATGTGTAGTTGTACTGCTGTAATCCAGTGGCTACATCGCTAGTAGTTACATTGTTGTTACATGTGTTGTTCATGTGTAATGATACAGTTATTAGAGACACTGAATATAAAGTGGGACCAGGCACTTTAAGAGTTAACTACTTCTTGTAAACAATGTTATCCGCTGTGTAAATTCTAACGTTGACCGTTTGTACTGTGCCACTGAGAGTCTAAAAGTACAACTGATTCAACTAATCAGGACCCAGATGTCCAGAAACTTAGTGTTAAGATCATCTGGTAGAGAGAGTGTTTAATGTTATGCTCGTTCTACCATTTATCAGTGATCTTGGTGCTTATAAGCTTCCAGGAAACCAAGATTTGCTCAATCCAGAGCACATAAACACGTAACTATGCAGGAGAAAATAATGCAGGACCAAGATTAGGAACCTGTACTGCGAATGATGATGCTAGATTCGAAAATCTTGGAAGCATGTCATGTGAAAGAGGTTGCTTAAACCTTTGCATACAACTCTATAGAAGGTTTGCACGTGATGTCACAGCTGGCAGGAGTACCAGTGAGCTGCAGTGTTAGTTCCCATAATTCACCTTCACATAATTAAATTTTCTGGGTTTGCATTAAATTCATTTAATTGAGGAAAAAAAAAGAAACTGATGCATTTGTAATTAGCAGAAGCTAATGCTTATCACAAATGTAACTACAGTCTTCTTGTTACCATGATATAACATGCTATTATAACAATCAAGATACTCTTATGTACTTACATGAGGCAAGAAAAATTATCCATACACACTCTTTTTACTCTTTTTACCAATACATTTTTAAATTTTTCCCTGTATTTTAAAATGACAGGGAAAGTGTTGAAAAGTGTATCAATGAAATACATTAAAAATCTGTTTTTTTATCAGCTTTTTGATGACAATTTTAAATAAACGATCTGTAAAAATGAAGTAATGTTTATTAGAAAATATAGCAAAATCTTCTGCAATTTTACTAAAAAGAACTTTTGTTACAGTGATATATTTTATTTATTTGTACTGTAATCACATTACTGTACATCTGCACTCCCGGACACTATTGACACTTTACTGGACATCTTATGTCAGCACTCATAGACACTATTGACACTTTGATGTACATCCTGTACATTTGCACTCCTGGACAGTATTTAACACTATTTAACATTTACTTCAATACAATCTTTGCACATCTATTTATTTTTAATAAATATACCAGTACTGTAATATATCTGCTGATATCTACTGATACCCGTTTTTCTCTTGCACAATACCTAATTTATTACTGCACTACCTACCTTCTTGTATATTCTTTTTTTACTATTGGAGTTCTTTTTTTCTTCTTTATATACCTTATTGTTTTTTATGTCAGATACATAAAAGTACTGTTAATAATACATAGAAAAATGTATAATTGCAAGAAAATATGAATGCAACAAAAAATAAACATATTGGCTACCCTACAGGGCAATACTAGTGTTTTAATTTAAATACTGGATTGTTAAATATGTGAATTTCATGTTATGAAAACTATAAAAACATTAAGTAAACTTTTAAATGTTAATGACTGTGATTTGTTGTTACATTTATAACATTTAAATTAAGCATAAATAACCTAATCCCCAATACACAGAAAAAGTTTTACTGTGCAACATGTTGGGTGCACAATTCGACAAAGTAACTGCTAATCAGACATCAACCTATAAAATATAATAAATTGTATGCCAAAATAAGGAACACTGAAGAGACTGAAGAGACAAGCAGCTCCACCTTTATTAGCATCACAACCTCAACAGTGAGCAGTTAGTAGCAGCCATACTGTGTGAGTGTATCCAGCTGGTGGCTGATGCTAAAAAAATTGAAGGCAGTGCAAACAAACCGTCATATTAAAAACAAACAAATCTTAGTGCTATTTTTTATTTAAACATGGCTTTGGCCCTCCTTTCCTTCTGGCCTGCAAATTTCTCAATTACATTCTTGTTAAAATCAGTCTTCTCTGTGACTAGTCTTTTCTCCATTGACAACATGGCCAACGTATTCAGTCTGTCCTGGGTCATTGAGTTTCTCAGAAAAGTCTTAATTCTTTTCAGGGTTGAGAAGCACCTTTCAGCTTCTGCTGTGGTCATGGGTGTGGTGATGAGGATTTTCAGGAGCTTGACAGTCTCTGAAAAGACTTCTTCTAGATTATTTTCCATAAACAGCAGGAGTTGGCCCACAGCACTACAATTTGCTTTGAACTCTTCCTTGCTGTAGTTGAGACTGAGCTCTGTCTTTAGCTTACCTTGATTATGCACTGAATAGGCTTTTAAGGTATTGCTCACTGCCCCCTTCAGGAGTGTGGCGCTAACAAGGTGGTTTGTGAAGGAAAAGTGCTCCCTGGTGTGTCCCAGTATGATATCACAGACCTTAAGAAAGAGAGAAGAATAAACATAAAGATTATAAAGTGATGTTATAAATTTAATTCTGAATACGAAATAAGTTATTTGTCCTTTCTATTAAGTCACAGAAAGGGGGAACAGATTGTATTCATAAATTAACTGATTTACATAACCTTTGCAGCCATTTTTTCAATTCAGTCAAAATGTGTTACAGCCTTTATGGGACAATTTTCATGGGACAAGATAATACAAAGTTCAGGAACTAAATATTATGAGAATTAGTTTTATTCCCCATTATCCACAAATTACAGTACAACTTAAATTCTGACAAACATCAACATATCTTGATCATTCATGCATGGCATAGAAACAACTCTAAAGCAATCTAATTCTAACTACAAATATCAAAAGCATCTTCCTATTAGATTAAAATAAAACTACTATAAACCAGTGTAACATGGACTTTCCACAACAATGCACCTCTGCAGCAATCCTTTCATGGTCGTCTACACTGAGTGTCCGACGCCTCTTTACTGGCTGACTGCTACCTACACTGCTTTGTCCAACCATGGAGTGGAGTGAATTTCTGCCAAGGAGAAAGAATTTACAATATATTCTTCTTCTTCTTCTTCTTCTTATTATTATTATTATTAATAATAATAATAAAAGAAAACTCACAACTATTACCTGATCTCTTGAATGTCCTGCTGGAACTGCTGGATGCTCTCCTGGAAATAGACTGAATCTATGACCTACTTCTAGAGAAGGTCCACGTGAGGCATCACGGAGAGTAAATGGGTCTCAAACCAAATCATGGAGAATTATGAAATCTGGTTGACCACAGACTCATACCCTCTATGTAGAACATCAGAGATGCCTTAATAAATACATTCTATGGCACATTTCAAGTAGAGGTTCAATGCTTTCAGTGCTTTAAGAAAGTTACAATAATAATAATAATAATAATAATAATAATAATAATAATAATACTGTCTACATGTGAGGCTATGCACTACAGACTGATGACAAAGAGGGAGTGTCTACCACAAATACTTCCTCATAGTGAGGGACAGAGAAAGCAAAATATCAGTGGCACGATCTCGACATTCAGGTAGGCTCTCATTTCATATTAGAAACAGGACGTTTTTGACATGTATTTGTGACGTGTAAGCGGTGCAATGAGCTATAAATCACCTGTCATGTACCAACAGCGATTAAAAATCTTTTATTTCTTTTGTTCAAAAATTTCTACTCTTATCTCAGACACTTTTTTCCATATTGGTATTTTGTAGTAGTAACTTAATCTCATGCATTTTCATTCCGTTGTACAAACAGCAGCTTCTATATAGATTTGAAGTTCATTATGAAGTATTCATTGCTAGTTGTTTGTGTCTACATTTTTAAACATGCAGAATCATGTTAAATTCTCTCTGGTTACATAACCAGCCCCCTGTTTCAAACTGACTTCTTATCTCTTCCAAAAAAGTTTTAGACTCTTAGGGGATATTATTATATTTTAAAAAAAGCTTTTATTTGCTTAACAAACAACTTTATTATTAAATATTAAACAGTATTAATACAGTAAGTAGTGCTTTTCCATACCTCAGTGTGTTTATTTAACCCTTTCCAAGCGTCTCCTAAACAACCCAGTATTATTTACAGTTCTCATCTAATACCTGCTTTGACTGCTCAGTACTTCATTAAGCTAAATCAAGATTTGCTGCTGAAGGAACTGAATACATTCATACAATGTCGGGGGCGTCCAGGAGAAATTTGGAACCTAACTTTGTTCTTCAAACTGGAGCTCAAGATCTGATCTACTTCTCTCACAATAACATATATATGTTACTTTGTATTGTATGTATGATTATTTACATCTGTTCTGTAGATGAAAACTTCCACAGCTAAACTGATCAGTACTGATTTACATGACATACTTTTTGTTCCTGCACGAGAGAATGTGCACCTACAGACGTAGCTGTTGCTATGTAACCAGTGACCACAATTTCCTGCAAAACAAGACTGCATGCACATCTAGTTGTACAGATTACATGAGTACAAGACACAGTGTTCATAAAAGATAAGAACAGTAGTATAAAGTATTGCTGCACTAACATTAGTTAGTTTTACGTAGAGATGTCAGTAACACCTCTTTTTAATCCTGTATTCGCAGTGCATTACAATACATTTATAATGTTTTATATAGCATGGATAATACCTCATAATGCCTGGCATAGTCCAAAATAATTGCTCATAAACAGTTCTAATTACATGCATAAAGCAATATATTACTTTATAATGTAAGATTTCATAATGCATTATAATATCCACTCATTAGAACACTGAGCACATAAATGTGGTGATGCACTACATGAGGGTCCTAGTATGTTCCCTGTATAAAACCCAGACCCATGACAACAGACTACCATCTCAGTTAAAACGAAGCAGAACTTCAGCATTTTTTGTATTATTAGCATCATTTTTATATTTAGTGTGATATAAAAATGAGCACTTTATAAAGGTGCTATAGAGCCTACCTTTATAAAGTGTTCTGCATGTAATTATAGTTACCTGAGAGTAATTAAAACCAGTTAATGCCGCCTGATATTAGAAAATGATTATATATATATATATATATATATATATATATATATATATATATATATATATATATATATATATATATATATATATATATATATAATGCCTTATGCATGTATTTATAAAGGACTATACAGGATTAAAAAGAAATGTTACTGAGAACCCATGTGTGCTGATAGACTTCACCAAAGCAGTGGTAAACCACCGTTCCTGATTTCACTTCAGCTTACAAGTTCCGTGTCACGTGGTTGGATCACTGTCATGGGGCCAGTTAGGCTGGCATTGTGGGCATGTGTTAAGCTACAGTTGTGGGCACCATTTGGGTTACTGTCATGGCGCCCAGTTAGGCTGTCATTGTGGGCTTCTGTTGAGCTGCAGTTGTGGACACCATTCGGATCGCTGTCGTGGCTACATTTGAGGTCCTAGTAGTTCTTTCTGCTTTGACTGTGGGGCCAATGGATAATTGTTCACATGGGCTCCATTTGCAGCCCAGATTGATCTCATTTGTGGCCCACATGGGCAAAAAAACAAACAGGGCCCAATGGAGCCAATGAAAAAATCTTTGTGGGACCCCAACTGGGTTTGCAGTTTGCAGTCCATCTTTAATCCATGTGGTGCCCATAAAGACCTGTTTGCTGCATGGGTGATGGTTTTTATCTTGGTTTACTTTTCTAAATAAAAGATTGTATAAATATAAAATCTATTTAAGGACAAACACATAGTTAGACCTTGTATGCAGGACAAGTATCTGGGTGGTCAGAGGGTGGACCAGCAGTGGCATGCAGTCAAATTACACCAGCCCATGTGTCATTTCATGTTACTGATGCCAATAATGCTTGATGGATATTATGTGATTGATGCAAATATTTACAAGAAAACAGGAAAAATTCAGTTCTTGTTCTTTTATTGCTTTTACACACAGTGAGCTCTGCACAGATACATACAGTGCTGAGAGACTGAAGATAGAAAATGGCATCAATTCCTTCAGGTAATGTACCTCTTACTACATGACCACATACAACACAGAACAAATGTGACAGACTATCCTTTCCCATTAAAGCAAGCATTAAGATTTTCATTTTTGAGGTAGATATTAAAAACTTCACTGGCATTCTCAGATAGCATGCGGATGTGGGCCATATCTGGCAGGAGGTTAAGTTGTGTCTGTGATCTGGCTGAATTATGACCCTGCTGGCTGAATGTCATGTCTGAGTTATGGTTTTATTCAGGTTACGGTAAGTTATAGTTGTGGTGGGTGAAGTTAGGGGACCCAGATCCAGATGAAGTCATTGCTGTCATTCCACGGTAGTCTGTGGTCCAGAACTGGACCAAGCCACAAGTCAATGGGGCATACATGAAAAAAAACTGAATTTCAGATTGTGAGAAGCAAAACATGCTAACATTTTTTAGATTGATTAAAAACATCCTAGTAGAATTGTAGAAAAACATCCTAGTGGATTTTGTTCCTGCCAATGCTGTTCATGCTGTGGACACAGCGTACATACAATTTCATCAAATAATTGCGAAGGTCATCATGGTAATGTGCAGATTCAGTCAGTTTTAAAGGGGACTTACTATGAAAAACGAATTAATTCAGTTCTTCTGTTGGGTACCTGGAGTACCTACCAACCTACTAACTGTGAAACAAACATATCTTCGTTTTATTTAAGACTGCCTCGATCCAAAACATGGGATTCAACAAGCAATTCAGATTTTGTTCCCCTGTGGGGACTCACTAGAATAACACCACCCATATCTTTGTAATGGCTTTAGCACAACCTTCACAAACAATGGAAGCTTTATTTCTTGCAAGTGCAGGAGATGCTAGTATTACATGTAAACTGACATGGATAATTTTTTTTTCAAGGCAGTGTTGCGGCTACAGTAGGCTAAAGCCTTCATGAGTGTGCTGACCACTTCGTATCTGACATGAAGTTAAAGTAAGATTTTCCCGTTCCACCCGGGAAAATTCCAGGGTCCACGGATCAGCTGTTACTTTCTAGATTCCACAAGAACGCTAAAGCTGTTAGTCAAATTAGATTAACCTTTTCTGACCCGTAGGTGAACAAGGTGCGAATAAAGTGAGAGAATGTTTACTGGCACTGGGACTCGCTCTGTGGAAGGGTTGGGGTGGGGTCAGCAGTGGCTCATTTAAAGGAAGAAACACTCCAAGCAGTCACTGTGAACAGCAGTGCTACTTTATCCACAGACATTTCAGTAAGACCTCAGATAGACAAGTGTTTACTGGATATAAATAGATATAACATATCACCTTTAAAACCTGTTCTAAATATTTAATCTAATCTCTAAATATTTCATTACGTTTTTGCTCAGTCCTGTATTTGTTACGCATTATTAATGTGGTATATGCCACACATAGCTTACAATGTCTGCCGTAAGGTTGTATGAGTGCTTGTAAGTCGTTATGGTGACATGCATAACAATTTTAACATAAAAGTATATACCTTTATAATGTCACGCTTCATAACACACTATGACAAGGTTCTAGTATATTGTGGCGTCACGCCATAGCAACTAGTGCTGGCTATTAGGGGGCGGCGCATTCATGTTCCCAGGGTTACCGTCTTTGTGTTTGGTGGGCAAGTGTATGAGTGTATCAAATGAGCAATAGTCCTGCCTCTGGCTTCTTTACTTCACCACAATAGTTTTACAACAGAGAGAGGTAACAATATCCAACTCTTGGTGGACCTGGCACCGCTTCAGTTGTTATTTATTTATTAAGAAAAATGTATATGTAGTGTGAATTTTATAACCTTTGTTTATCTTTAGATCATGGAACCTGTAATGCTGGACTAGCTGGTTACAGGTGCTAGACTGTTAGCAGTTAGCAACCAGTGTGAAATGGGTTGTGGTGGGTGGAGGGAGTAACTACACCTGCTTTGTTTAGGAATATAGTTAATATTAGCAATAGCGCTACTTTGTGCTCATTTCTTAAAAGTCCTGCGTTAAGAGTTAGAGTTAATTACCACACTTCCCTTAAAGCCTGTAATGACTTGTCATAAACACTGTACAACAAGTGTTTACAATGTTTTTATAAATGGACATTATAATCTGTAACCTGACTACAACTACTTAACGGAAATTATAAATGCTTATGTCTGGCATTATAAGTTATTATGTATAGCATATAATATAGTATTTTTATATTTATTATGCATTATGAATACAGGCCTTTATTATGAATACAGAAAGTGTTACCATTTTCTATCTGTGCTGACTTCAGTCCTTTTTCTCGCAACTCAGTGTCTGTGGATCTGAGGTTGGTCCTACTAGGCAACGCTGGTGTTGGAAAAAGTGCAACAGCCAATGAAATATTAGAAAGAGAAGCTTTCAGAGAGACTGAAACTACAGAGTGTGAGCTACAGAGAGGAAGAGTGAACAGCAGAACCATCTCAGTCATCGACACTCCAGGAATCAACAGCACAGCTCTCAGTACAGACCAGCTGAAGACTGAAATAGAAAGGATCCTCTCACTGTCTTCTCCTGGTCCTCACCTGTTCCTTCTGGTGATCCGAGTGAGGAGATTCACAGAAGATACGAGGAACACTGTGAAGTGGATTCAGGGGAACTTCGGAGAAGAAGCTCTGAAGTTCACCATGGTACTCTTCATCGGAAGAGAAGAAATGACTACCAGACAATGGACAAACTTTTCTGAGGAACCTGAGATGCTTAAATTGATCAGTGAGTGTGGGTTTGGTTATGATGTGATAAACAGTAAGCGAGAGGCAAATCCTGCTCAGATCACAAAGCTTCTGGAGAAGATTGAGACTATGGTCCAGCAGAACAGGGGTCAGCACTACTCTCCTGAGATGTACGAGGCTGTCAAGAGAAAGAGGCGAATACAAGAAAAGGCACAAGTGGACAAGAAAACAAAGGACAGAAAGAGACAGGAAGAGCTACAGGAAATGGAAAGAAAAGAAGAAAAACAAAGAGAGAGAGCACAGGATGGGAGGACACCAGACAAAGAAGGACTTAAACCAAATACAGTAGAAAAAAATCAAACAAAACTGGCATTGACAACCAGCATGGGAGATGATGGAGTTCCAGTTACAGAGAACTATCAAGTAGCCATAAGAAGCAGTCCAAATGTAGATATGACATCACTAGTTGACAGATCAAAGACTGAGGAGAGAAAACAAGTGGACGAGATGGCTAGAACAACACAGAAGGAAGTGATAAAGTGCTTACTTGAGAGAAAGGCCATAAAAGAAGAAGTCAAGAGTAAAGAAGAGAGTGAGAGGAAATGGGAGAAGGAAGGAGCAGTAGGAGGAACGATACCTGATGGTGGGTTGACACTCATACATGTCTTGGTTAATATAAAAGAATTGGTTTTTATAGGTCTTGCACCCCCAGTTACATGGGTTTCTCAAAGAGGTCCAGTGAAAGAGCACTGAGGTGGTATCCACGCTCTGTCCCTTAAAAAGAGGTAGAATTGTAGATACATAAGTCAAGTCAAGGTTTATTTATATACGCTTTTACAACAGATGTTGTTACAAAGCAGCTTTATGTATAATCCGGGTTCAAACTGGGTAAACTGGTGCAGAATGCAGGCAAACTGGCACTCAGTCAAGGCAGACAAAGCAGCAGCATCAGACCGTATGGAATTGTTCAGCATTTACTTCCAGCAAAACGTCTATTTTAGGCTGGCAGTAGTTAAGCCTTGTTGTATCTAATTTATTTTATCCTAATTATCAATTAACTTGGTTATCTGTTTTATCATTTTATTATTGATAAGTAGAACCAGTTAAACCAGAAATCGTGCTCTGTTTTTTTTTAAGGGTCTGATTTGAGGATTGTGCTGCTGGGGACTGCTGGATCAGGAAAAAGTGCATCAGGAAACACCATCCTGGGTAGAGAAGCATTTGCAAAGAACCTTCTCAACAGTACCAGTACGATGTGCATGAGGCAGGATGGAATGGTGGGAAATAAGACCATATCTGTGATTGACACCAAGGGAATCTCACACCGGGCTGATCCTTCAGGGTACTGTGAACTGTTTGAAAAGTGTCTCTCCACAGCCAACCCTGGTCCTCACGTCTTCCTACTTGTAATTAATTCTCCTAGAGCTTTAAACAACACCATAAACCCACTAATCCGAAATTCAGGGAAGGAGTTTTTGCAGCGTGCTATAGTCCTGCTCACCTACGGAGACGTTTCGGGGACGGATCACCAAAGTGTATGGACTCGGAGCCCGGAGTTGAGGCGACTCGTGAACAGCTGTGCAGGAACTTATCAGATCTTCAACAACATGGAAAGAGGAGACCGTACTCAGGTCAAAGAGCTGCTGGAGAAGATAGAGACTGTGGTGCAGAGGAATGGAGGGAAGCACTACACTAACGAGATGTACCAGGCGGCTCAGAGAAGGAGAATGGAAAAGGAAATCAAAGAGAGGGTCGAGAGTTTAGAAAGGAAGGTGCAGGTCTTGTCTACAGAGGTGCACAAGTCTCAGAGGAGTAGAAGTGAGCAAGATGGATGCCGCTTATTGTAAATCTTTTTACGTCAAATTTTTTGCATGTAAAAAGTGGCCCAAATGTAAATTGTATTATTGCCTAGCAGCCTAAACAGGGAACTAGAATCAAAATGTGAGTTCAGTAGCATAAACATCACTGCCCAATAAAAAACATTGTCCAAAATGGAAACTTTACTCACTTTTAATGTAAGTCAATGGAACCAGAACGTTTTCAAGCTATTTTGGAGCATTTCTATCGGTCCATTCATCATTAAAGGTCCACAGCAGGTTGCTGCATTTAAAGGATGTACAAAAATTCTCTGAACTACGACAATATTTATAGCACCTCTCAATTCACTGTTCCCTTATTTTGATTAATCCATATTCATTGTTAAGATTGGGAGAGAATGGATGTATAGGCTGAGATACTTTAAGAGCAATGAATAGAAAAAACAGACAGTCTGAGACAAAAGGCTCGAAAAACAGAAATCTTGTTGAGAGTGAAAGTCACAAGAGAGCCCCTTAAAGCCTATGGTTAATGAATGGCAGATGTAGGGAAGATGAAGCCGGTAATCAGAACACGCTTTCAGATGCATGGGTGCATCTGAAAGGGTTACTTCTGTACACGCTGCAAAAACATGAGCGCGCTGCAAAATCGCCCACAACACAACGGAAGAATTTCCGGAGGACACTTAAAGGACGTGGGACCACATACAGCGACGCAATGTAAACAGTGCCACGTGGAGCCGCGGTAGCGTCTAATGAGAAGTAAGTTTGGCTATATTTGCTAACTATCCAGACTTACTTCTCATTAGACGCTAGTGATGGCCAGATCAAGCCACTGGAAGTGTTGAAACTTTTCCTCCAGATTGTGCAAAAAAAGATTCATTACTCAAAGCTTCATGTGCACACGAACCCCCCTGCTGGCCAAAACTTGTACTGTTATTTCCACTATTTGCGATGGAAACAAGTTTATACATAAAACACCTTCATTTTATTTTCTGTGGTTAATTAATTTATTCATCTGATCTGTGTTTGATTGTATGGGTCTGTTAATTAAAAAAACCTGCCAGTATGATTTCAGCCAGTAAATAAATCTAATAGTATGTGAGATATTGATGTTAAAACTGTTGCAGTGGTTTTAAGAGATGGGACAGTGATTGTCAGGTGATGATGACTTAATTTTAATAATTTTTATTAAGAAACAATAAATCACGCCAATAATTGAACCACGTCCTGAACCAGCGTGGCTTCCGACGTCATAGTGACCTCACTCGCCCTTAACGAATTAAGCCTCCATACACGATTCATAAACGACTATCTGGATTTCTCCACACCAGCTCCGAAGCCTCGGTATCCTTTGCCCATCAATGTTAGACGCTACAGCGGCTCTGCATGGTTCTGTTTGCGTGTGTGGGCCCATGTCTTTTAAGTGTCCTCCGGAAACACTTCCGTTGTGTTGTGGATGGTTTTGCAGCGCGTTTGTCAAATGTAGTGCCCATATTGTCGTTTTGATGAAAGTGTTTTCTGTTTGCAGCGCGTTTGTGAATCTGCAGTGTGTTGAGTTTTTTTACCCACCGTACTGCACCATACACCCAGTGCTTAATTTGTAAAACATCAGGTAATGGAACACTAAAGGTGGGGTGATCCAGCAAATGGTTGTGATGGAAAAGGTCCTGGAACGCATAGGCACAACAGTGCTTCAAGTCTCTATCTAACATAGTAACATTCTATACAATAAAATAATCCTAGCTTTAATGACTGCAGTAAGGATCTGCAACCATAAAATCTCAGAGATGCCACTGAATGAATAGTTTTTGGTGTCCTACAAAAAAAAAAGATGTCAAAGAGGTGGTGGATCCACATAAAGAAGTTCTGGAACACAGGTGCCTGAAATAAGAGAGGTGGCGGATCTTGTTCCAGCAAGATCCAGCACAAATTAAGCACTCCATACACCCACATGTAATCTACAGCGAAGTAACTAGTAGTGTAAAGTGTGTTGCCGTGCCTAAACGTTGTTTTAACGCGTGTGACTGTAAAACACTACAGTAACTGTTACTCCTCTAATCTGAAATACATCCTTCTCTATTAAAATCTCCTAACATATTCTCTCACATCACTACAAAACACTCCTGTGGTCGATATTGACCTGTTGGGAGCAACTCTGTTCAAGCCACATTGGTTGCGGGGCGTTTCTGCTTGTACAGGACCCTGCTTGTAATCAATGCGATTCTGGCCTCTGATTGGAGCAAAAACTGCTGCTCTTCAGTAGTTGCAGCAAATCACGATCGAGGATTCTGTTTTCCCGCCTCCGCCACTGCTGCTGCACTCTGATTGGTCCGTACCGCAGCCCGCGCTCTCTCTGTGGTTTTCTGTTTTTCTTCGTTTTCCCGCTTCACTGAGGAGAAAAACGCAGCTCGAGCGCTGAAGGCGAAACGCTGTGAGAAAACGACACCAGCAGTTCAATAAGAGTTAATAAAAGTTAGGAGTCTTTGTGGAAGAGAGCTCAAAGATTTAAAAGCCCCAGTGTTTTGTGTGAAGTGGCGGAGAAATAGTCGTGAGGAGACGAGAAATGGTGAGTGAGACATTTGGCTTCTCCGAGCTAAGTAGCCAAACACGGTTTTATGTACGTTTCTGGGGTTACAGGGGTTAAAACGGGTACTCAGTGAGTACTTTCGATAAATGAACTGTTCTTAGTGTTTAAAAAGTTTTAAAAGGTTTTGAGCCTAAATGGGGTTATAGTAACACCAAGATTTCAGATCGGACTAAAAATCTGTTAGCTTGTTTTTCGCATTGCCAGTTCCACCTTAAATGGTGCAGCAGTTACATTTAACTGCCTACTTTCTGAGGTTAGGTAATTATTTGAATTGTCTATTCCACCTTAAATAATGTAGCAGACACATTCTGGTGCCTGAGGCTTTAGAAAGCAAGCCGTTGAGCCTCTGGTGACAGAATGTTACTGCTGCTCTATTTAAGGTGGAACGGGCAGTGTAAAACCTGGCGACTTGTGGTGTTTGCTGATGTGTTTTTGTTTTCATAGCTGTTATTGGTTAGAGCTGGTTTGTGATAACCCAGCAGAGATTCCTGTACATTCCTGAGGTAACGTTACATTTTTCTTTTGTAAATGAAGTTAACAATGTTTAGTGTTAAAATAGTTGGGTTCTAATATGAAAGCCAAAATGAGGCTATTGTTCGCTGAAAAAGCTCAACTGCTTGCCTTCTGAAGTTAGCTTCTTATTCGAATTGCCTGTTCCACCTTAAATAATGCAGCAGTTACATTCAAAAGTCTCCTGATTGTTGGAAATAAACGTTTACTCCCATTTAAATGCATTGCCTATATACATGTGCATATAGTAGAAGTTACAAGCTGTAAAATAAGAAGTTTATACTCTCTTAACTAGAGCTGGGTGGTATGGGAAAAAAATTATCACGATAATTTTTTTCATATCAGTCGATATCGATATATATCACAATATAAATTAAATCACTATTGGCTTTTTACTTTAAGTGAGAAGTGAAGAAATCAAAATTTACAATTTTTGTTAACTTGTTTTTTTTTTTAAAATTGTATCGATTCTGTTAAAATAAAGGGAATATACAGTGGGAGTGTTTCACACAGAAACACAACAGTGTCGTGCTCTGTCAGCTTTGTACTGTGGAGATGATCACAACAGTACAACTGCTATACACGAGACCTTGAAGATCAAACATCACGTAGAGCTTCATCAACACAGCAGCAGGACAGCACCTGTTTACCTGTTTATCTTATCTTAGCAGATTATTTTAAGATTATTAACACGTGTAACATGTTTCTTTCAGTAGTAGTTAACATTTTCTGTTATTTTCTCTTATTTTGTTCTGCTCGACTGTGACGCCTGCAGTAACAACAAGTTACTAGTACCTGAGCTGGCGCTACGCCTACACTCTGTGCTGTGTGCTTCAACCAAACAAGAGACGTCTTGAACTCTAGTCCAGCCACCTGATTGGCTCAAAACATTCACATAACTTAATTCTATCGACTTTCTATCGACTACATCTTATAGTTCTATCGAGGAAATGTTATTTTGCGATAATTATCAATACCGTTTTATCGCCCAGCCCTATTTATAACGCTATTCTCGCCACCTGTGTGTGCTTTTACATATTTTCTACCTCATCAGCAGCCTTTGGGGAGTCAGAGCCTAGTGGCATTTCTGGAAAGTAGATGGTGAGCCACCCACAAACTGAATTGCCTCTCTGAGACTCTCCTCCACTATATACTAGTGAAGTAACAGATCACAAGATTGAAAGACTTTTATTTTCCTTTCACAAACAAGTTAAACTTCTATTTAAATTCTTTCGTTTGTTATTAGTTTGTATTTGGGTTGATTGTTCCTTTGTTTTGATTCAGTTTTTAAGGTGAAACAAAGGATGGAAGCAGATCAGAACTGTATAAAAATAAATTAGAGAATTTTTTGTTACATGGGTAAAACTCAAGCCAATTTAGTTTTGCGCCAAAGTAACAGTAAACCCTAAATAATATTTATTGGACTAATTTAAGCTAGTAATGTAGCGCTGGAACCAAAGGATACTAAACTTTATTTAATTAATAATAAACTTTACTAAACGTCAAATTAGAATACAACTAAATAGGGCAACGCTTAGCTGCAGCATGTTAGAAGGTCAGTTTGAACTATTAAACTATTAAAGAAAGGGGAATTTGTTCATTGATTGTTTTTGTTTCTTCATCCCTTTTGGAATTATATGCACTAAATTCCATCATCCAGTAAACTTGATTTTTCTTTATAACTTCATTCCTGACTCCTGTGTATGCTGTTACACATCTTCCAACTTCTTAGCGAACCTGGTTATACATATATCCGTAGCTTTATAGCAGCTTCAGCATCTGCATCCACTTAGTAGTGTCATTGCTTTAAGGTAACCAGCTATAGTGCTAAAGAGAATGCCGTTGCTGCTCTAGTTCACCACTGCATATAGTTGCTACGTTTGCTGTGAAGTCACAACACCCAGAGCCTTGTCTTTTTTTCCTATATAGTCACATCTATCGTACCTTTCTCTTATGTATAGACTGTGCCTTATCTTGTCCGGCCTGCTCAAAGTCGTCCTGTAAAGCTTGAAATAATCACTTAATAGTCATAGACAGCATGTTTTTCACGCCATTTCTGTCATTAATGATCTCAAAATCAGTGTAATACTGATGATGACAATAGTAGGTACTTCACTCACATGACCTGTATGTTTTGACTAAGTCCTCTTAGAATTCTCCCTCCATGCGTTTGTCAAACATTAGATTTATCCATTTGGGGAAAAACACAAGTGGTCTTTCTTTCTCGTGTAATGTTAGTATTTGGCAGACACCCATTTTCAAATGAGACTACCTTAATAAAGGCTTAATGGTTTAAAATGGGTTTATTAATGGTTATGAATTAAGTCATGAACATACATTTAAATCAGATCTTGGTTAACCCATGTATATGGCCAAAAAATGAAATATTTAGATGGATGTCTCTAAGTATCAACTGAGAATGGATTCCGAAACATTTTGGACTGGTGTTTTCTTTTTATTTGATGCCAAGAGAATTAATTACATGAAATAATGAGCTCATTTCTAAGACCTGCCAAAAGATGGAGCTAGATTTACAAAAATGACTGAAAATACCTTAACAGCCGTGCACAGCAAGACAAAAACCTGGACATTAAATCAAAGACTGTAACCGAACACGTAGATATAAACAATAAAGAAAAAAAAAACAGCCAGTCTCTATTCAGCATGGAAGTTCTCTTCAGTAAAACTTGAATTGAACAAGTTTTACAGTAAACTGTAATAGTGCATATGCACCCAACACTCTCCAGTGTTACTGAAATAGCATTAAACCTTTTTGTTCTGCATGTTTCTCCAGTACACAGTTCCAGGTACAGTATACAATATCTGTACCACATCCTGCCACCAGGATAGATATGGGTCTCTAGCTGCTGGTTTGTGACTGTACAAAGGACTTATGTTTGTATTAACCTGCTGTAAATGTTCGCTATTCATACAGTTTTGGTGAGCATATCTTTTAAAATAGACACAGCCTGTTTTATTTCTTTATTGTTTATCTCTTCCTTACTTTACACGAACCTTCCAAGTTTTTTAATGGAAGCTTTCATGTTGAATTTCCTCTCACTGGTATTAGCTGTGAAACTGGACCCTTAGATTTGGTCCTGGAATCCTGATAAGTGTAACCTACTGTTTGGAAATGCCTGCAGCTCTGTCCCATCAGCAGTGTCGTGACTGACTCTCCACTGACCTCAGAACAGCCAAAGACTTGACGATGAAGTTGAGCATGATTATAGGGTTCAGATACAATAATAAAATAAGCTTCTATATAAATTTATTTGATGGTAATGTTCATGTGAAATCACACATTCCAAATTTTACTTTAGACTTTATTTAGGTTGTTGCTGATTACCACTACTGGCTAAATCAGCATTTCATCCAAAGACATGTTCAAACGATATAGAAAAATGGAAATAAACATAAATGGACATAAATGGAGTTTTTCTTTGGACAGTGACGATATAAAGCTGTAAAAAAATAAACTTGGTAACATGGTTAAAGGCAAAGCCATAAAGCTGTATGTTGTAAAAAGAGTGTGAATAGTCCAAATTTAGTAATACATTTGATAGCATTTCTATTTGTTAATTAATTTATTATTATTATTATAACCAAAATCTACCTTTCGGATTCATTCAGGGCCAAGAAGTGGAACAACACCTGAGACGTTTAAATTTTCAATTGGGTTTGCTTGCCATTGGAATAAACGCTGTAGAAAGTGGTTTGTAGGTACCATTTATAAAAATGACTTCATGTAGTAACAAGCAATTGAATAAAGTTTTATTTAACCTAAATCAAATTTTAAATCAGAGTAATTTGTTGAGTACAACTACTTAATTTACTTGTTGCCACATGTAACAGCTAAAAAGCTGTTAATCCATAAATGGAAAAGGTAACTGTGAGCTGTTATTTCTAAAGAGCACAAACGTGTAATACTGCTTACAAGTTTCTTGCTGACTAATAGAAAAGGCAAAGTAAGATCAGATACTTCACT
This sequence comes from Megaleporinus macrocephalus, assembly GCA_021613375.1. NCBI lineage: Eukaryota > Metazoa > Chordata > Actinopteri > Characiformes > Anostomidae > Megaleporinus > Megaleporinus macrocephalus. The sequence goes on along the minus strand of CM038722.1, from coordinate 40,259,539 downwards.
ACTGTTTCTTCACAATTGCTGCTTCACCACAGTTACTTAGTATTTTATTAATCACATGCAGAAATGAAGGAGAAAACACTATTCTTGTCAGAGATAAGCATTGTAAAGCAGTTTTATTGCTATTTATGACATTCAAAATGCTAATTTAAGACTAAAATAAAGAATTCAGAACAAATTTTAGTTGTTTTAATAAGTGAGCAAAAAAACACCTTTTGTTCTGGCAACAACAATAACCTCACATATAACACACCCCAAATAATTTAATCATCAAAACAAATACTGTAAGAGAAGAAAAACTGAATTACAATGAGAAACATGATAAAGTACAGTATAATATAATAAAGACTTACTATATAATAAGGAATTATACTACTGAAAGGATTAAAGAGTTGAAAACATTTTGGAATTTAGATTAAAATCCTTCTGCTTTGAGAGACACAATACCTTTAAATATGTTTATATTTTTAAACATAGTTAAACATTCCATTCCAACACTTTATGAAATGTTTCAGTAGTATTAGCTCATTTTAATGCTAGCCATTACATGAATGCCAATGTGGCTAATATAACGCTTTTTTTGTGGAAGGATAGTTTGAACTGATGTTGTAGAACAGTCCATATATTATTGGACATATAGCAGAGATGGACTGTTTGAAGGGCAGGGGTGAAAAAATGAAAAGAACACCTACTGGACAAGAGACCTGGTTACAGTGCTGTTATTCAGAAAAACAAGAGTAAGCATTTTTAAATGTTACAAGATTGTAAGGCATTATGCTCCCTCTCCAACCACTGCACCCTGTAGATTAGCAGAGAAATGTTAGAACAACTCCACAATTATAAATTATAAGATTTGTACAGATTATAAATTTAACCACACCTCCTGATAAACACAGAGGGAAGTGTAAATCTCATGTAGGGAATGTCAATTTATCTTGCTGTTAGGGCACTTGTATAGCTCCACACCACATTTTCTTTATTGGAGGGACATCCATTAAGAAGTAGTGGACAGAGGGGCCTTGCCATAGAGGGCTCTTTGCTTTGGAAAAACACCCATAGGGAATGTCATGTTTAGACCATTGTAATCAAATTTCTCCTCTAGAAATCCACACATTATGACACATCAACTTTTGGGGCACTTGGCCATTTTTGTCTCATGTGAGGGGCAGTCAGTAGGGTACTTCCCTATGTTTGTCATCACTTTAGAGGGCACTTTAGACACTTTTTTAACCACGTGGGTAATATATAATAAAGGTTATGCAGCCGTGTATGAAAAGCTACACCATTCCATCCACCGTTTTTTCCAGAGTAACTGAATAATCACATAACAAGCACTGCTAAATATAAGCGTTGTGACTTCCTCATGGACTTGTCCTTCTGATAGTTTTCACTTTCAGAGCGAAGTTGCTGGGAAACTCCAATGTACTGAATTTCTGTTGAAACTGAAAGAGAAGAAACATCCAAGAAGACAAAATTCTTTTATTCACATTCATATGTTACATATTGTAAAATAACTGCATGAAAGCAATTCATAATGAGTGATTATTCTTAATATGCAGAATAGTTTAATATCCTATAAAATTATATTTTCTAAAATCATTACATCAGGTCATATCACATTAGGCCAGCTGTGTTACTCACCTGCTTTAGCAGCAATTCTTCAATCTGGAACTGAGCCAGATTACCTGCGGCTCTGACTTTCATTCGTAGTCCAACCACAAGACCTGAAGGAACAACAGTATCTCTCAATACAGTTCATGCACATTGGAAAACACCTTGTCTTGTTGATCATTTAGTGGTTTTAAAATGAATCTTTTGCAACTGAGTTCTAAATAAGCAACAAACTCAGATCTAAAGCTAAGAGTTTATAAATCTGCATATAAAATGTACGTTTCTTACCAGGTACTTGTTGCGATAGAGGAGCTGTTAGGATAAACATTAGAAAACATTAGAACACATGTAACTGGATTTCTAGCTCACAGTAAGAACAGACTCATGTTGAAGTGGGCACAAATATCTGCAAAATTGTTTCAGTTGGTTACAATCATGAAACACAACGTATCTGATTGAATAGGAGTTCACCCCTGACAAAGTCAGTACTTAGATCTGCCACAGATTCTCTTGGCTTGAGGTTTGGACCCTGACCTAGCCTGGACATTAATCGTGTTAATCATGGATGTTTAGGCATGACCTGTTTAGCTTTGGCTGTGTGCTTGGGGTCATTGTCATGCTGGAATACTAATCTTCGTCCAATACTCAGCCTTCCTGCAGATTGCTTTATGTTTTCTTGCAAGATTTCACAGTATTTTGCTGCTTTTATTCTGCCTTCTTCATGCACAGGTCATGGTGGTGATGCTGCCACCATCATGCTTCACAGTAGGTGACACTAATGTTTGATCTGATGACCTAAAATGCTCAATTTTGGTTTTCCAGACCAGGAAACCTTCTTCCAGCTGACTTAAGTCCTTCTTGTTCCTTTGCACAAACTTTAGCAGAGAGGGCATGTGAGCTTTACTTAACAGTGGCTTTCTTTTAACAATAAATAATAATAATAAGCTCTACCATAAAGCTGTGACTGGACAAGGTTACTGTCATTGAGGACACAGTTTATGACCGGTCACACAACCCTCCAGTCCTGTAGCCTGCAACTACAACACAGTTTCTCTGGGGATCATGTGACTCAGACTTTCTTACCGCAACCAATCACAGATCGCCTCTCTGTTCAGTCGTATTGATTACTGATTCCTGACACTTGTTTGTTACAATTTGTGAAGTGTTGCCACAGTTAACTGCTGCATACTGCTGTCTTTACTTGCATGCTTTGTATTTGACTGTTGGCTGTTTCATCACTTTTTGATTTCTGGGCTCACTCTTATTTTGGTTATTGTTTGCTGCTCTCTGGCTTTGAATCTGGACTGTACTTTGACTCTGTTTTCCATTTTGCATTATAACTTCTAACCTAGTTTTATCCGTGGGTGTCTGACCAAGTCTGTTATGAATCATTTTGCAGAAATCTGTGTTCACTTTCACATTAAAGAATCTGTTTTAGTTGATCAGTATACCAAACAAACAAAAACAAAACACATCTTCTATGATAATAAAATGGAATCATTGATAATAAAAAAATATAGCCTTACCACTGTAGCAGATGAATGGTAGAGTGGCTAAACAGTTTTCATGAAACCACTGGGCTGAATATTTTAGATCCACATATGTACAGTGCCCTCTGTTAGCAAGTCTTAGTACTCTTGAGTCATAGGATTGTTTCCAGTATGTGAAGGTGAAGTTGCTCTGATCTGACCACAGTCTGTTTCTATACAGACCGATCCACACCGCCTGCCCATTTGAGACGCTCAGAATTTGCTTTAGCTCTGTCTCGTTCCTCACACTGGCCAAGTCTGTGTAATTTGTTCTGCACAACCACTGAGCGTCTGCCCAAGTCCTTTCTTCAGAGATATAAACGTATGTGTTGTTTTTACCTAAAGGTGGGAGAATTGAAGAACATAAGAGACCAAAGAAGTATCCTACCAACATATATATTGCACAGAGAGAAAGCAAGCTTTTTCCTGGTATTTAAAAGAAGTGGGCTCGAGTGATGAATCCCTCTAGGCACAGATCTTAAGAGACTGGAAGTTCAACGGCTACTGATACACGACAATTTCTCACTACAGATTAAACATACCAGACAACCAGTTAGAACTCCTCTGGTGCTTTGGGATTAAAGGCTTTTGATAGTGTTGCATGTTGCCAAACCCTGATGTAACCAATGAAAACAATGACATTAAAATTGTTTTTACTCTTACCATTATAGCACACAAATCCAAAGTTATAGCTACAAGGAGCATCAAACCACGCCTCTGTTCCAGACATGTAAACACAGAAATCCTTTTCACCACTGTTGTTTGGTTCATGGAACCACCCTCTGTAGTCTCTCTCTCCCTCCATGTAGAAACTATCATTATCCAGAGACCATCTCCAGCTGTCCAGATCATCATACAGTCCAATCCAGGCTAAACCAGAGTAGCTGCTGTTTACTGTGTTATTGATCATGATCATCTCCTCCATGTTATCAATGGTGGCCAGGTCAGTGTAAAGCTCTCTGCAGTTTTTCTGAGCTTCAGTCCAGTTCTTACTCTCTTCAACAAAGTGATACTGACGAGTTGGCAATGCTGGAGAAGCACAACAAAACAGAGAGTTTTTGGTTCTTTATTACATTTCTCTAAACTTTATTTTTGAACATCATTTTGAACAGAGTATTTGTTTTTCAAATTAAGGTTTTACACATATGTTAAAGTAATTTCTGTGGAATAATTGTGTTCTAACATAGTTGTGTCTCTGTCTTGAACAGTGCAGCTTCAAAATGGCTTCAAAGCATTAAAGCTATAAATGTAATAAATGTTTTTCCGTGTGATTTTTTTTTTTTTGGGGGACAAGCCAAAGCACTGGCTCCGCTGAAATGGTTATCAGCAACAAGTGGAATGGTAGTGTAGAAGAAGAAACAGTCCATAAGTGCCAGTATTTTCTGTTAAAAAATTTAACAGCTTTTCAACAGATTTTTAGCTGTATGATTATTGAAAGGGTGTGGCCACAACATATTCCAACATGTTGGTCCTTTATGCGATGTTTATTCTTCTTATCTTATTTGTTTATCTTATTTTTAGTAGCACAAGTGCTTTGAGAAAGTTGTTCCTGATATTAAATACGGAACATAACCTACATTACTAAGTATTGTTTCAAAAATATGTGCTGTAAAATCTAACAATATCATACAAGGTGCAGCTTTAGTCAAACTAGGAGACAATAGCTAACTGCAATTGTGCAGTGATATACCAATAATCATTGTACAGTTCTTTAAATGGCAACCAGAATTAGCAGGTATGTATTGTTACTGTTTAATGACTGCAGTAATGTTATTGATATTATTTGCTATCAGAGTAGTAAAAGACTGTTTATTTACAGTAAATAGCATTATTTGCTAAAGTAATACACTTTAAAATATATTTTTACTTCCACATTGCATAAATTATAATAACAGATTAGATTCTCCTAATCTTTCTCAAAGCCTAATCTTGGCTCTGACTATAAACCTAACATTAATCTCATTACAAATCTAAGCTTAAACCCCACCCAGTTCATAATACTGTAATTCCAGACTAAAACTAGGTTGCAAATTAGCTTTAAGAGGGCATTCAAACAATATAGGACCTAATACATTTATAATAAATAGTTGTAGTAGTAGTTGTAGTAATAATAATAATAATAATAACAACAATAATGAAGCTATAGTGTAACTGAAAAGCAAAGAGAAATCTACTCACCGCTGTAGCAGAGAAAAGGAAAAGCCTGATCACAGGTTTCATCTGTCCACTGGCCAAAGTCATTAAACGACACAGCTGTACAGTGTTCATTCTGTCCAGCGTTATCTGGTTGTCCTGCTTTCCAGTTGCTGAAAGAAGAGTTGCTCTTATCTGACCAAGACCTGGTTCTATACAGGCCGATCCAAAATTGTGAATTACCAAAAATTATAACTACTGATTGTAACTCCTGGTTCTCAGTCTCGTTCCTCACACTGACCAGGTCTGTGTGATGCTCTCTGCAGTATCTCTGAGCTTCAGTCCAGTTCATATATGAATGAACCACAACATATCTTTTACTGGCATTCACACGTCCTAAAATGAGAAACATTGGATTTTTAGATGTCTTAAAATAGCAGGTTAATAATTTAGTCATTTGTTTTTGAAGTTAAACAAATGTTAAAAACAGCTGAACTTACCATCATAACATATGAAATTAAGTATGGAGTCACAAGGCCACTCATTCCATGTTCCATCCACACTCAGAATGTTCACACACAGCCTTTGTCCTCCCTCGTTCTTAGGTTTCCTTACATACCAGTTTCTAAAGTTTCTCTCGTTCTCCTTGTAGAAGCCATCTTCATCCAGAGACCATCTCCAGCTATTTAGAACAGTGTACAGTCCAATCCAGGCAGAACCAGAGTAGCTACCGTTTACTGTTAACAGCAGCCTGTTTACCTCCTGCACATTATCAAAGGTGGCCAGGTCAGTGTAGTTCTCTCTGCAGTACCTCTGAGCTGCTGCCCACGTCTTTGGTTCATTAATAAAGTGGTACTGATGAGAGACACAAGAGGATCCTGTGCAGAACTCTATATTTTACAGAGACAAAGAATGTATTATTTTTACACAAACTATATTGCTTGCAGGAACTATGGCACAAGCAAAATACTTATTTTAAAAACAGTTTTAAGCTTTTTAATGTTTGTCATAGGCCACTGTAAGTGCAGTCACTCCTGGCGACCGTAAGAATAGTGTTTCTCTGTGTTATGATGTTTTCTGTTCAGGTTTTCAGGTTTCTAGATGACTGGTTTGTAATTGTATGAATTGTATACGTCCTTCTTTTAGCTGATCATCCTTTTTCTTTTTTTACTTTCAGTTGTTCCTAGCATTATAGTCTTTTCCAATTAATTGGTCATTCACATATCAAAGACTATTGATGTTCTTTCACCAATCCTGAATCCTCGATCATCTTTCTCCAGCCATGTTTGAACAGGTATAGGAATAGTGGGCAGCCGTGTCTAACTCTGTTTCCCATGTGGAACCAGTTTGTCCAGTTGCCATTCTGACTGTAGCTTGTTGATCAGTGTAAGAATTTCACATTAAAACAATAATGCAGCATGCATCTGCTAGTATGTCTCTTGTCCCTTTACCTTTCTTGAATCCTGCTTGCATGTCTGGTAGTTCTTTTTCAATGCAAGGGTTAGATCTTCTTTGATATTAATCTTTATTTTACAGGGGTGTTATAGGAGGGAAATTGTGCAATAGTTGGCACACTCTAGTCTCCTTTATTTGTTATTCAGATGTAAACTAGCTTCGTCCAGACTTTTGGCCATTGAGCTGTTTTCCATATTTCTTGATATCGATTGATTAGCACTTTAACTGAAACATCTTTAGAATCCTGAAACATTTCTATTGCTTGTTTTCTATTTTTTTTCCCTTTGGCAATCATCTCAGGACCTCGTCTAGCGCCAAAGGTACTTTTGTACAGCTAACATTAATAGAAGTGACGTGGCAATTTACATCTTTTTTATACAGGTCTGTTGGATTGTGTTTTTTTTTTTCTTTTTTCTTTTTTCCATCTGTGATTTATCCATTTTCATCTCTTAGAGTGCCAACCTGTGTTTTAAATGTATTACTTATGCTATAATACTATACTCACATATATTCAAAAGAAGCAATCCTTTTTAAATATATTTACAGCTGTTGTTTATTTAGTCTTTGTCCTTCATGGCTTTTCTGGGCTTCCAGTCCTTCTGGTGTTTCATGAGCTCTTTGAGTTATATCCATAGAGTCTTTGGTTCTGTGTCAGTTAAGGGCATTATTTAAATAAACACTTTGTGCTCTGGGTCATTATGTGGAAATTTGATGGTTCAGTTATTTTTCTCATTCATTTGGATCCTGCACAGTTTGTAATCTGTTCCACGATGAGCCCTAGGCCATGATGTGCTTACAATGGAGCTTGTCCATAGAATGTGCAAAGAATGTGGAATCTATTTGGTTTCTGTGAGGGGCAGTTATGGACTGGAGCTTAAAGGAATTAGCCTTGTGATTAGAAGGTCGCTGGTTCAATCCCCTAAACCGAAAGCACACAACTAAATTCCCCGATCACTTGCTTAGTCTCATAGTGTACATCTGTATCCGCCCTCTGTCTGAAACTCTGTTAGACTTCTTGTGAACAGTTTAAAATGATAGCAGCATTCTGCTACAAGTCCTGCTCCGGCAGGTGGGTAATAAGGATTGTTACGAGATTATGTTATCTCGTGACAGAAAAAAGAGCTGTAATTCCAACAAGGAGTTTCAGACTGCTGAGAAAAGTGGTTTCTGTGGTGTGTAACTTTGAACTTCATAATTAAGCAGAATATTTACATGAACGAAAAAAGCTACAACACACTAAAGGAAAGACTAAAAAACTGGAGAAGCATTAAAGGTCCAGATTTTTTTACTATATCCTTGTTCTCTGTGATTATGGTGTTTTCTAACTTGTTAAAATACAAATTACTATTTGTATTATAACCAGAATTCCTTGGTGTTATGAATTTTTCAGGTCCTTGTTGACTCATTTCATCATTTATCATTGTATTGCCTATTTATTTTTGTCATTTAATTATTTGTATTAGTAATGTTTTTTTTATTTTTTGGTGGAATCTCAAACGTTTTTAACACGTTTAATCAGTTAATTGTACTTCAGTGATACGAATCCAATAGAGCCACCCTTGCAGCATAAATTCCACAGCAGTTACGTGATTCAGCCAAATTGTTGGGGACTATTAACAGCACATTGCCGAATCCGTGTTCTGAGAGCTAAGCCAGTTCTAGAGTGGTGGTCTAATGAAGTGGCCAGTGAATGTATTTCTTTCCATGTCCAAAGTGACGTGTTCACAGGATGTTTTGTCTAGTGCAGTTCTTCAGTCTGAGTAATGAACAGTAAAAAAAAAAAAGAATAATGAGGAAGAACTCACTGTTGTAGCACACAAATGGAAATGTGGCTGAGCAATCCTCTTCTGTCCACTGGCCTGATTCCCCGAGCAATGCAGCAGTACACTGTTGATATGGCCTACGATAGTCTTCTTGAACAGGTAAACCATCTATGACTTCGTTTACAACACGTACAGGTCTCAGCCACCAGTTTTCATATGTGGAATTGTGCTGGTCTGACCAGAGTCTGGTCCTATATAAACCAATCCAAACATCAGAGCCACCTGAAACTTTAACAATTCTCTCATTTTCTGTCCAGTTCCTCACACTGGCCAGGTCTGTGTAATGCTCTCTGCAGTATCGCTGAGCATCTGGCCAAGACTTGTACTGGTTAATCCAGATGTAGTTCTCAGATCCAGTGTTTCCTAAAAAAGAATATTGATGTGAACAACAGCGTCAACAGGGAAGAATATAAACTAAAATTATACTAATATATAAACTAAAATGGAATAATATTTACAGGAAGTCTTACCATCATAACAAACAAATGTGTAATTTGTTTTGCATGGTGTGTCAAACCATATCCCCAAACTCATATAAACACACAGTTCATTTCCAAAATAGTTGTTTGGTTCATGGAACCACCCTCTGTAGTCTCTCTCTCCCTTCATGTAGAAGCTATCATTATCCAGAGACCATCTCCAGCTGTCCAGATCATCATACAGTCCAATCCAGGCTAAACCAGAGTAGCTGCTGTTTACTGTGTTATTGATTATGATCATCTCCTCCATGTTATGAATGGTGGCCAGGTCAGTGTAAAGCTCTCTGCAGTACCTCTGAGCTTCAGTCCAGGTCTTACTCTCTTCAACAAAGTGATACTGACGAACAGATGTAGTGTTTGAAAATTTTGGTCCTTGACAAATACAAAACAAATAATGGAAATTAAGTCAAATTATTAACTGTCAATAATCTTTTTATAGACATCCTGTACAGACACAAGTGGCACATTCTAAAACATCTCCAGTGTGGGACATTTTAGGTACAAAATACAAACCCCTGATGGTGATGCAGAAGTGACTGAACAAGTGTCGACAATTGATAAAGCAGTAGACATGGTTAATAAGAGAGAGAGGACTAATTCAGTGGTGTGGAAGTGGTTCGGCTATCAGAGATCTGACAAACTACAGACTATAGCTTACTGTAGATTGTGCTGGAGAGTGGTGCCGACTAGCAGTGGTAATCCATCAGATCGGTTACACCACCTCAAACCTTTCAAGCCAACCTGTCCCTGAAACGTCATTGCTAGCATTTGCGTCAACCAAAGAGACCCCCATGCAGCAGACACGGATGGCTGCATTCATGCCGTATGACAGTCAAAGCGTCATACAGATGTCACTAAAGCTGTTAGAAACTTCTTGGCTATGGACATAATGCTGTTTAGTACGGTGGAAAACGAGGGCAGGAAAACTGTCAGTCATCGACCGCCAATATGAGCTCCCCGGCCGAAGGTACTTTTCACGCACAGCTATACCTAAGCTTTATAACCAAGTTAGGGAAAGGCTAGAAGAGCAGGTGAAGTTAGCGTTGTATTTTGCAACCACAGCTGACCTGTGGTCAAACTGAACCTACGAACCTCCGAAGTCAAAGTTATTTATATAGAAATAGCCTAGAGGTTTATGTTTGAAAAGATGTTATGTTCTTTGTTTGTATATGAAAGCTATATGCCAATAAAAGGTAAACATTGATTTATTTGGACCATTTTTAAGTCTAAAGTATTATATAGTTTTTGTAGGAGGAGGTTTCAAGGACTTCAGTTAATTTTTCAGACAGTATGTGCAGACTTCCATTGCAGGGATTCTTGGCGGTTTTTCCTGGGGCCTTCAAATGATTTATAATGATATTGGAATTATATTGTATCGACCGAAAGGAATATGTCACAATATTAGTTTTGGCCATATCGCCCAGCACTAGTTTCAAGTCAGATAGACCAGCTGGGAAGCCCAGTCTGCAGCCCAAAGTGTTTAACTAGAATTTGGTTTAATACGTTTAGAATCACTAATACTCTGATTACTCCGTCGGCCTACAATATCACCGGACTTGCCCGAGTCTCCTCCCTGGGAGTGGAAGCACCGGACCGGTGAGCGAGGAGGCTAAAGCGGGGCGAGCGCAGAGGTATCTGGCCCAGCCATACCATTAATCCTTCTGGCAAATGTACGATCACTGGACAACAAAATGGACCATATTAGACTGCTAAGATCAGCGAATCGGAGAGTAAGTAACTGTTGTGTGCTTGTTTTCACTGGAACATGGTTAAACAACAACATTCCTGACTTGGCTGTACAACTGGAGGGGTTAGCATGCTATAGGTTGGACCGCATTACCGTAAACAAGGAAAACACAAGGTGGTGGTGTTTCTGTTTACGTCTGCGCTGCTTATTGCCGGGACGCTGTGGTGGTATGCAAACACTGCTCACTACTTTCAGAGTTTATGATCATAAAGTGCCGGCCCTTCTACCTGCCCAGGGAATTTTCTGCGATCTTGTTAGCAGCTGTCTACATTCCTCCCACCAACACCAGCAGTGATAGGAATGCTGCACAGTACCAAGCAATCAGTGAACAACAGACTGCACACCCAGACGGTCTTCTTATCCTTGCAGTGGATTTAAATCATGCTGATCTCAAAACTGTTTTTCCAAAATTCTACCAACATGTAGACTTCCCAAGAAGGGGAGACAACATTTTGGACCACGTTTACACTAACCACAAAGGAGCACACAAAGCTACCCGCCTTGCACCCATTGGCCTCTCTGATCATCTTACTATCATGCTAATACCAGCATACACACAAGGTGAAAACCATTAAACCTGTTAAGAAGCAGGTGAGGGTGTGGCCGGAGGGGGCTTCCTCTATTCTTCCAAGACTGTTTTGATACAACAGACTGGGAAATGTTTAAACATGCAGCTACCTATAACAACCACACAGGCATTGAGGAGTACAGAGACACTGTGACCTACATTGCAAAGTGCATCGAGGATGTGACCCACACAAAGACCATCAACCACAAGCTTCTGAGAGCAAGAGATGAAGCCTACAGAGCAGGGGACGAATCCGGCTTGAAAACAGCAAGAGCCAACCTGTCCCGTGGCATTAAGAAAGCAAAAAGGGATTACACACACTAGATAAGCACGCACTTCAAAGACAGCAGAGATGCACAGAGCCTATGGCGTGGCATTCAGGCTATCACAGACTAAAAACCCGCGCCATAGAGCTGGGAGAGCCACGTCTCTCTGCTCAACAACTTGAACAGCTTTTTTGCACGCTTTGAAGCAAACAATGCATGTCCACAGAAGACCATACCCTTCGCCTCTCTGCTGACAGCATGAAGAAGACACTAGCCGGAGTCAACGCCCACAAAAGCAACAGGGCCAGACAACATCCCTGGTCGTGTGCTAAAGGACTGTGGAGGAGCTTAAAGATGTCTTCACTGATGTCTTTAACACCTCACTGGAGCAAGCCATTGTTCCATCATGTTTCAAAGCCACCACAATCATACCCATGCCAAAATAATCATCTCCATCCTGCTTCTACGACTACTGCCCTGTGGCTTTGACATCTATCATCATGAAGTGCTTTGAACGGCTGCTCATGTCCCACATCAAATCCATCCTTCCTCCCACCCTAGACCCCTGCAGTCAGCTATGCCCTCCACCCCGCCCTCACCCACCTGGACAAGAAGGACTCGTGTGTGAGAATGTTGTTCATTGATTTCAGTTCAGCATTCAATACCATAATACCGCATCAACTCATCTGCAAACTGGACAAGCTGGGGCTCAGTATCTCCCTTTGCAACTGGCTACTGGACTTCCTCATCTATAGGCCACAAGAATTAAGAGTTGCTAACAACACCTCGAGCAATATCACTGAACACAGGGCCCCCCAGGGCTGTGTGCTCAGTCCTCTGCTCCCCACACTTCTGACACACGACTGCACAACCACATACAGCACAAATCACATAGTGATGTTTGCAGACAACACAACTAAGGTGGGTCTCATTACCAAGGGGGATGAAACCCACTACAGGGAGGAGGTTGAACTTCTGACCAAGTGGTGCAGGGACAACAACCTCCTGCTTAACGTCACCAAGACCAAGGAGATCGTTATTGATTTCCGGAAGGGCAACACTCAGCACCCGCCACTGACCATCAATAGAGCTGCTGTGGAGAGAGTTAGCAGCACCAAATTCTTGGGGGTGCACATTAGTGAGGACCTCTCCTGGACTACCAACACCTCATCACGCTCATATGAAACAGCACAATATTTTAACAAAATTAACAGTTAATAAACAAAATAAATCAAACCAATATCCCCAATACTGCAATCATTACATTTAGACCCTTAATTTAAAAATAAAAAAGCTAATTAAATAAATACAGTAAAAACCGCAGTCATTAAACGCAAGCTCTGGTTATTTTAAACGACAATCTGTAATCATTAAATGTAGATCTTGAATTGTTGCTGCTGTTCTGTTCGTACCGGTCAGATCTGGTCTGATGTTCTGGGTTGTTTGTTTTGTGTTAGCTGTGCGTGCTAGCTCTGCTGTTTGCCGATACTCACTGTATTCAGCTGTGTGCAGTACCGTATCAGATTAGTTGTGTTAAATGTCTTTGTCTTGGTTCCCCAACGAGACGCTGATTTTACTCATTTAAAAATGTCCTGTATGAGTCTGCGTCACATACGGTAAACAACTGCCAGACGGACATGCTTACTTTCAGTGCATTTTTTTTCTCTGACGTCGCCGCTTTAGTCTTTGGAAAATGAAAGGGTGTGTATTTCCACCTAGTGGTTCAGTTAGGAATTGCAGGGAGGGGGTTCTCCTCTTCCTGGATGAAACGCTAGCTGGAAATACAGAAATTAGGCTCATTTATTTAACGCCATTGATCGGCTCTAAACTGGAGAAATATCAGCCGATCACTGATCGCATATTTTGATTACAAATCGGCCGATACCGATACATAGCCGATCGATCCTTCCATCTCTAGTGACAACGAACCCCTGATTCATGCACATATATTTAAACAGAAGAAAAAGATGTCACCTAAGCCCGCATAGTTTGTGCTTATCTAGAAATTGGTCTGTACTGTAACAGTCCTATATTCCACTGATTCAGATTTTTACTTTCCTGAGGTTTGGCATTGTGTAGTACTTTCGTTAAAAGTATGTACTCACCGCTGTAGCAGAGAAAAGGAAAAGCCTGGTCACAGGTTTCATCTGTCCACTGGCCAAAGTCATTAAACGACACAGCTGTACAGTGTTCATTCTGTCCAGCGTTATCTGGTTGTCCTGCTTTCCAGTGGCTGAAAGAAGAGTTGCTCTTATCTGACCAAGACCTGCTTCTATACAGGCCTATCCAAAAATATGAATAACTTTTATTTATAGCTAATGACTGTAACTGCTGGTTCTCAGTCTCGTTCCTCACACTGACCAGGTCTGTGTGATGCTCTCTGCAATATCTCTGAGCTTCAGTCCAGTTCATGCTGTTATAAACTGCAACGTATCTTTCACTGGCGTTCACACTTCCTAAGAGGAACAAACATAAATAACAGTTCATACTTCAGGAGGAGTTACTGGTAGTAGAATTAGAATTTTTATTAATTTTTTTGCTAATGTCATAAAGGAATGATAGAGTTTGATGGACAAATGAGGAAAAATAATCATGACTTAAATCAAGGCAGTGTGACTGTATTACATGAGTTTTGCTGTTTAGGAAGTGGAATTATTGATCCTCAACATCTCAAAACTGCTCTATATATCCGTTTATTATGAATTTTTCACACAGTGTTCGGGGCAGCAAAAAACTTTGTCAAAAATGGATATACATGTTTGTCTTTATATACATCATTGTTGTCCAAAGAAAAACATGTATCTGCATTTTTGATGATTATTTTTCGACATCCTTTGAATGCAGCAACTACCATTTATATAGTTTAAAATATCATGGTTAATGGACCAATAGAAAAAACATTACAGGGTCCATCTCTTTTAAGGTTTTCAAGGTTTATTCTTTAAACAACAAAACTCTCATCTAAACAGTCCCTCAGTCATTGTCTCAGATACTTTTACTTTTTAGTAAATATTGGAATCATGGGACATTTGTAAAATTTCTAAAATGGACCAAACATGGATTTTTTTTTTTAAAAATTCATTTCCTCCAATTAAACCCAAAGTTGTACATAAACTTTACCAACTGTTCAAACACGACCGTCATAAATACTGAAGGTACATAAAATGTAGACATACACACAATTACACATATAGCTTAGCTTACCATCATAACAGATAAAGGTGAATTCTGAAGAGCATGGGGTTTCTTGCCATATCTTATCATGAGCTATAAAGACGACACAGAAGCTGTTTCCATCCCGGTTGGTAGGTTTCTGTATGTACCAGTTTCTAAAGTTTCTCTCATTCTGCTTGTAGAAGCCCTCATCCTCCAGAGACCATCTGTAGGTGCTTAGGTCATCATACAGTCCAATCCAAGATGGCCTACTCTTCCTGATGTCCACTAAGTTAAGGAGCCCCAGTCCCTCTTCAGCATTATCAATGCTTGCTAAGTCAGTGTAATGCTCTCTGCAGTATCTCTGAGCTTCAGACCAGGTCTTGTTCTCGTTCACATAGTGAAACTGACGAGGAAGACAAACTCCAAGGGTGCAAAACCCTGTTAAAGACACACAATCACAAAAATGTACACCCTGAACATCTTCATCCATAGTATTATCTTATTAGCAAACCAATAGTAGCCTAGTAGGCTGCATTCTTGTAATCAGATATCCGTTTATGTTTTAGGCACAGAAAACCACATATTGAGCTCCATAATCATTGGCACCCTTGAAAAAGGTGACTAAAAGGATCAAAGGTTAATCAATTCAATCAATCTCATCACCAGAAATGTGAGAAATTTCATCTTTAATTTAAAAAGCTTTTCAAAATGGCCTTTCATTTGTACGTTTTGAAACAAGGCCGCAATATATATATATATATATATATATATATATATATATATAATTTAAGATTAAAAAGAGAACAAACAAAAAAGGTATTACTAACCTAAGATCAATGGGATTTGAAGCATGTTCCTGAAAAAGAAAATATCCATATCACTGTCTGTTTTTTGACTTGAATGCAGCAGCTGCTGTTTACATTGTGTAAAAATTTCATGATGAATGTATCAATAAAAATGCTATAAAATAAGTTGGAAAATAATTCTGGTTCCATTTACTTACATTGAAAGTAAAGACTGTAAAGCTGTAATTTTGGAGATGCATGTTTTTGTTTGGACAGTGACAGTATACTCTTTTACCTCCCCACTTGTCTTTTACCAGTAGACACTTTTACAAGCAGCCTAATAATCTGTTATTTATCCGACTGACAGCTTAATCAGTAAGTTAGAACAGACTAGTTTGAGGCCTTTCTGAATACAGTATCTGTCTGATTGAATGAGGTGACTGATCCTGTAAATAGGCCTCACACCTTGTCCTGCTTCTCATCCTGTCCGGTCTGTTAACTCTTCTTTCATTGGCATGTGCTTCTGTTTAAGGGCCTTCTCTGTCTTCAATTTCTCCACCCTTCTGTCATGACCCTCACTTCTTCTTCGTCTGTAGCTCCACCCCCTTGTTAGCCCCAGTTGTTCCTGTGTATATAAACCACTGATTCTTTCGTTTTGTGTTGTTCAGAACATGTTTCTTTTTTCTTTTCTATATCTAGTAGCCATTGTATTTTAGTCTGTCTTTCTTGTTTCATCTCTTTCATTTCCTTTGTGGACAGTTGTTCTTTTGTTTGCAATAAATTTACTGGCACAGCACATGTATCCCGCCTCCTCATCTCTTCAGTTGTTTTAACAGTCAGCTAATGGTGGAGCTGCGGTCACGTTATCCGGAGGTGCCAGCTGGGAGATGTAGTTCTAGGGAATGGGAGACACACCGGTAGTGTCAGAAGCGACAGGAGGCATGACATAACCACACCTTTAGCCTGTTAGATTCCCAATTCGGTAAGTTCACTTATGTTCTGTGCATTTGTGTCTTAATGGATGTTTAAGGCATGACAGGAGCAGAAAGTGTTCAGCAGATGAGACGAAGTTCATGCTAGTAGTTACACAAACTACAGAGCACATTGTAAACAGAGAGAACTTTCTCAGATCAGCATGTTGCAAAACTAAAAGCCCAGGTAACTTGTACTGCTTCTCGTCTTACTGTGGACTGGACTGATGTGATGTCACTCTACAGTTAAGAAAAATAATTATGTTAGTTTTTGACAGGATAAGAGCTAGAATAAAGCTGCAAGGTATGGCTTAGTCTCTGTATACATAAGTATGACCCCAACTTGACGTCATATTTAGAAATTTAATTCTAAATTAAATAGACATCCTAATACATAATTAACCCCCAATAATTCCCCTTTGATAATAGGTTATGTTGCCATTTTTCTTTTATTAAACTTGGTGCTAAAGCAACATTTGTGGATACTTGTACCGGCTGAAATACCAGGAAAAGGACCACTCACTTTGCATGTTTCCTGGCCACTGCCCATTTGCCTTAGTGGTGCTGATGCTAGCTACGACGTTAACAAAACAGTTGGCATATTATTTCTGGTGGAAATTCTGTTTTCTGGTCTGTTAATGTGCTCTTCTACACAATATTAAATCTTATGCCACATATGTTTATAGCTCTCACCCAGCAATGAATGTCATTAAAAAAATCAATTATTCTATTGATAATGATTTGAACATATGATAAATTATGGTGAAGTCATGTTTATGTTGCCCTTTTTACACCACCACCAACCACAAGAACAGCAACAACACATAAAACATACACAAATACAAATAAACAAGCAAAATAATTTACCAGCTGAATGTTTAAGAGCAGTGGACACCAACACTCCTTCCTGGAGAACTACCTTTCTGCAGCTTTCAGCTACAACCTGCCTGTAATACATCTCACATCTCCTGAAAGCAGTAATTAGATGGATCAGGTGGGGTTGATTAGGGTTGGACTAACGTCTACAAGGAAGGTCTTCAGGAACAGGGTTGGAGGCCACTGCATACTGTGTGATTTTAGGTGTGTGTTCTATAATCCCAGCTGATTAAAACAAGAAACTGGTTTACACAGCACTCCCTGTTGTGACATATCCTGGTCGTATGTGGCCTGTTACAACCTGTAGTCTTGTGCTACTTGTGTGGTACCAATAGACAGTCAACTGAAATTTTGTTTGTAGTACGTTTGCATATTTTTTTTGGTATATTATTACAGAACTGTGTATAACGTCTCTGCATCTTTTAAATATTTACCTTATATTAAAATGGTTTAGCCTGATTCTGCAAATGTTTCAGCAAACCTGACACCCAAGAATCAAAAATAGTAAATCAATATGATAAGATGCCCCACCAGATATCTTCCTAATAACCGTTTAAGCAATGGGATGACATTGTTTATCTATGATAATATTTCAATAGAACAGATGTAAATAAACATAAATAAAATACAAAGTGTCTTTGGAAAAATTATGGAAGAAGTACATCATATCTTGAGCTCCAGTTTGAAGAACAAAGTTAGGTTCCAGATTTCTCCTGGACGCCCCAGACATTGTATGAATGTATTCAGTTCCTTCAGCAGCAAATCTTGATTTAGCTTAATGAAGTACTGAGCAGTCAAAGCAGGTATTAGATGAGAACTGTAAATAATACTGGGTTGTTTCCACAAGGAGAAGCTTGAAAACAACCCAGAAGGGGGCGTCCTATCTAAACTGGTTTTTAACTTGTCTGATTTTAACTGCAACTTACAGTTACTGTACTGCTGCTGTCAGAATACTGTTTACATTCGCTACTCACACAAACACACTATTTACATTTGCTACTTGCAACTTGCACTTTATGGCTGCTGCTCTTCATACTTGCACAAAAAAGCACACATAACTTAAAAAAAATACTTTTATTTACCTCAACTTACATTATTATACTTTATATATTTTGTATATTTTTTATTTCTTTTTTGTTATCTTTATCTACTGGTGAATGGAGGAGCAGCAAAGTAAGAATTTCATTGTACAGTGTAACTGTCTGTTCTGCTGTGCATATGATAATAAAACTCTTAAATCTTGAATCTTGGAAAGAGTTAAATAAACACACTGACTATGGAAAAGCTAAAGCTGAGCAAATAAAATAATGAATAACAGTTTTGTTACAAAATGAATAAATAATTAATAAGTAGATGTCCTGACAAAAAGTAAAAACAGAAGTTAAAAAAACAATAAAAGCATGTTAGAAATTTAGAATGCAACACAAATGGATGTAAAACACATTGTAGATAACCTATTTAATAAAAAATAATGCATTTGAACAAAATAGAGATGCATTCTTTCCCCAGTTAGTGTAATGCAAGCAAGTGTTAACATGCATTGAAAATATTTTACCCCAAAAACTATACCTTAATGAAGCAGAAAGGTTTTTGGTGTCACCATTACTTTTCCTGCTTGAATGTATGGGTACAGAGGACGATACTCATTTAGCTCATGTGTTTCCACAATCTTTAGTTCAGAGTTATAGTTTTTCATCAGTTCATAACGCTGCAAATGGTTTATGTACCATGCCATGAAGGGTTCAACGATCAGTGAAATGCTGCTTGACACCAACTTTCCAAAGTCAGGCAGGCCACTGGTGTGTTTCCAAACTGGTTTGTAGGTTTCTGTATGTACCAGTTTCTAAAGTTTCTCTCATTCTGCTTGTACAAGCCATCATCCTCCAGAGACCATCTATAGCTGGTCAGGTCATCATACAGTCCAATCCAGGTTGGCCTACTGTTCCAGATGTCCACTAAGTTAAGAAGCCCCAGTCCCTCTTCAGCATTATCAATGCTTGCTAAGTCAGTGTAATGCTCTCTGCAGTATCTCTGAGCTTCAGACCAGGTCTTGTTCTCATTCACATAGTGATACTGACGAGGAAGACAAACTCCAAGGGTGCAAAACCCTGTTAAAGACACACAATCACAAAAATGTACATCCTGAACATCTTTATCTATAGTATTATCTTATTAACAAACCAATAGTAGCCCAGTAGGCTGCGTTCTTGTAATCATATATCCATTTATGTTTTAAGCAAAAAAAAAAAAAAAACATATATTGAGCGCCATAATCATTGGCACCCTTGAAAAAGTTGAGAAAAGGTTGAATATAAAATCTAATCACCAGAAATGTGACTAAAGTAGCCTTTTAAATGACCTTTCATTTTTACAATTATTTAAATTTTGGCTTTAAGCAATTTAGCAATATGACTGTATAACTGCACAGCAGCGTATTTTAAAATGTTTAGTGTTTTTTACATACCACTACATAGTATGACATTGCATTTAGGTTATTATATTTGATACGGATGTAAATACTCTGACCCTGTTACACATTTATAACAACTTGGAAGAAAATATGCCATTACTTCTGTAAATATAGAGTATAAGCTGAAGTTTATACATGTGTATTTATAAAGCTGCACTTCTTTAAGTCCGTCTGTAACAGTGAGCACATTAGTAGTAGATACATTTTTGGTGCAAGTATTGTCGTCCCACATAATTTCCTGTGTCTTTAATAACTGTGTTAGTTACACATGAGCAACACATTTTAATGCTATGTAACTACTAGTGATGTAGCCACTGTTACAGATGTATTACAGCAGTAAATTGTAGATAATTACACATGCATATGAATTTCTTTTAATAAAACTATCTTCATACTAAATTCTGTAGCCAATTCTCTCTCATGTAATCTCACATTGGTAACACTGAGTGTAACTGCATTTGTAATTAGACTGGAACATCAGTGGAAGACATTTTCCATGTGTTTCTTTTCCAGTTGTATAAGAAAGTGTTTTTTAATAACTGTTTCAATAACATTAAAACAGTATTAACACTGTTATCTGTATTTACATGAGATAATATTTATTGTTAGAATGATCAGGATACACATGTGTAATTACATATGCTGTACTACTGCAATTCATTTGTAACAGTGGCTACATCACTAGTAGTTACAATGTTGTTGAATGTGTTCATGTGTAACTGCACAGTTATTAGAAACACTTATTTTTACTACACAACTATTAGACATGTTTATTATAAAACATAAATAAAACATGCACAATTACAAATAAACAAGGAAAGTAAGCTCTATTTACCAGCTGAATGTTTTAGAGCAGTGGACACCAACACTCCTTCCTGGAGAACTACCTTTCTGCAGGTTTCAGCCACAACCTGCCTGTAATACATCTCTCGGCCAATTAGGACTCTTGAAAGCAGTAATTAGATGGATTAGACAGTAATCAGGTGGGGTTGATTAGGGCTGGAACTAACGTCTGCAATGAAGGTCAGGAACAGGGTTGGTGGCCACTGCATACTGTGTGAATATAGGTGTGTTCTGCATTCACGACTGATTATAACAGAAGAAACTGGTTTACACAGCACTCCCTGTTGTGAAATATTCTGGTCGTATGTGGCCTGTTACAGCATGTAGCCCTGTGGTACTTGTGTGGTATTACCAAATGACAGTTAACTGAGATTTTATTAGCAATACTGTTGACCATAAATACAATACAAAGTAACATGAATATCTTATTGTGAGAGAAGTAGATCAGATCTTGAGCTCCAGTTTGAAGAACAAAGTTAGGTTCCAGATTTCTCCTGGACGCCCCAGACATTGTATGAATGTATTCAGTTCCTTCAGCAGCAAATCTTGATTTAGCTTAATGAAGTACTGAGCAGTCAAAGCAGGTATTAGATGAGAACTGGAAATAATACTGGGTTGTTTCCACAAAAATAATCTTGGAAAGGGTTACATAAACACACTGACATATGTAAAAGCACTACTTACTATAATGTTCAAATGTAATAAAATAATCACAGTTCTTTAATTAACTGCAGAAAGTTTTGTCCTCTCTGATTATTGATTAGCTAAGGCTCTTACAAAATAGGTCAAGGTGCCCATTGTTGTTTGGCAGAGAAAAAACACTGAATAAAGAGAGTATTGGTACTTATTCTACAGTAAACCTAGTACAAAGACAAAATATTCAATATTTTATCTTATTTGTTTTTAAAAATGTATGCTCATCCTGAAATTGAAGCCTTAAACATGTTCTACAAAAAAATTGACATTGTGAAACAAATACATTTGAAAGTATAAATTATTATATATTTTTTTACTATTTTCAGATGTTTAAACATTCAACACGTCAGGTTATTGCTGCATGACAACACCAAGAAACATTCTGTACATGTTTAAACAGCATAGCTGTGTAATCAGAGTCACAGGTTTTTATTGTAAATATTACTGGTCATAGTTCCTTGCAGTATTTCCAGGTTGTTGGTTTAATGATTGCACGTTATAGGTTTTTGTAGTATTTCCATGTTTTTGTTGTAAAGATTACTGGTCATAGATTCTTGCATATTTCCAGGTTTTATTGTAAGTTATAGGTTTTTGCACTGTATCCAGGAGTTTTATTATTATGTTTTTTAAATCACAGGTGTTTACACTATTTCCATGTTTTCGGTTTAATGATTGAAGATCATAGGTTTTGTAACAGGTCACCCAGCTCCCCTGGTTATTAGTGGGACCCAAAGTGGTTGAGCAACCCTAAACTTATGGCTTAAGACCCAAGAGCAGAGGGCAGAAACCCAAAGACAGGCTAACCTCAGCCCCTAAAAGCCAGCAAAAGGCCCCAGAAACGATGAATGGAAGCCCCCTGTCCGACATCACATTTCCGGGTCTCCTGTAGACTTTGACAACTTTGTGGAGTATCAGTTCAACTGTCTCTCTGGCCGACGGCTGCGTCGGCAATGCAATTAACCAGCCTGCCTTAAAGAAGCAGTCGACAACAACTAATATCACGGCGTTACCCTGGGAAGCTGGGAACCCTGTAATGAAGTTCACAGAGATGCAAGTTTCCCAGATTATGGTAAGGCTTATACTGTTTTTAAGATCTCTTACAATAGACACTTTTAAATCCTATTTAATGGACCATTTTCATTTAATATACCACAAGTCATTTTATATTCTACAGAACAGCATTTGTTGCTCAGACAGGTCTCATCACTCAATGATCCTTTAATTAATTTTAGTAATTCAGTTATTTTTTTTGTTTGCAATTCACAGATTTTATTTGACTGATGCTTTAGTAGGTGTTTATTGTTTATAAAATTGCCATATGTAAGAAAAGATAACTACTTGACTTGTGATGAAGGACACATAACAGAAGATGGACCTCTAACATTGTGATCCTGGCTGCGGCTCTGATCTGCATTGACTTAAGAATCTACCACACAGAAACTGTGGCACAACTTATGGAGACCTTATGAAAGGTTTATGAATGTTAACACATTAGAAATCATTAATAAGATGTTAAAGTTGCAATTTTTATTAGTATAAATACGTGATGTAGTTGACAAGTTTAATGCTATTTTTATATTTTTAAGTTGTTGGTATGTTATAATTTTTTTATATATTGGTGTTTTATTTGTTAAAAATCCAAATACAGGAGAAAACATGCTAATCTAACATCAGATGGCTGAGATGCTAGAGCTAAAACAAAGGCAAAGCACTCACGCACTCATCTTTGCAAAAATGTGTTTAATTTACAAGCTTATTTTTTATTAAGCACTTTTATTGCAACTTAGGACATTAACAATAGCAATAGCAAAATCCTTCTACTTTGAGAAACACTATAGCTTTAGTATGTTTATATTCTGGAAACAAATGGTTGAACATTCCATTCCAACACTACGTAATGCAAATACATAATTAGCAAACACAGATGTGAACATTTGTACATACCAAACATCATATTTTTAGTAAAACACAAAGTTAATTACATAAAAGATGCTATTTGGTAATGATAATTCTTAATGCTAGACACTGATTTTCAAAGTTCAGGGCACATTTACTTGTAGCTCACCATGGGGCCATGAAGGCCAGGGCTGTCCTTGCTTCTCGCTGTAAAATGCAGGGCTGTGGCTAAAATAAAAACTAATGTTTGTTGAACTAATGTTGTAAAATAGTCCATATGTTATTGGACTTACAGCAGAAGGATATCTAGCAGAGATGGACAAGAGACCTGGTCACAGTGCTGTTATTCCGAAAAAGAGTAAGAGTAAGAGTAAGTCATTTTAAACTTTACAAGAGGCGTTACCCTCTTTCTCCACCCACGACACTCCACAAAGATTCTGATTATAAATTTTACCACAGCTTCTGATAAAATCATAGAGGGAATCGTAAACTTCATGTAGAGAATTGGGAAATAGCTGGGAAATGGAGAGACACCCATAGGGATAGTTTAGACCTGCATCACATTGTTTCCACTAGAAGTCCACTCATTAAAACTCATTATCAAATGTTTTTGTTATACAGAAACTTTGGTGGCACTTAGTTACATTTTCTTATGCGAAGGGCAGCCAGTATGATACTGCCTGACATTTTTTACCACTTTAGAGGGCACATTAGTGACGCTTTTTCAACCACAGGTGTAATATAGAATAAAGATTGTTAAGTTTACACCATTCCATCCACCGTTATTTCCTGAGTAATAGCAAAATAATAAGCAAAACAACAACAAAGTAGTGGTGAAAATCAGGACAGTAATATAAGGAGGTTTGGTTCTGGCTGCAACAATCACACTTACCACAACCCAAACCTTTTAATATTCTAAACTAATATTGACTAACAAGATCATAGATTACCGCATGAAGGGGCAACTTTGAGGGTACTTTGTTATTTTTTTTTCTCATGTAAAGGGCAGCCAGTAATGTACTTCCCGACGTTTTTTACCACTTTCGTGACACTATTTTAACCGTGTGGGTAATATATGATAAAAGGTTATGCAGCTGTGTATGGAAGGTTTACAACAGGTTTATTTCCTGAGTGAATGGAATGAGTAATATTAAAAATAATTCCCATAACAAGAACTGATAAATGTAAGTGTTGTGACTTCTTCACGGACTGGTCCTTTTGATAGTTTTAACTTTCAGAGTGAAGTTGCGGGGAAGCATCGATGTACTGAATTTCTCTTGAAGCTGGAAGAGGAAAACAAAACTTTAAGACAAAATTCTACTTTTCACATTCACATGTTGTTCATACTGTACAATAATTACATGAAAGCAATGATGGGTGATGTTTTTAATGTTTTATGCAGAATAGTAATTATATTTAGTAAAATCACTTTCTCTGCAGGGATTATATCAGGCCATATCAGATTGGGCCAGGTATGTTGCTCACCTGCTTTAGCAGCAATTCTTCTATCTGGGACTGTGACAGGTTACCTGCAGCTCTGACTTCCATTCGTAGTCCCACCACAAGACCTGAGGAAACAACAGTATCTCATAGTTTATGCTATTGATCATTCAGTGGTTTTAAAATGATCCTGTGCTGAATAAATCACAAAAAACTGAGAGTTATAAAACAAATTATAAAATGTACATTTCTTACCTGGAACTTTTTGTGGAAGAGGAGCTGTTAGGATAAACATTAGAAAACATTAGAGAACATGT
Source organism: Megaleporinus macrocephalus (assembly GCA_021613375.1). Taxonomy (NCBI): domain Eukaryota; kingdom Metazoa; phylum Chordata; class Actinopteri; order Characiformes; family Anostomidae; genus Megaleporinus; species Megaleporinus macrocephalus. The sequence goes on along the minus strand of CM038722.1, from coordinate 40,234,481 downwards.
GTAACTATTTCTAGCTAGCACAAAGAACAGACTCTCATGTTAAAGTGAACGCAATTGTCATCAAAATTGTTTCATATAATTACAATCATAAAACACGAAGTATCTGACCGAATAAGAATACACTAATAGTTAGTTGAAGTCAGAACCTTGACTTTGTTTGAACAGGTCACCATCAGCTTTGCTCATTGCAGTTTCCCACCGTTCCTCATTGTAAAGCCTTTGAATCTCTTTCAGGTGTGATCAACAGTCATGGACATCAAGAGTAAATGGTATTTTAAGATCAGTCACAGATTCTCTTTGCTTAAGATCTGGACTCTGACCTAGCCAGGACATTAACATGGTTGTTTGGAATGACCTGTGTAGTTTTGGCTGTATGCTTGGGCGACGACTTCTCCCAAGGCTCATGTTTCCTGCAGATGCTTTAAGTTTTCTTCACAGATTTCACAGTATTTTACTGCCTTTATTCTGCCTTCATACACAGGTCTTCCAGAACCTTCGACAGAGAAGCTTCTCCACAGCATTATGCTGCCACCACCATGTTTCACAGTAGGGTATAATAGTGTGCAGTTTTAGTTCACTGGTATTTTAATATGATCTAAATGCTGAATTTTAGTCTCTCATATCCTTCTGACAAATTCTAGCTGAGCGGGCATGTGAGCTTTATTTAACATTGGCTTTCTTTCACAATAAACTCATAAAGCTGTGACTGGTCAAGGTAAGCTCCTTGAGTACATGGTGTATATTAAACTTTCACACTGCCCTCTGGTCCTGTAGCTTGCAGCTAGGGCTGGGCAATAAAACAATAATGATAATTATCGCGAAATGGCATTTTCTCGATAGAACTATAAGACGTAGTCGATAGAATTAAGTTCCGTCCGTGTTTTGAGAGACAACACAAATAGCCAATGAGAATCGTGCCACCCCAAACCAATCAGTTGGCTGAAATAGAGTTCCAGCCATTTCTTGTTTGGTTGACAGCACACAGCGTAGAGTGTAGACGTAGCAGCAACTCAGGTGCTAGTAATCTGGTTACTGCAGGCGTCACAGTCAAGCAGTGAGAACAAAATAAGAGAAAATGACGACAGAAAACGTGAGCTACTACTACGCAAAGTTGTCTTTATAACCAAAAATCCCGAGGAGGGAAACAGAATCATAAACCAGTTCCCCACCGCTATGAGCTCAGCCCGAGCTTAAAGGGCTCATCTTCACTTCTCACTTAAAGTAAAAAGCCAATAGTGGTTTGATTTATCATGATATATATCGATATCGACTGATATGAGAAAAATTATTTTGATAAGATTTTTTTCCCATATCGCCTAGCTCTACCTGCAGCCCAAACTTCAACCCATAGAACTTCTCTGGGAATTATGTGACTCAGGCTTTCTCCAGCAAACAACCACAGATCACCTGTTTTTGCCCCAATTTTCCAAGGTGAAATGTTTACTGCTGCATAACAAGCCTTTGTGTTTTTTGTGTTTGACTGTTTGCTGTTTTATCACTCTCTGATTTCTTGGCTCGCTGTAATATTTAATCTCTGCTGTTTTTCACCTCTTGCCTGTTTTTGACTACTCGTCGTCCCCCCCCCCCCTTTTTTTTTTTTTTTTTTTTTTTTTTGCACTAAAACCTCTAACCTTAACCGGTTTGTCCTCAATGGTCCAGCATAGTCTGATAGTCTGTCGCATAACATGACCAGACACACAGGTGATGGCCATTTAACTGCTTAAGTGACTTTTAACATCAATTAACTTTACTAATGATAGTTCAGTAATGTCCCACTAAAGACTGTGAATATATGTGCATTCATGTACTTGCATCTTGTGTTATGATCCATATTGCAGAAATCTGTGTTCACTTTGACATTAAAGAATCTGTTATAGTTGATCAGTATACCAAACAAAAAAAAACAAATGTGCTACGATAATTAAATGGGGAATCAATGATAAAAATAATGTAGTCTTACCACTGTAGCAGATGAATGGTAGAGTGTTTAAGCAGTGTTCAGTAAACCACCGGGCTGAGTATTTTAGATTCACAGATGTACAGTGCTGCCCTCTGTCAGGACGTCTTGAAATGTCTGACTCAGATAATTGTTTCCAGTATGTGAAGGTGGAGTTGCTCTGATCTGACCACAGTCGTTTTCTATACAGACCGATCCACACCGCCTGCCCATTCGAGACTCTCAGTATTTGCTGTAGCTCTGTCTCGTTCCTCACACTGGCCAAGTCAGTGTAATTTGTTCTGCACAACCACTGAGCATCTGACCAAGTCTTTTTTTCAGAGATATAAACGTATGTGTTGTTCTTACCTAAAGGAGAGAGAATTTAAAAACATATGAGACCAAGACAGAGCTGCTATTACTTTAGCTGTGTGTGAGAGCTCGAAAGGTAACTCTCTCAAGGCCCGTTAAGAGGGGTATTGACTTTGCAGAGCCCTGTAAGAAGATGCCAGTTGAAAAGTTAAATGTTGCGGGTTTCATGTGCATGTTCTTGGGTTCCCCTTTGGTTTCCCAGCAAGTGTGCACTGGCCCTTTCCTAGGCTGAAATTTCAGCAGGAGGAAAATGTTTGCATGCTCACATGGCTTATCTAGATCAGAACTGGATGGAAAGTCAAGTATACAGTTGTCAAAAGGCATTGTCTTTTTTCTGCTATTTAAAAAGGGGGGCTTATGGTTGATGCAACCGCACTGATCCTAAGAGAAGTTTAACAGACACTGTCATTCCATGACCGGAGTGTCTAAGAGCACGATTGGCCCTGACTGTCTCCGTGGGGGTAGGACAGCCCGTCATCTTTCAGTGGTGTAAAACATGGATGACATAACAGCTGTTATAACAGGCAGATTTAAGATATCTTGCAATCAGGTTGAGCTGTCCAATGATGTGTTGGCAGCAATTCAGAAGAACTTAACAGGGAAGAACGTGCTAAATTTAACCCTTCCACAGAACTAGCTTTCAGGTGTGTCCTGCATGACTGCTTGTAGAGGAATGTAGATAAAAAGCTGTGTATGTGTGGTTTTGTGTATCTGTCCACCCACAAGCTGATATCACAAGTGTTAATATTTCCCTTAAAATAATGTTGTGACTTGGGGGAAGTTAATCATTCAGCTGAACGTGGAACAGCTCAACTTTTGTCCCCTTAAATCACTTTGGGGGCCACAAGATTTTTATGACCTAGTGTAGGCAAACTTTGTTTGACTTTAAACTTCAACTCAGGTAGACCCACTTTTTTCAACAAAGTAGAATTGTAGAATTGTTTGTAGTAAAATGTCACCTGATACGTTTGACTGTCTTGTGGTCAACCGTTTCTTACTGTATATTAAACATATCAAGAAACCAGATGGGGTGGATTTAAATGTAAATCAATGTGTGCATTCCATTCTTTAAATGCTTACATTGTGTCCCAGCACCCCTAAAGATTATAGTAAAAACATTTTTTTAAATCATTTTAACGTTAATTTGTCTCTGACAGGCTGGAAATGTTAAAACCATAGACAGTATGTAGAAAGTATATAGAGAGTATATAGTTAAACTAATTATTTTAACAACAAAAAAACAGGTGGTCTGTTTACTGTTTATAGAGAGTGAGAGAAGCTGTAGCTGCTGTGCTGTTGGTTAGTCTGTGTGTTATTAAAGCCAATGTGTTAGAGTAGCGCTGTCTGTATGTGTATTAGCTAAATAATGTTACAGAATGATAAGATATGAAGAGCTGATACTATAACAACTTTCTCTGTGTGTGTCTCAGGCCCTGAATTTCTCTTATTCTCATCTGGTCAACCTTTAACCCACAGAAGCTCAATATTCAATCAGATATTCAGTATTCAATATTCACCCATAAACCTCTAAGCCTACAATCACCCCTGTCGATAACAGAACTTCTCTGTTGCCAATATTGGGGATTAAAGGTCAGTAAGAGAGCAGTTAAAACTGTTAAAACTATGTTTTTATTTGTTTGTTTATTTATTTTACTGCTAAGGAGGATGATTTCATATTTATCTAAAAATCAAATTTTCCTCTGGCACCACAAGGGGCAGTAAAAGAGCTGCATGTGGTTCTGGAGTTTCATGTTGCAGACCCCTGATTCAACAGATGTAAAGACATTGCAATCGTGTAAAAAAAATTTTTTTTACTCTTACCATTATAGCACACAAATCTAAAGTTGTTGGTACAAGAAGCATCCAACCATCCCTCTGTTCCATACATGTAAACACAGAAATCCTCTCCACCGCTGTCGTTTGGTTCATGGTACCACCCTCTGTAGTCTCTCTCTCCCTCCATATAGAAACTATCATTATCCAGAGACCATCTCCAGCTGTCCAGATCATCATACAGTCCAATCCAGGCTAAACCAAAGTAGCTGCTGTTTACTGTGTTAATGATCATGTTCATCTCCTCCATGTTATCAATGGTGGCCAGGTCAGTGTAAAGCTCTCTGCAGTACCTCTGAGCTTCAGTCCAGATCTTACTCTCATTAACAAAGAGATACTGACGAGACGGCAATGCTAGAGGAGCATAACAAAACAAAGTTAGTGGTTTTTTATTACATTTCACACAGGATTAGATGTTAGTTTACCCACAGTAATTAAAAAAAAATGAACAAAATGCTCAAAATTTTACAGTCAAGTGTAAACTAAACTTCTGGCTTTAAACAATTTGGTAATGTGACAGCATTTACACAGTGGCAGCAACATCGTAGAAAAGTACAGTTTGGCACTGCACAATTACAGATTTGGTTTTTGTCCATGTTAATTTATCAGGTTAGCATATTACAACACAAATACTCACTAATTATTTACCTACAGCTTCTGTAATACTAATATCACTAGTTAAATTTTTGGCAAAGTTGTCTATTCCAATTTTTTTTTAGTTTTGTAAGCAAATACAGTTTAAGACTAGCCAGTCCAACTCAACTAAAATACTGAACACTTGGAGCATATTTTTGAAAAAGAATTGCAGGACAATCATGCAGTTGCATGAGTGGGTGGAGAGCTAGAAAATATTATTAGTGGGTTTCAGCAAGTTTTTGTAAATTTTGAAAATAAACAAAAGATGGAAGGAAAAGCCTGAAAATAAAAAAACACCCAAAAACACTCAAAAAAGAGCTTTTCCTTTGGATGCTGTGGATAAGTAAGATTATCATTACTGCCAATAGTGAAAAAAGCTGATGAAAATGTTTGATGCACATTTACAAGATTCTATTATAAAAGTAATAATAAAGTAAATAAATAAAACTTATTTTACAGATTTGGTTGCATTCTAAAACAAATGTGTCCCACTTAATATTGTGTGTCTAATAACTTTGTTGTTACACAGGAGCAACATATGTAACACCAATGTAACTACTAGTTATGTAGCCACTGTTACAGATTGACTACAGCAGTACAGCCTATGTAATTACACATGTATATTAAATTAATCTATGTATCATGTAATTACCTAGAGATATCTTGATAGTTCCAACAGCAAATTCTCCCTCATGAGTGTAACTGCATTTGTAAGTAGACTGGAGGAGCAGTATTATAAATTTAGCTTTATAAAGACGTGTGTAATAACTTGCATTAAGACAGTATTTACTTTATTCAGCCCAGGAAATGTAAGCTTTCCTGACAGCAGATGTCACACTTCCCAAGAAGTTTTATGCAATTAATTAAATTTGTTGCATTATTTTACTCCCAAGCAATGTCTATATTATCATTCTGTTTTAAAGTTACACTTATGTTAAAGTGTCTCTGTGCAATAATTGTGTTCTAACATAGCTGTTTCTCTCTCTTTCTGTCTTTGGAAAGAGCAGCTTCAAAGCAACATAATAAATATTGTTTTTGATTAATAGTAATACAGATTAGATTCTCGTAAATTTTGACTGTACACCTAACTTTAATTACCAATTCATAATAATATAATCCCACTTACAGGTAGACGTAAACTAGTTTGCACATGTATATATCTTTAAGAAGTAATTAAAACAATGTAGGACCTAATACAATACTACTTGTACTACTACTAATAATAATAGTAATAAGTAATAATAATTATAAGGTTATATTGTAACTGGAAAGCAAAGAGAAATCTACTCACCGCTGTAGCAGAGAAAAGGTAAAGTCTGATCACAGGTTTCATCTGTCCACTCGCCAAAGTCATTAAACGACACAGCAGTACAGTGTTCAGTCTCCCCAGCGTTATCTGGTTGTCCTGCTTTCCAGTTGCTGAAAGAAGAGTTGCTCTTATCTGACCAAGACCTGGTTCTATACAGACCGATCCAACAATGTGAATAACCTTTATTCATAAGTAATGATTGTAACTCCTGGTTCTCAGACTCGTTCCTCACACTGACCAGGTCTGTATGATGCTCTCTGCAGTATCTCTGAGCTTCAGTCCAGTTCATGTATGAATTAACCACAACATATCTTTCACTGGCGTTCACACTTCCTAAAATGAGAAACATTGCAATGTTAGACATTTACAAAGAACAGCATAATTCAGTCATATGTTTTTAAAGCTAAAGTACCTTTCCATTTATTATACTGAACAGCTGTTCTTACCATCATAACAGACAAAAATAGATCTGGAGTCGCAACGCTGGTCATTCCATGATAAATCCCAACTCGAAAAGACAACACACAGGCTCTTTCCTCCCCAGTTCTTAGGTTTCCTTACATACCAGTTTCTAAAGTTCCTCTCATTCTCTTTGTAGAAGCCATCTTCATCCAGAGACCATCTCCAGCTATTCAGATCTTCATACAGTCCAATCCAAGCTGAACCAGAGTAACTACCATTTACTGTCAACAGCAGCCTGTTTACCTCCTGCACATTATCAAAGGTGGCCAGGTCAGTGTAGTTCTCTCTGCAGTACCTCTGAGCTGCTGCCCACGTTCTTGGTTCATTAATAAAGTGATACTGATGGGAGACACAAGAGGATCCTGTGCAGAACTCTATATTTTAAAGAGACAAAAAAGTAAGAAAATTATTATTTTTGGTATGAGTGCTATGAGTTATAGGTATCCATATTTTTTAAGCATAATAATTCTAAAACATAATTAGAAGCTTTTGTATATTCTTGCTGGTCACTATAAATGCTGTCAATTCATTTCTGACTCCTGGCAACCGTAAACATAGTTCCTCTAGAATATAAATGGGTCTTCAGGTTTCTGGATGGCTGGTTTATAATTGTTTGGATTGTATCCATCCATCTTGTCACTGGCCATCCTTTTCCTTTTTAACCCTCAGCTGTTCCAAGCATTATAGTCTTTTCTTTTTTCATCAGTTCTTCTTAAATTATGTCCAAAGTAGGAGCTTTAGTTTGGTTTTGAGAGAAAAGTGAGTCTTGTCTTGGTCCAAGATTCATTTGTTCATTGTATTTGGTGTACAGGGTTCTCTCAAAGTCTTAACCAGTTTTCACATCCATAAAGAACAACAAAGAAGACACCATACTGGACAGTGCTGATCTTTCCAGGCGGAAATCTTTTCAGTTAACTTCTTCCAAACTGTTGGCCATTGAGCTATATTCCAGATTTGTTGGCATTCCTGTCATTTTATTTTTTTGGCTTTGGCAATGATCTCAGGACCTTTTTGACTTCTGGTCCCAAAGCAATTGCTATTTTTTTATACATGTACTTTTTTATTGTTATTTCTTCTTTGATGGTTTATCCATTTTTATCTCTAAGTACCAGACTGTGGCTCATATTTAAAAAAAAAACAATCCTTGTTTTTCTGTTTGTTCCCTTTTTAAATATTTAATTCACATTTAGTTGTTGTTTTTTGAGCTTCTTGTCCTCTGGTCGTTTTCAAGGTTTTTCTCAGATTCTTCTTAGGGTGTTTGCACACTGAAGAATTTGATGTCTGCATTTAAACTGTCCATGTACTGAAACACCCACATACACACAGTAGGGGACAGTGAGCCCACTTGCCTAGAATGGTGGGCACCCAGGAAGCAGTTGGGGGTTAAGTGTGTTGCTCAAGGGCACTTCCGTCATGTCCTGTTGGTTCAGGGGATCAAACTGGCGACCTTCTGATCACAAGGCTGGTGCCCTGATCTCTAGACCTGCCTGGCTCTGGGGATTGGAAGGGATGCCTTGGTCCTTCTGACTTATCATTGAAACTGTCATTTTATGACCTTCCTTGTTTTGTATTTTTGTATTTCTTTTTGAGCCGTTTTATCACTTATAATAATATCGCCTGTATATTTTTTGTTACTTTATTATTTGTATTAGTATTTTCTGAATTTGTATACAGCAGTTTTGTTGGAAACTCAAATATCATTAACAGGCTTACTCAGTTCAATGTAATCAGTTAAATGTACTTCAGTGATCTGATTCCGGTAGAGGCACCTACTGCTGCATAAATGTACAGCAGACAATCTGCAGCAATTGTTATTTCATAAAAACTCTATGTAGAATTGTTGAATGTTAACATTATCTTGTTGAATCCCTGTTTGGAGAGCAAAGGGAGTCCTAGAAAGGTGTTTTTAATGAAGTGTCAGTAAATTCTTTCCACTTTAGAAGTGAAGTGTATACAGGATGTTTTGTCTAGTGCAGCTCTTAAAAACAAAATAAAGAAGAACTCACTGTTGTAGCACACGAACGGGAGTGAGGATAAGCAGCCCTCTTTTGTCCACCGGCCTGATTCACCGAGCAATGCGGCAGTACAGTGTTGATATTTCCCAGGAGATTGTATTGGAATGTACTTGACATCATCAGTGGGTTCTTCTATTACAATACGCACATGTACAGCTTTCTCCAGCCACCAGTTTTCATATGTGGAATTGTGCTGGTCTGACCAGAGTATGGTCCTATATAAACCAATCCAAACATCAAGTCCACCTGAAACATTGACAATTCTCTGATTTTCTGTCCAGTTCCTCACACTGGCCAGGTCTGTGTAATGCTCTCTGCAGTATCGCTGAGCGTCTGGCCAAGACATGTTCTGTTTAATCCAGATGTAGTCCTCAGATCCGTTTTTTCCTAATAATAGATGATTCATGTGACCAACAGCTTTTAAAGAGGAGATAATAAACTAAAATAGATTAATATTTATAGAAAGTCTTACCATCATAACAAACAAATGTGTAATTTGTTTTGCATGGAATATCAAACCACGTCCCCAAAGAACTCATAAAAACACACAGCTCATTTCCTCCATAGTTGTCAGGTTCATGGAACCACCCTCTGTAGTCTCTCTCTCCCTCCATGTAGAAGCTATCATTATCCAGAGACCATCTCCAGCTGTCCAGATCATCATACAGTCCAATCCAGGCTAAACCAGAGTAGCTGCTGTTTACTGTGTTATTGATCATGATCATCTCCTCCATGTTATCAATGGTGGCCAGGTCAGTGTAAAGCTCTCTGCAGTACCTCTGAGCTTCAGTCCAGGTCTTACTCTCATTAACAAAGTGATACTGACGAACGGATGTAGATCCTAGACAAATACAAAACAAATTATGGAAATTAGGTTTATTTTTAATTTCTCACAAAAACTGTCAATGACCTTTGGTCACAAGTAGACACAAGTGGATCATTCTAAACTGTTAAAAACATTTTTTCACCATTTATTTATCATACATTTTCATGGCAAAGTATGTAAATATTTTTTTTGCACACAAACTAGAACCAACTTCACGATGATAAAAATGGGCAGGAAGTTTTTAGATTCATGTCATTTGCTTCTCACTGTGGTTTTACAATGGTTTAGATGTTTATGGACAAATTTTGGGTCCGTTTCAGATTCTGACGGGTTATAAACTTAGCTGTTCTATTTTATCCTGCTGGGCTCAAGAGATGCTGCACTCACATGCTGCTCATTCACAGCGGCACAGATCTACAGATCTTTAACTAAACTAATTAACAGTCTAATCAGACACTCAATGTAAATATAACTCTTAAATGAGCAGTACATATATTTCCCTTTCACAGCTTCTCCAAAGATAGGTTTAGCCTGATAGACCAGCAGTAAAAGCCCAGTCTGTAGCCCAGAATGTTTAACTAGAATTTGGTTTATTATTATTTATAAATAAGAGAAGTTAAAGTCGTGTTGTGTTTTCTGTTTATCAGCATCTTCTTTTCTTTAGATACCAGGCACTTCAGTGCTGCTTTGCTCAAGCTCTGTTAACACAAGCACCAAACAAAAAGTCGTTCTAGCCATGCAGAAGTAGAGTTTTAAATAAAAAGCATTTTCTCCTAATGTATATTAACATTGAGCAAATAACTGACCACTTTGCTTAAAATATTCGGAGACCGTAGTGTCACGCCCTGCCAGTCTCGCTTTTCTGTGTCCTTGTTTACGTCTTGTTCTAGCCATGTGCGTCTCTTTGTTTTGATCACTTTTCCGTCCTTGTCTTTGCCCCTCACCTGTGTCCTATCTGTGGCCCCGCCCATGGTCTTACTCGTTTCCTGTCCTTAACCTGTGTATGTATTCCCTCTTTTTCCTCCCTGCCTTGTGGTTCATTTTCTGTGGTTGATATTTGTTTTTTCTGGTTGTCCATTCCTTGTTCCCATCTTGTTTGTATTCTATGGGAGTTTATGTACTTCGTGTTTTGTTTTTTTGTTTAATTTTTTTATTAAAGTGTTTTTTTCTTTAAGCTTGCGTTTGTGTCTGCTCATCCGTCGGTCCTGTCGTCACCTCCTCTGCTCCCTGCACACCCGTTTCATGACACGTAGCAGTGTATAACAAAATAAATTAAAATAATTAACATATATTTCCACCTGATTCCTACACATAATATTTTAATATAAAATAAAGATGTTACCTAAGTCCCTATAGTTAGTGTTTATCTTGAAATTGATCTGTAATGTAACCGTCCTATGTTAGTCAAAGGTATCTACTCACCGCTGTAGCAGAGAAAAGGAAAAGCCTGATCACACTTTTCATCTGTCCACTGGCCAAAGTCATTAAACGACACAGCTGTACAGTGTTCATTCTGTCCTGCGTTATCTGGTTGTCCTGCTTTCCAGTTGCTGAAAGAAGAGTTGCTCTTATCTGACCAAGACCTGCTTCTATACAGGCCGATCCAAAAATCTGAATAACCTTCATTCATAACTAATGACTGTAACTCCTGGTTCTCAGTCTCGTTCCTCACACTGACCAGGTCTGTGTGATGCTCTCTGCAGTATCTCTGAGCTTCAGTCCAGTTCATGCTTTTATAAACTGCAACGTATCTTTCACTGGCATTCAGACTTCCTAAGAGGAACAAATACGAACAATACATCATATTTTAGGAGGAAGAGTTACTAGTATCAGCGATTGTGTTAGAAATTTTAGGTTTTGAAGAAATGTGTTTTTTGGCATGAAAAAATTATACAGTTTACTGGAAAAATAACTAAAACCCTGGCATTTATATTACATTTTATGTACATTTTGTATTTATGATGACTATAATGACATTTAGTAAAAGGTATTTTGGGATTTTTTGACAGTGTTTTGCTGACTAGAAAGTGTAATGATTCACACTCAACATCTCAAAACTATATATCATCGCTGTTGAAAGAAAAACATGCATCTGCGTTTTTGACAATTTTTTTCAACATTGCTTGAATGCAGCAGCTTTCATGGTTCAATAGAAATGCTCCAAAATAATTTAGTAAAGTAATGAATGTTTTTGTTCTTTCTATAAAGTTACTATTCTGGAGATGCTTGTTTTTCTTGGGACAGTGAAGATATGCATATTCAATATACAGGGTCAGTCTTTTCTCTAAACAGCCAAACGCTCATGTAATACACTCACACTCTCTAAGTCATTGTCTGACATCCCTAAATGTTAGAATCCTCATACATTTGACTGTTCAAGATTCAAACACTGGCATCATAAACACTGAAGATACATATAATGCAGATATACACATACAGTCATATACTTTGCACTTTATAGCTTAGCTTACCATCATAACAGATGAAGGGCAACTCTAGAAAGCATGGGGCTTCTTGCCATGATTTATCACTAGCTGTAAAGACGACACAGAGGTTTTTTCCATCCCGGTTTGTAGGTTTCATTATGTACCAGTTTCTAAAGTTTCTCTCATTCTGCTTGTAGAAGCCCTCATCCTCCAGAGACCACCTATAGCTGGTCAGGTCATCATACAGTCCAATCCAGGATGGTCTACTGTTCCAGATGTCCACTAAGTTAAGAAGCCCCAGTCCCTCTTCAGCATTATCAATGCTTGCTAAGTCAGTGTAATGCTCTCTGCAGTATCTCTGAGCTTCAGACCAGGTCTTGTACTCATTCACATAGTGATACTGACGAGGAAGACAAACTCCAAGGGTGCAAAACCCTGTTAAATACACATAATCACAAAGATTTACATCCTGAACATCTTTATCCATAGTGTTATCTTATTAGCAAACCAGTAGTAGCCTAGTAGGTGCTGTACTTGTAATATTAATTTATATTTTTGGCACAGAAAGCCACATATGTTGAGCTCTATAATTGTTAGCACCCTTGGAAAAGTTGAGGAAAAATGATCATAGGTTAGTTGGTTTGCTTAATCTCCACCGGAATTCTGAGAAAAAAAATTGTATGCTTGTATTAAAGCAGACTTTTAGAACGGCATTTAATTTTTACATTTTTTAAACAAGGCTGAAAATATACATAGAATTCAAGCTCAAAAAAAGACATTAACGTTGTCTATGATCAAGGGTCTTCAAAGTCTAGCATACCATAATATTATACAAAGGAAAAAGTCTTACTGACCCAAGAGCAACAGGATTTGAACCATGTTCCTGAAAAAAAGGGCAATAAAAAGCTTAATGAGCAACATAAAAATCTCATACATGCACAACACTGATATACTTCAAAATAATTATCAAAATAATTTTTTGGGGAAGCTGTAATACTAAAACTAAACTCTCCTGCCATTTACATTGTGTACATACAGGGGGTGGACAATGAAACTGAATCACCTGGTTTTAGAACACAATAATTGATTAGTATGGTGTAGAGCCTCCTTTTGCAGCCAATACAGCATCAATTGGTCTTGGGAATGACATATACAAGTCCTGCACAGTGGTCAGAGGGATTTTAAGCCATTCTTCTTGCAGGATAGTGGCCAGGTCACCACGTGATGCTGGTGGAGGAAAACGTTTCCTGACTCGCTCCTCCAAAACACCCCAAAGTGGCTCAATAATATTTAGATCTGGTGACTGTGCAGGCCATGGGAGATGTTCAACTTCACTTTCATGTTCATCAAACCATCTTTCACCAGTCTCGCTGTGTGTATTGGTGCACTGTCATCCTGAAACACGGTACCGCCTTCAGGATACAATGTTTGAACCACTGGATGCACATGGTCCTCCAGAATGGTTCGGTAGTCCTTGGCAGTGAGGCGCCCATCTAGCACAAGTATTGGACCAAGGGAATTCCATGATATGGCAGCCCAAACCATCACTGATCCACCCCCATGCTTCACTCATGCAACAGTCTGGGTGGTCTGCTTCTTTGGGGCTTCTCCACACCGTAACTCTCCCGGATGTGGGGAAAACAGTGAAGGTGGACTCATCAGAGAACAATACATGTTTCACATTGTCCACAGCCCAAGATTTGCCCTCCTTGCACGATTGAAACCGACGTTTGGCATTGGCACGAGTGACCAAAGGTTTGGCTATAGCAGCCCGGCCGTGTATATTGACCCTGTGGAGCTCCTGACGGACAGTTCTGGTGGAAACAGGAGAAGCTGAGGTGCACATTTAATTCAGCCGTGGTTTTATGTTTTTGGATACAATCCGGGTTAGAACCCCAACATCCCTTTCAGTCAGCTTCCTCTTGCGTCCACAGTTAATCCTGTTGGATGTGGTTGGTCCTTCTTGGTGGTATGCTGACGTTACCCTGGATACTGTGGCTCTTGATACATCACAAAGACTTGCTGTCTTGGTCAGATTCGCCAACAAGACGTGCATCAACAGTTTGTCCTCTTTTATACTCTGGTATGTCCCATAATGTTGTGTTATTGTAATATTTTGAGCTAAACTGTGTCTTACCTGCTAACTGAACTTCACACTCTGCTCTTACTGGTGCAATGTGCAAGAGAGTGGGACGCAGTGCTGGAGTTGTTGTGAAGCTGTGTGTTGGTGTTGACGGAGAAGGAGAGTGTCTGTTAAAGGAGCTCCGCTTTCTAGCAGGAAACATTCACGCTCAGTAAACAGCTAGATACACTGAACGGAAGTTTCTCTTAGCTTCACACTCCTTTATTAGTGAAGTAGTATGTTCACTACTAAGACTGTACTTTCACCTTCAGGATCCACAAACGAGGAGAAGCAGCTGACACTAATGCTAAACGTTCTCAGGAGAGAGTCCAGCGCATGTTCACGTTTACGGTTCTTTTCGTGGTTCTCCATATTCTGGAGCTTTTGGACTTCCTGTGTGGGGAAACTGTGGCACTGCATTGTGTTTTAGTCTACGCTTAAAACCAACAGCCTCCGTCAAGTCTCTCTCCAGTGGTGGTCTACTGAACCACTCAAACTCATCCAGACTGAATCCACACGCTGCTTCACTAACTATTCTCCTTGTTTATGTTTATGAAAGCTGTTTAGACTAATATCAGTCTTTCACTGCCTTTCACTGAAACAACATCAACAACACAATGTACATGGTTTTCTTTAAGCTAGGTTAGTAACTAACACTCACTCCTTCCAACCGCAGTCAAGTTTAGACCTGCAACCATTAGACCTCATCTACCCAGCAGGCATTGTGCGTCAGAAATAATGGCTGCGTCCATATGTTAAATATTTAAAATAAAAGTGTTAATATATAAATATAAAATATAAATAAATTCTTTTTTTTAATTTTTATTTTTTTTATTTACAACATGTCTTAACAATTTAAAGTCATTACACCATATTAAGGCTTACAAGTGTTACCAGCCGGGGGTTCCGTTTAACAATATGTAACTACTAGTGATGTAGCTACTCCTACAGATAGTTTACTGCAGGACAGATTGTGTAATTACAAATGGCTATCAATTTCTTTCTTGCCTCATGTAATTACATAGTTGTAACAGCAAATTCTCTCTTAGGTAATTGCACATTGTTAACACCTTAAGTGTAAGTGCATTAGTAATTAAACTTCAACAGCATTTTTTCATGTTTCCTTTCCAGCTGTTTAAGAAAGTGTATAATAGCTTGCATTAAAATAGTATTTGCACCTTTATGTGTAATTACGTGAAAGAGAATATGCAGAATACTTTTTATGTAATTACAGGAAACAAAAAGAAATTGATACACGTGTGTAATAACATCTGTAACAGTGGCTAAATCAGTAGTAGTTACATTGTTGTTGCATATGTGCATACACAATTATAATATATAAAGCGAGACCAGTATTGTAACTACACAGCTATTAGAAATGTTTAATATTTAACTGAACTGAACGGCAGTATAATACGAGCAGCAAGTATTGCTTGAACATGTTATGGTTTTTATGCGTATATCTGTATTATAAAAAGTTACAGAGTTAGAAACTAAATATGAGGTAAATATGAAGCTTATTATTTAGTTATATCGTAATGTAGCCACTGATTTTACATCAAGCATAAAGTAATTAAGCTTAAGTGTAGTATTATCTGGACATAATTGGGCAGCTCCCTTAGTGCACTCTTACTCCCCTTGTGCAAATCTGCCAATCCATTTCTTAATCTGCTTATTTTCTACAGCAATCATTGTTGGAAAACATTAAGATACGAACATGAGGTCCCTTGTCACACTTTGGCGAAATAAGGTGAGCTTGACTGTGAAGTTCCACCACACCTGGTGTAACTGTATCTTGTTTTCTGGGGGTATGCATCATCCAGCATGTACAAACTGCCACAGACACACTCACAAATTCATGACCAGACTACTAGCATGTTCAAAAAGGAGGTGGTAACACTATGTGTGCTTTATGAAGGTCCTTATGAAGAGCTTCTGTTGCCTCCAGTTAACCTGCCCTTTATTCTTCTCTTCATAAGAATCATTTAAACATATAGTAAATTAAGGGTCATTCATGTTTATGTTGCTTGTTTTACACCACCACCAACCACAACAACTCCCACCACCACCAACAACCACAACTCCCACCACCACCAACAACCACAACTACCACCACCACCAACAACCACAACTACCACCATCACCAACAACCACAACAACTGCAGCAACAAATAAAACATACACAATCACAAATAAACAAGTAAAATAAGATTTATTTACCAGCTGAGGGCTTTTAGAGCAGTAGACACCAACACTCCTTTCTGAAGAACTACCTTTCTGCAGCTTTCAGCTACAACCTGCCTGTAATACATCTCACTCAGCCAGTTAGGGTTCCTGAAAGCAGTAATTAGATGGATCAGGTGGGGTCGATTAGGGTTGGAATTAATGTCTAAAAAGAAGGTCTTCAGGAACAGGGTTGGTGGCCACTGCATACCCTGCGATAGGGGTGTGTGTTCTATAATCACAACTGATTATAACAGAAGAAACAGGTCTACACAGCACTCCCTGTTGTGAAATATCCTGGTCGTATGTGGCCTGTTACAACCTGCAGTCTCGTGCTACTTGTGTGGTATTACCAAATGACAGTTAACTGAGATTTTATTTGCTTTTAGCTTGTTTGTATTTTTGTGGTATATTATTCCAGAACTGTGTATAAAGTAGAAAATCCATCTTTAAAATATTTAATTTACATTCTAATATATCAGCAAACCGGGGTACTTAGTGTCCAATTACAAACAAGACTCAAAATTAGAACAGATGCAAATAAGCATAAAAAGAATATATTATTTTGAAAGAAGTATTTTGTGTTTCTATATTATGTTGATGTATTCTGTAAATTAGTTACTAAAAGTTTGTTGACTGTTGAGTTAAATGTTAATAGTAATATTTCAGTTAAAATCACATGTCTTTATGTGGCCTCATACATATCTTATTTATTTTTAATTATCAATACATTACTAGTAGAAAATGCTTACAAACGACCTGTAGAATTACAAAAAGATCTTTAGTCATGAATTTGCAAACCATAACTAAAGTAGAAATTATTCCTTCTTTATAACCACTTCCTGTTTCTTAGGAAGTAAGTATAAATAATATATCCAGGTTATACAGTGGGTGCGTCCGAAATCACCTACTAGTCAGTAGGTACTAGATTAGTCAGTACGTACTGCTCAAGCGGTAGACTAGTAGGTAATTTCAGTAGGAGATCTCGGACGCACTACATCTGCCATCTTACCAACGTCCTGTGATGCAAGACTACAGACCACCACCATAAAAAGTGAATTCATCTGCAGGTCCAGGATAATCATGAGATAGCACAGTGTGCTGCTGCGGTCACATGCTTAAAAATGGCTACTGATTTAGGAGGTCATTTGGGTACCATTCACCTACTACTTCATGCCTACTGAGTATTTAGACATACTAGCTATGCTCGCCTACTGATTTCACCTACTGAGTAGTAGTACAAGTAGGCGATTTTGGACGCACCCATTGAAATTAGCTCACAGACTTTCAGCAGAAAAGAATTTCACTAAACATTATTGTAAATTGTATTGTAAAGTTACTGGAAAATTACTGTATTCAAGTATCCATAATTTAAAAACATGACTTCCTAGCATGTTTGCTCGTTGTGAATGCAGATAAGTAAAGTTTAAGTGTGCTTTTAACTGAATAATTACAATTAATTAACATTACTTAACAAGTGCTTTATAACAATTTTGCAGAAAACATTTTAATCCATAAAATAAGTACATTTATAACACATAAAGTATGACACATAACAAGTATGTTTATATGTGATTATTTATTATGGTATTATTAATTGCTTTATAAGTTGTTAAGAATAAGACCTTCAAATTAAGTGTTTAAAATAGATTTATTGATGGTAAGGATTGTAGATGAGTTTATTATTGAATAATATTTATTATTTCTATATACATCAGTTATTACTTAGTTAAGATTAACTACTTAGTAGTTAGGTATTAAGTACTTGGAAATACTGCAAGAGCCTATAATCTACAGTCTTTATAGCCTCTCCAGAATCAGCAATTCCAGGTTCTTGGTCGTAGGTTCTTATAGTATTTTCAATTTTTTTGTTTAAAGATTACAAGTTATAAGTTTCTGCAGTATTTCCAGGTTGTTGGTTTAAATATTGTAGTTCACAGGTTTTCCCAGTTTCCAGTACTTCCAGGTACTTGGTTTAAAATTATAGATCATATATTCTTTCAGTTTTTCCAGGTTCTTGGTTTAAACATTGTCATATGTTGTTGCAGTATTTCTATTGATAGATTTTTGCAGCTTTTTCAGGTTGTGGGTTTAAAGACGATAGATAATAGGTTCTTGCATTATTTCCAGGTTCTTGCATTATTTCCAGGTTCTTGGTTTAAAGACGAGAAGTCATAAATTCATGCATTATTTCCAGGTTCTTGCATTATTTTCAGGTTCTTGGTTTAAAGATGAGAAGTCATAGATTCTTGCAGTATTTCCAGGTTCTTGCATTATTTTCAGGTTCTTGGTTTAAAGATGAGAAGTCATAGATTCATGCAGTATTTCCAGGTTCTTGATTCAAAGATTGTAGGTTTTAGGCTCTTGCAGCATTACCAGATTTTTTTTAAAGATTATAGGTCAAAGATTCTTGCAGTATATCCAGGTTTTTTGGTTCTTGGAGTGTTTCCAAGTTATTGGTTTAAAGATTATAGGTCATAAGTTCTTGCATTATTTACAGGTTATTGGTTTAGAGATCATAGGTCATAGATTCTGCCAGTATTTCCAGATTCTTGGTTTAACTAATAATGCTTAATGCTTAATTAAAGGTTAGCCAGTATATAAATAATTAGTATTTCATTATTTGTTAATATAATAGTTCTTAATTCATTTACCATTCTTACTGTAAAGATTTGAGCTTATATGATATTTTAATTTTGTATAATCTGTCTCCGAATATACCAGCACCCAGCTCTCATGACAAAATGACTCATGCAGGTTTCCTTGATAACATCAGAGGTACTGCAAGGATACAGTAAATGACTAATTCAAGGAACTCCCCAGAACAGCACAATTATTCCACTAACCTAATGGCCATTGAGCCCTCCCTGTGTCTCCCCACCCTGAGCAGCAGGGAAACCCAGCCCTAATAAAGAGACCTGTAGCATAGGTGTGTAACTGTCACAATACAACACAACTTTTACTCATAGCTGAATATAACAGGATTAGCAGGATTACTGCGGAACTCCCTGTTCCTGTACAAATATTAATGGGATTTATTTCAGGAAACATGTTACCACCTGCAACTTAGTGCTGTTTGTCTGGAGTTAGCAAGATAATGTTTTTACCCTGTGATTTTAGCAGAATATAATGGAAATATATATAATGGAAGAATTCTACTTTCATTATGTAAAACATGTTTATATGTATATTCTTTATAGCATTTAACGCTGAACTAGAATAATTTATCATTATTGGTTTACATTAACATGACAATTGTTAACCAATGTCAAATAAACACGTGTTAACTGCATAAATTTACATGTAAGTTGTATGAATGTTGACATAATTGACATCAAGTAATACATTTGTTAGTGTTTGCAACAACTAAGGTACTTAATTAACAATGATTCACCAATGTTAAGTAAACATGTAACAACTGCATTGGTTGATGTTTTGTCTGTTGCTCATGTACTGCAGTCATACATACTGGTTGAAAAAAGTATTAAGTAGCTTAATTGCTGCAATAACACATAAGAAGTGGAAGAAGTACTTGTTTTACACATTTCCATTAACCAATGTAATAGTTTGTACTGTATTTTAAGTAATACAACTTTTACTCCTTAGTTTAATTTCAGTCATTAGTGTTTAGATGCTTGTTGCGTTTGGTTGTGTCATTTTGTGGAGTTGGTTTGGTTTGGCTGTATACAGTCCTGTTCAGAGGTTTTAGGCACTTGGGGGACATTATTATGTTTAAAAAGCACTCTTGTGAAATTGTACATCTAATTTAAATAGTAAACTTTAAGTACCATTATTTTTCCCCATAGTCTTATAAAGTCTTATACAATGCAGTCTTTATTATATTTTAAAAAGCTATTTTTTTCCAGCGTGGAAGCTTTTGTAGTGCTTTTTTTTTAAAACAAATGTATTTGTAGTTCTCACCCAATACCTACTTGAATTGGTCAGTACTTCATTAAGCTTAATCAAGATTGCTGCTGAAGAAACTGAATAAATTCATACAATGTCTGGGGCGTCCAGGAGAAATCTGGAACCTAACTTTGTTCTTCAAACTGGTGCATGTTGTAGTTACTGTTCCCTGATGCTTTACTCACTTTTAAGATTTTTATTGTGTATAGATTATTATTTTATCGTTCACCTGCGCTTCAGCATGTGAGCTACTTAGGATCATCAGTGGAGGCAAAGCAAAGAATCTCAAGATTTGTTCCAACCCATCATTGAGACGCAAGACAAAACTCAAAAGAGCCTTTGCCAATTACTAGCCAGCAGATTTAGACTGCAAGGCTGCTCTCCGACACCCTCTGGTGGTGGCATGAGGTCTTGCCATCTGCCCCTTACCGGATATGTCTTCATGCCCTGTCAACGTGTTTCAAGTTTTAATAACTCAAACTTAAGAGACAAACTTGCCAAAGAGACAAATGTGAGACACTGAGACAAGACTGAGACCACTAGTTTATAGTTAGTTTAGGGAACAGAGATAAGTACAACACTAGTTGTATGATTTCTGATTATGACTAAATTAATAAAGCTTTATTACTAGTTGTATTGTAAAATTGTTCCAAAGATATATTTAAAAACATTTATAGACACCATGCTGATATTGTACCGTTATTGCATCTGTATATAGAATATATAGACATTTTGATGCTGCAAGTTCATATTTCTGTGTTCTTATCACTTGAATATTGATTTTAGTGAAATACATTCAGTAGTATTTACAGTGAATCTGTTTATATCACAACAAAACAAGCCCAATATTTAGAAACCCAGCATCTAAAGTCTAAAACATCACAAATAAGTAAACGGAAATAAAATGTTACTGTTGGGGCCAACCGTAACAAAATAACCTGCTCTTCACACAGTGACAAAATTTCATGATAAACTAATGACTAAAAATAGCTTTTGTTTTGACAGCAACTATTAAAATCCAACTATAACAACCCTCATATATATACTGCCCCCCCAAGAAAAAAAACATTGAATCATCAAAGCAAACATTATAAGTGACAAATAACTGAATAACAGCAAGACAATATATATAACAATAATGAACATTGGGTTATCCACTGAATGGATTCAAATTTCAGAATTTAGACTAAATTCCTGTACTTTCATTTTGTTAATTTTGTTAAAACAAATAATTGAACATTCCGTAACTTTACTAATAGCTTTACTTGTACATTACCAACTGTTTCAGCAGTGACCATTTTAGTTGACCAAAACACAACGTTGTTTCGTTGGTGACAGTTGTTAATGTTCTTCACTGCTTTTCAGACTTTGGGACACACATTTACTTTAAAACCTATCAAACTGCTTACCATGTGACCTTGAGAGAATGTATAGAGTCTCACTTCCTGCTCTAAAGCATGGGGTATGGCTAAGACTTTGCCTGAATAAAGTTTTATTTATCTGAAAATTAAACAAAAATCCAAATATGCAGCTTGAACATTCAGTTAAAATAATCCATAAACTAACCTGCAAAGGGCAAAAATAATCATTAGAAAAATCAGGAGGTTTTATATGATAGTCCACTCATTTCTTATAATCTAAGGTAGTACAATATGAAGTAAAACTTATACAGCAGTGTGTAATCACTTTACAGCATTCCAACCACCATTCTTTTCTCAGTAACTGAACAGCAAGCAATGAAAGAGTATGTTTTCTCCTCCCCTCATGGACTGCTCTTTCTGATACTTTTCACCTTCAACGTGAAGTTGCTGGGATAGATCACTGTACCGAATTGATGTTGAAGCTGGGGGAAAAAAAACTCTTTAAATAAAATTATATCTTTACTATTCATACTATCACAAATAAATGTTATACATATGAATAATGTATGAGTAATGCATGCTGTATAGTCAGTACTATATGTTTTCATAGATATATTTTTCATTTTAAATTGGAGTAGTTTTAGTTAATGTTTCATGAAACAGTTCATATCAGATTTGATGAATCAATAGACACTGGTGTGCTGCTCACCTGCTGTAGCACTAATTCTTCCATCTGGAACTGTGCCAGGTTACCTGCAGCTCTGACATTTAGGCGTAGTCCCACCACAAGACCTGAGGGAACAACAGTTTCTCACAATACAGTTCCTGCACATTGAAAAACACCTCATCGCTGTTGATCACTCAGTGGGTTTAAAATGAATACATTTTAGCTGAACTACAAACTCAGATCTAAAGCTGAGTGTTTGTAAATCAGTACATAAAATCCATATTTCCTACCTGGGACTTCTAGAGGAGTGAGCATTTGTAGAAACACAGAAAGAAGATAGAAGACAAAAAAGCATTAGAACATATTTAAAACATCACAGAAGTAAATAGGACAGAATGTTAAATCACAGTGCATTTATTTATGTAGTATTTTTTTTTCTCTCGATGTAAAGCATCCTTGGGTATGAGAAAGGCGCCATATGAATTGAACTTATTATTATTATTATTATTATTATTATTATTATTATTATTATTATTATTATAGTTCTTGCATAAGTATTCTCCTCTGTCAAGTCAGTATCTAGTGATACACCTTGGAATTGGAACCTTGAATCTGTGTGAAGTTTTGCACATTCCCACCATTCCTGATGGCAAAACCTCAGCTCTTTTCTTCCTCATGCTGTTCCACTATAGACCCGGCACCTCCCCAGAGCATTAACACTATCATAAACAGTGTAACATATCTTCTGTGTGTTTCTCATACTGTCTACCAGTATCAATATCTATGAAACTGTATTAATGCTACAGTAGAACAATACCTGTGCAATATCTATACAGTTTTCTGTAATAAATCTAGTTAACTAGTAACTGTGCAATATCTTCCCAATATCTGTACAGTACTTGTCTCTTCAATTATATATTGTCTCTGTCCAATGAAAACAAAGAATCTGTTTCTTCGTGATTTTTCATTTTATCTATAATTTGAAATTCATCCTTTACCTCGTGTCCAAATTTCAAACTAAGTCATATTTTTCAAGTGGCCTACTTTATCATTTTGCCACTTTTAAAGTGGTGGAGCAGTTACATCTTGTCGCGTCTGTCAGTCTGTCTGTCTTAGTTTACATTGCCTTGTCTGTCCCATGTGCTTGTGTTTGTTTCCCACCATGTGGATCTGTTTTGTCTGTCTCCGCCCCTCACCTGATCGTGTTGTCTCCCCCTTGTTACCTTGAATGTGTTCATTATTAGTTACTGTATTTATCCCTGGTTGTCCTGTTAGTCTGTGCTTGGTGTTTTGTCTTGTGTTGTGCTGTTCCATGTTAGTGAGTATAGTGTTGCCTGTTTCTTAATTTTGGTCTAATGTTTAACTTGTCTTGGTTTTCTTTTGTTATTTTGCCAGTTTGTCAGTATATATAGTTTCTTGTTTCCTTTAATATATTTTGTTTGTGTTTCGTAATAAACTTCCATCCGGTGTTGCACCTGCATCCTGCCTCTTCATCCCTTCCAAACGTGACACATCTCAGGCTTGTAACACTGTCATCTTGATCTTGAGTCTCTTGAAGGGATCCCTCATTATTCTTTTTCTTACATGCTCAGGTGATCCCCTTGAAGGTAATTATATTACTTTTAACACCAGTTAACTGCACCAGCGAGACGAGTCGTATGAAGGAGGGTAAATACGGATTGGCTATTTCCAAAATGGCAACTTGCACTGCAAGTCAATGGAATTGGTTTTGGAGGATTTCTATTGATCCAGTCCTGATGAAGTTTCCATACAGTGTAAACAGCAGCTGTGGTGTTTGAATGATATGCAATCAGGTACTTTGTGATTTCAATTCTATTGATTTCTATTTCTACCAGTTTTTTGAGATCTGCTTGATGTTGATCACTGTAAAATCCTCTTTATGTTAATATTCTAGAATAAATAGGATTTAATTTGTAGTCAACACGTGTGTGTGTGTGTGTGTGTTGTCTTACCACTGTAGCAGATGAATGGGAAAGTCTCTAAGCAGTTTTCGTCCGTCCATTGGGCTGAATGTTTGAGATCCACAGCTGTGCACTGCTGAGGTAGGTATTGCCATTTTGAATACAGAAAGTTATTAGGTTCTGCATTTGCTGACTGAACAGTTGGTCTCCAGTATGTGAAGGTAGAGTTGCTCTGATCTGACCACAGTCGGGTTCTATACAGACCGATCCACACTGGCTGCCCATTTGAGACTCTCAGTATCTGCTGTAGCTCTGTCTCATTCCTCACACTGGCCAAGTCTGTGTAATTTGTTCTGCAAAACCTCTGAGCGTCTGCCCAAGTCTTTTTTTCAGAGAAGTAAAAGTATGCGTTGTCCGTACCTGAGGGTAGCAGAATTTAAGTAATTGGACAGGAAGCAAAACGATAAATTAGGTAGCTGTAATGGACATTAATTTACACAGTTAATAAAAATACTGAGTTTCACCAAAATGACTTAATTATTGTGAAAAAGGACCAAGAAATTGTGTAAAAAGTTATTCGTCAGCCTGAATGAATGGAATTACTACAGTAGAGCACCAAACCTGGCACTATCTCTCACTCCAACAGAGAACCTACGAGATGGCTCAAACTTTACATCACTACCTCCTGAACTAGAATCGTTTATGAAACATGTTTAAGCCGAGCTTCTTATTGTACTCTGTCTTATAATCTCATTAGCTTTGTTGTTCTCTCTCTATCTGGGGTCGACCAGAGGAGGATGGGTTCCCCCATCGAGCCTGGGTTCCTCTCAATGTTTCTACCTTTTATCAAGAAAGTTTTTCCTTGCTATTGTCATCTCCGGCCTGCTCTAGAGGGGCTTGGACCTCAACACCCTTTCTCACGTTTTGTTATACATGGACTCGTTTTTTTTCTTACCATCTTTTGTTTTCTCTTTTTCATAAACTGTCTTTTCTGTAAAGCTTCTTTAAAACAAAACTGGTTGTAAAAAGTGCTATATAAATAAATTCTTTAAAAAAATTCTTCTAATGATGTCACTGCATTATTTATGTGTAACAGGTGAGTCCATGTTGAGCCAAAACTTTAATATATTGCTATAATGGGTCACACGAATGTGTGGTGCTTTGGACAGTGTGTAATTGGTTAACTTTTTTTGTTCGAATTGTTGTTCAGACACGTGCTCAGCAAACTGAGATGTGGTAAAAAAAAAAAAAAAAAAATATATATATATATATATATATATATATATATATATATACATAAAACGCATTTCCACGCCAGCAAAGTTGGAGGAACTGCTCATATTTCTTCTTATTTTATTTGAATTTTTATGTTCAGCTTGTGAAGTCATCAGTTGCAAGTGAAAATTAATACATTTTAAAAATTGGGGTTCAGGGTTCTTGCACCCGAGTTTTGTGCTTGTATATGTTCTTAGATTCTCTGTTGGTTTACCAGCTACGACTCTTACAAAACAACCTCACTTGGAAGTTCATCATTACTCTGATTTTTTTTTTTAAAGCAAGGAATAAATAATATAATTAATATTTTTCATTCTTACCATTGGAGCACACAAATCCATATAGAAGTGTACAAGGAACATCAAACCACCCCCCCTCTCCAGACATATAAACACACAGCTCATTTCCACCGTAGTTGTTAGGTTCATGGTACCACCCTCTGTAGTCTCTCTCTCCCTCCATGTAGAAGCCATTATTATGCAGAGACCATCTCCAGCTGTCCAGATCATCATACAGTCCAATCCAGGCTAAACCAGAGTAGTCGCCATTTACTGTGTTGATCATGTTCATCTCATTGTAGTTATCAATGGTGGCCAGGTCAGTGTAACGCTCTCTGCAGTACGTCTGAGCTTCAGTCCAGTTCTTACTCTCTTTAACAAAGTGATACTGACGAGACGGCAATGCTGGAGAGGCGCAACAAAACAGTGTTAATGGTTCATCATTACATTGCACTTAATGAAACTGTCCAAAAGCAAAATGGTTGTCTAAAAAAAACAAAATAGCAATGTTACAGGACAGGTTTAAAGCTTTCTTTACTTTTAATGTAAGTTAATGGAAGCAGAAGTTTTTCCCAGTTATTTTGGGGCAAATTTTTACATAATGTGCTGTGTTCAAATGATGCAGAAAAATAAAAAAAAACAAAAATGGAGATGCACATTTTGCCTTGGACAGCTCCTTAAGTCTGAGTAGTACAATTCATTAGTCTGAAACTTTTGCAAACAATCCAGTAAATTTTGTGATTGGTTATAATTAAGATCACTATTTTTAGGTTTATCTCAGAAGAAAAATATTTTGACTTCTGTGGCATAAATTTTGGTATTAGCAAAGGCGTAACAAAAGACAAACTGTGGTATGGTATATTAATATGGTATTACAAATGGAATTTAGTCAAAGTACATAATAACTATCTATATAATGTTACAGTAATATGTCAGTAGAAAATGACAGTACTTTTTTGCCTACTCAAGTTGGTGTACACTATAATATTTGAAATTATAGTCACTTATTACACAGAATAATTATTGTACGTAGTGTTGTTAGTGTTGTTATAGTTATTGTATTGTCGTAATAATATATTGTATTATACTATATTACAATGCATGTAGTCTGACAAAATTTACAGTAAAAGGTAGCAATACCCTATAATTTATTTACAGTAAATAATCTTTCTTATGATATAAGAACAAAATATGGTTGAATTAAATGTATAGTGCACCTTTTGTACAACATGCTTTGCAGAAAAACCTAAAAACTAATTATCTATTAGAGATTCCTGTGAATTGTCTCTAAGGCCAAACCTGGTCCTGACCCTAATCCTAACATTATCTGCAATCCAAACCTAACTTTGGTCTTCTTAATCCCAGCCTTAATTCCACATGACCTGAAGTTAACATTAGTAATAGTTTAGATATGTTTAAGAGATCATGGAAACAATGATATATTGTGGCTGTGGAAAGTTTAAATGTTTGAAAAAGAGAAATCTACTCACCACTGTAGCAGAGAAAAGGAAAAGCCTGATCACAGTTTTCATCTGTCCACTGGCCAAAGTTATAAAATAACACAGCTGTACAGTGTTCATTCTGTCCAACGTTATCTGGTTGTCCTGCTTTCCAGTTGCTGAAAGAAGAGTTGCTCTTATCTGACCAAGACCTGGTTCTATACAGACCGATCCAAAAATATGAATAATAATTGTCCTTTAGGAGTGATTTTAACTCCTGGTTCTCCGTGCCATTTCTCACACTGACCAGGTCTGTGTAATGACTTCTGCAGTAACTCTGAGCTTGAGCCCAGTCCATGTTCATATGAACCACAACATATTTTTCACTGGTATTTACAGCTCCT
The DNA here is from genome assembly GCA_021613375.1 of Megaleporinus macrocephalus. Taxonomy (NCBI): domain Eukaryota; kingdom Metazoa; phylum Chordata; class Actinopteri; order Characiformes; family Anostomidae; genus Megaleporinus; species Megaleporinus macrocephalus. Next base: position 40,207,069 of record CM038722.1, on the reverse strand, counting down.
AAAACAACCAACATTGCAAAATTAAACAAGGCAAGAGAAAAAAAGGTGCTTCAGTCCATTAGCGTCTAAAGTATTTTTCTGTGTAAAATACAGGACAGCTGTACGTACCATCATAACAAATAAAATTAAGTGTGTCGTTACAAGGCCACTCACGCCATGTTCCTTCCACACCCAGAATGTTCACACACAGCCAGTTTCCTCCCCAGTTCTTAGGCGTTATTATGGACCAGTTTCTAAAGTTCATCTCGTTCTCCTTGTAGAAGCCATCTTCATCCAGAGACCATCTCCAGCTGGTTAGATTGTCGTACAGTCCAATCCAGGCTAAACCAGAGTAGCTACCGTTTACTGTTAACAGCAGCCTGTTTACCTCCTGCACATTATCAAAGGTGGCCAGGTCAGTGTAGTTCTCTCTGCAGTACCTCTGAGCTGCTGCCCACGTCTTTGGTTCATTAATAAAGTGGTACTGATGAGAGACACAAGAGGATCCTGTGCAGAACTCTGTGTATGTAAGAAAAAGGGATAAAGAACGTATCATTTTCACATTAAAGCGAGTAATAAGAGCTGACAGGCTGATGCATGTATATACTTACTGCTCACTTTATTAGGAAAGCTAATAAAAACATCTTATTTACTCCGGAATGACTTGATTAGGAATTCAGGATTTCTCCAACTTCTCATATAAATGGTTTTCAAGGAGTTGTTTTGGAGAACCCGCCAAATGTGCACTACATGGTCATCTACAGACTGGCTGTACATTATGATATCATTTAGGTAGACGAACACACAGTATTTGAGAGGGCCTCATTTATGAATCTCTAGAAGGCGGCCAGGGCATTCATCTACTCAAAAGACATTACCAAATACTCATAATTCCACCTGCTAGACGTGGCTAAGGTTATAGGTGCTGTGGAAGTCCAGTTTAGGAGATACTGAGCCCTGCTGCTGCACCTCAAGTGTTGTTTTGATCAACCACAAGGATTTGTGGCCCTTAACAGTGATCTTATTGGGGCCTTGATAATCTAAGCAAGGCCCCATTTCTTCTTCCCCATGAAGAAAAACCAAACCCTTGCCAGTGTCATATAAAGCCTTCTGCCAAAGCCTCTTGAATTTTGACCTGAGAGAGAAAATAGACATTCTCTGGGTTGTGGCAGGTAGGACATCAGTGGAACAGTTATATGGCCTGTCTCGCAAGTCATGATATTCTTTCAGGACTCATGATAAATCTGGATCTAAGATCCTGAGCATCAATACTACTTTGTCAATACAGACCTCACAGCATTGGGGTCCTCATTCAGCCACCGATTGTGTCTGCCAATCTACTCATAGACCTCATAAACCAAGTATAAGCAGCAGGTTAAGGGTCTGAATGAGTATTGAGACGATTTGTTTGACACAACCTCCTAGGCGTAGAGTAATGGGTTGAATTTGCTGGGTGATGCTGCCAGACCAAGGGACCATCAGTTTAAGGCTAAATTGGGAAGAGGATGCTCAAAGGGTCTAAAGGAAATCCCAAAGCTTTGACTAGAGTAGCATGGATGAAATTACCTACTGCCCCAAGTCTATGAAAGCCCCAGATTGTCTAATTTTAGGGTCTGCTTGATGAGTTTTTTGAAAGTAGGAGTCTTGGGGTGAGCTCATCCCTGACCCTTCCATCCTCAGGCCCTGATGGAAGGCGACTTAGAGGGCCTTTAGGTTCCACCCACTTTCGGCAGCCAGAATGCGAAAACCAATACTCTGTTCCACCATTGAATGTTTCCAAAGTCTGATATTGCAGGAGACGGGAGCCAGAATCCCCATCACCCACAGGACTGTAGACAGTCTTGCACATGGTGGCCATAAGCCTTTCTGCTGAGGAGCTGGTTACTGGATCTTTTTCCCAGACAGGGGTGGTAGCCCAAGCTAGGACTTGGCCAGAAAGGAGCAAAATTATATAAGCTACTGTCAATGGCTACTGCTTGAAATTGAGTGAATACTCGAGGACAAGCCCACGGCAGCACTGTGAAGGCCCATCATACCTCACAGGAAGTGGTAGATTGGGTTCAGTGCATTAGGGCCCCATCTGGCTTTACAAGGCCACTATGGCCACCATGATTGCAGACCAAAGCACTATTAGGTGAGCTACGAACTCACCTCCCATAGGATACGAGCTCTCTCTTTGAACACTCAAGAGGGTATGTCCTTTTTTAAAATATTCTTATGTAACTAAAGAAAACTAAGACCAGAGGCAAAGGCCTAAGCAAGCTTGAGAACTTAAGATTACTGGAATATGGCAGGGTGATCTCAAGACTTTTAAGTAGTTTAGTTTCTTGATGGTGTAATATATAAAGAATAATGTGCATTAAAAAATGAATAGAAACAAGGAACTCACTGTTGTAGCACACAAAAGGGAATGTGGCTAAGCAGTCCTCATCTGTCCACTGGCCTGAATCACTGAATGACACAGCGGTACAATGTTGATTACCATAAAGCCAACCATTGTCGGGTTCTTCACGTAGGCCAAACAGATTTGGTCTCCAGTTTTCATATGTGGAATTGTGCTGGTCTGACCAGAGTCTGGTCCTATATAAACCAATCCAAACACCAAATCCACCTGAAACATTGACAATTCTTTGATTTTCTGTCCAGTTCCTCACACTGGCCAGGTCTGTGTAATGCTCTCTGCAGTATCGCTGAGCGTCTGGCCAAGACATGTTCTGGTTAATCCAGGTGTAGTTCTCAGATCCAGTTCTTCCTAAAAGAGATTATTGATATGATCAACAGCTTCTACAGAGAAGACAATAAACAGAAAAAATAATATTTCTATATTTCTTACCATCATAACAAACAAATGTGTGATTTGTTTCGCATGGAATATCAAACCACGTCCCCAAAGAACTCATAAAAACACACAGCTGATTTCCACCATAGTTGGAGGGTTCATGGTACCACCCTCTGTAGTCTCTCTCTCCCTCCATGTAGAAGCTATCATTATCCAGAGCCCATCTCCAGCTGTCCAGATCATCATACAGTCCAATCCAAGCTAAACCAGAGTAGCTGCTGTTTACTGTGTTAGTGACCATGTTCATCTCCTCCATGTTATGAATGGTGGCCAGGTCAGTGTAAAGCTCTCTGCAGTACCTCTGAGCTTCAGTCCAGTTCTTACTCTCATTAACAAAGTGATACTGACGAACGGATGTAGATGAGGTTCCTAGACAAATGCAAATGAAATGACAGAAATTCAGAAGTTCTTGCATTGACTGAGCGTGTGTGGGTATGTATGTGGAGCTGCCAGAGTACGTTTAGGCAGTTCAGTGGCTGTAGGTCGATTGAAACCGTACTGTTTGGGTGTTTCCAAAAATGAATAGGACTCTATGGAGGTGCTGATTTCCAGAATCCGTGCCTCTGATCAAAAAGATCAGATGAGTGTTTGTTGTTGTTTACAGGACAGTAAAACAAAACTAAACCACCGACGCTGTGGAGTGTCAGGCTCGGGGTGCGTGGAGCAGACAAGGAGACGTAGGCAGGACAGACGAATGGCTAATGTTTTTTAAACAAAATACTAAATTTTATACAAAATACTTTAAGTAAACAAAACACGACGTACATGAACTAACATGAAATATAAACAAAATGGAAACACATGGCAAACAAAAACGGGATTTACACAAAACCACAGGAATACAGAAAATGACCGACCTACACAGGTAGCAAACAGAGGGTATGAATAACACAGGCTAACGAGAGGGAAGGGGTAACAGCTGGGGACAATAGGCAGCGACACAGATGGGAACCAGGTGGGGGCGAAGCACATGCCAAACAAACAGAACCACATGACTGACACATGACAAAAACATTAGCACATGGGGAAGACAGAGAGAACAGGGCAGGACAGGACATGGACCACCAACCATCCACCAACCGCTACCAAACAAGTTGTAGCTCAACACTCTTGTATGTTTGGGTTTCAGTTCAGATAAAATATCTCTTCATACAGTAACATCAGCATCAAGTCTAACATATACTGTGATTTTCTGTTTGTATCTTTCTCTCGTAATATCACCTAAACTAGTGCAATATCCATCTTCTCCACTCTGTGCCTTATGTACTGCCTTCCATCTGGATTTTTAACATCATTGGAATCAAGTTAAGAAAACAACTTATTGTTCGAAGCTCCTTTCCGTAAATCCCCCTATACCAAACCGAGCATTCCATACTTTTGGCAACAAAGCCATTTTACGCTGGCCAATTTTATTCATTAACGAAAACAGATATAGCGTTTTGTGTTATTTGTGTAATTGGGTCATTTTGATCTAATGTTATGACTTAAATGAAGATCAGACTGTGTTTTAGTTCACATGTATGTAGAAATTCACAAGCGTAAAGAGTTCACAAACCTTCAAGCAGTCCTGTTGGAATGAAACCACCATCTCTCTTGTTTTACATCATGTTGTGCTCTAGATAACGGTATCTACTCACCACCATAGCAGAGAAAAGGAAACACCTGGTCACAGTTTTCATCTGTCCACTGGCCAAAGTCATTAAATGACACAGCTGCACAGTATTCTTTCTCCCCAGCGTTATCTGGTTGTCCTGCTTTCCAGTTGCTGAAAGTAGAGTTGCTCTTATCTGACCAAGACCTGCTTCTATACAGGGCGATCCAAAAAATTGAAAATATTGAATTCCTAACTGATAATGATGATAAAAACTGGTCCTCAGTCACGTTCCTCACAGTGACCAGGTCTGTGTGATAGTCTCTGCAGTATCTCTGAGCTTCAGTCCAGTTCATGCTGTCATAAACAAAAACATATCTTGCACTTCCGTTCACATTTTCTAAGAGGAGCAAACACAAACAATAGTTTATACTTTTAAAATAAGAGCTTAACTTAGTAATACATCTGTATTAAAATTCTTTGGTATTGATGGTATTTTTAGTGAAAATGAAGAAAAAGCAACATGTGTAACATTTGAAGTAATATATATGTATATATGTATGTATGTATGTATGTATGTGTGTGTGTGTGTGTGTGTGTGTGTGTGAGTGTGTGTGTAATATCATTGTAACAGTATATAACATTGTTGCTTACCATTATTACAGATGAGCCATAATTTTGAAGAGCATGGGTATTCGTACAATTTCTTATCATCAGCTGAATACGCAACACAGAGGCTTTTTCCATACCAGTTTCTAAAGTTTCTCTCATTCTGCTTGTAGAAGCCCTCATTCTCCAGAGACCATCTCCAGCTAGTTAGATCATCATACAGTCCAATCCAGGTTGGCCTACTGTTCCTGATGTCCACCAAGTTAAGAAGCCCCAGTCCCTCTTCAGCATTATCAATGCTTGCTAAGTCAGTGTAATGCTCTCTGCAGTATCTCTGAGCTTCAGACCAGGTCTTGTTCTCGTTCACATAGTGATACTGACGAGGAAGACATACTCCAAGGGTGCAAAACCCTGTTAAAGACACACAGTCACAAAAATGTACATCCTGAACATCTTAATTGCAAACCAATAGTAGCCTAGTAGGTCATAATTTTAAGCATATAGCCCACTGCTATTCATATGTGGTTTCAAACATACAGTCCACTCTTCAGTCCATAAAGTTCAAATGAGTGAAGTAAACTGGAAAACCTGATTTTGGTAATCAACACGTTTGTAGGCCTGTATATACCAAATAACTTTCCTGTATACAGTCGTAATCTTTGGGAACTCCCCCTAGTAAATTAGCTTGTTTGTTTATTAAAAACAACATTTGTATGCTGTAATTGTTCTGCTATAATATTTATTTGCTGAATTTAACTCATTTAACAAAAAAAAAAAAAACAATAAATATAAAATATGTCTGAAAATAGACTCAGGAATCCAGTAATTGAGCCACCAGCAGAGGGCTCAGTCAGCGCAGAGGGAGGCCTAGCAGGAAAAAGAGAAAAGACTCCAATTCCCAGGCTCCTTAGTGGCAGTGAGCACTGACTGGGCACACCTTACTTAATATACATTTGTAAAAGACTTTTCCCAACAGTTAATCTAATTAAAAAAAAATAAATAAATAACATTTTTTAAAAAAAATAAAACTTTTGACTTTCAGGTAGTTAATATGGATAAATTGGTGGGTTTATCAGAACACAGCAATCCAAAAAGTCTTAAAACACAATTAAAGGGTCTGCACAGTGAAACAGTCAAGCAATTTAAAACACTAGAGAGGCAAAAGCAGCAGAAATGCTCACTAGTCCGAAAAGACTAGTATTTAGTATCAGACGAGTATCAGAAATTCTCAATACGTGCTGTTTGAGGAGCATTGGGAGTGAGACTAATTAGGGCGGTGATGAGGACTGGCGGGTAACTGGTGACTGGAATAAAACACTTAATTGGTGCTTCTAGTATCTCAGCATGATGTAAATTATATTTGTAAACTGCTGTTTATTCATGTTTAAGTAATAAGCAGTGTTTTAGCCCAGATTGCTTTTTGAGTGAATTATTGTGAATTTATGGTTTTGGTAGGTCCCACTGGGTATTAAGTGTCTCTAAAAACTATGTAGTTACACATGAACAGCCCATGTAACAACAATGTAACTACTGGTGATGTAGGTACTGCAGTACAGCTTATGTAATTACACATGTGTATCAATTTCTTTTTTGCTTCTGTTTATTTACATAATTAGGTAAGAGTATCTTGATAGTTATAACAGCTTATTCTCTCTCATGTAATTACACATACATTTTATGAATATTGCACACTTCCTTATAATTCTGGAAATTACTTGTATTTGTTGTTCTTGTATAACTACACAGTTATTAGATATTTAATATAAAGTGGGACCACACTGGTACATAACATGGTCAGCTTTTCATTTACCGTGGCTAACATTACTGGCACCATTGCTAAGCGTGGCTCAAATGTTTCCTCTTAAACAAGCCTATAGTTACATAGAGAGTGCAACAACAAGAAGGGAAATTATCTATATGTTTAATGGAAGGTCTGACAAGTTAAACATACCAAAAATCACTCCTGTCTGAAAAAAATCTCTCATCTCCAAAGTGATAACTGTAGGAGCGGAGCCAAAACACAGTTTGGCCCCTAAGACATTATGGGTAATTTCTTTAGTTCCCTTCAACATCTACAAACAATGTAAAGGGTAAAAGGTATTTTCAATTTATGTTAAAAACATATGCATGGTTTTGTTCTGACAGCAGCATGACACATATACAAAAAGGATTACTGACCTAAAAGCAGCAGAAGTTGCAGCATGTTTCTGAAACATTACAGGACAAAAAAAACTTGATGAAGAACAATAAAACACATTTATAACAATGACAAATTAATAAGAAAATACATTCAAAAATACATTCATAACACTGACAAATCAATTGCAAGGTATATTTTGTTGGGTGTTCTGTCATGGCCCAGGCTGCCCTGCCAGCCACCAGCAGAGGGCTCAGTCAGCGCAGAGGGAGGCCTAGCAGGACAAAGAGAAAAGACTCCAATTCCCAGGCTCCTTAGTGGCAGTGAGCACTGACTGGGCACACCTTACTTAATATACATTTGTAAAAGACTTTTCCCAACAGTTGATCTAATTAGAAAAAAATAAATAACATTTAAAAAAAAAAAAACCTTTTGACTTTCAGGTAGTTAATATGGATAAATTGGTGGGTTTATCAGAACACAGCAATCCAAAAAGTCTTAAAACAAAATTAAAGGGTCTGCACAGTGAAACAGTCAAGCAATTTAAAACACTAGAGAGGCAAAAGCAGCGGAAATGCTCACTAGTCCGAAAAGACTAGTATTTAGTATCAGACGAGGATCAGAAATTCTCAATACGTGCTGTTTGAGGAGCATTCGGAGTGAGACTAATTAGGGCGGTGATGAGGACTGGCGGGTAACTGGTGACTGGAATAAAACTGGTGCTTCTAGTATCTCAGCATGATGTAAATTATATTTGTTAACTGCTGTTTATTTATTAGTTTTGTATTTAGGATGCGTGAGTTGTAATGTCCTGGCATATTCACAGTAATTTATGAGGTCCAGTTTGGTTTGGGGTCTGTTTAGAAATTTGAGTGTAGGCTGCCATGATTCATTATTTAAATGTTTTTTTATTCGATGCAGTATATGACAGTATATGAGTTATTCTCATTGTGTAATAGGAGTTACATGTGGAAGCTCCCATTGGAACTTTCTAACACTCTATATGCGAGTTCAGTCAAATCTATATATATCTTTCTATGTTGCAGTTAAATGCAGTTCAGAACAACAGGTCCCACTTTATACTGTATCTTTGTTAATTTTGTACCTACAAATACACAATGCATACAACAACAATGTAACTACTAGTGAAGCACTAATTGCTACAGATGGATTTGAGTAGTATTACTTATATTAATGCACAAATGTATTAAGTTAAGGTTTTACAGATGCAGTTACATAAGTGAATATTTGGAGTTGTGATATTTATTTCTTCTTATGTAATTACACATTTAATATAGTGAAGGCTGATTTCACTGCTGTTTTTAAAACTTTTGTGATTGTGACAGTATTTACATAATTTTATATTTGCTCTTGCTTTATATATCGTTGCTGTCCAAAGGAAGCATCTCCAAAATAGTAACTTTACAGGAGAGACCAAAATCTTATTTTACTTCTAATGTAAGTCAATGGAACCAGAACTATTTCCAAGCTATTTTGGAGCATTTCTATTGGTCCATTCATCATAAAGTTGTCACACAATGATGCTGCTTGAATACCACAAATGATTGAACCAACACTACATTCAGCAGTAATTATGCACCCCTACTGTGTAAGGAATTCCAGCCATCTACCCTACTTGCACTACCAGCTCCACACCCTCAGGGAACCCTAAAAAAGACCTGTTGTTCAGATGTGGAATTCGCAGAAGTTCCACCTGCAAAGTACCAGAAAGCTATTCTAACCACGCTGTTTACCTATTATCAAAAACAGATATATCACTTTATTGTTAAGTTTTAAATTGGTTTTGGCCTTTCTTGATTTGTTCATGGGACCACCAAAAAAAGTTCTGACACCTCTGAGGTAGATGAAGTTACAGAATGTCTCATGTCTTATAGATCACAGATACTTGCAGTATCTTCAGGTCCTTGGTTATAGACTTGTGTAGTGTCTCCACATACTCGAAACAAAACAGTAACAAAGAAGTTTACTTAAGTATTATATACTCATAAATGGTTCAGCCATACAAAAGGACGTGCTATTGATATACAGTGCCTTGCTAAAGTATTAAGCCCCCTTGAACTTTTCAACCTTTTGCCACATTTCAGGCTTCAAACATAAAGATATGAAATTGTAATTTTTTGTGAAGAATCAACAAGTGGGACACAATCATGTAATGGAACAAAATTTATTGGATATTTTAAACTTTTTTTAGAAATAAAAAACTGAAAAATGGGGAGTGCAAAATTATTCTGGCCCCTTGCGTTAATACTTTGTAGCGCCACCTTTTGCTGCAACAACAGCTGCAGGTTGTTCGGGGTATGTCTCTATCAGTTTTGCATCGAGAGACTGAAATTTTTGCCCGTTCTTCCTTGCAAAACAGCTGGAGCTCAGTGAGGTTGGATGGAGAACGTTTGTAAACAGCAGTTTTCAGATCTTTCCACAGATTTGTGATTGGATTCAGGTCTGAACTTTGACTTGGCCATTCTAACACCTGTATACATTTATTTGTGAACCAGTCCATTGTAGATTTTGCTTTGTTTTGGATCATTGTCTTGTTGGAAGATAAATCTCCGTCCCAGTCTCAGGTCTTTTGCAGACTCCAACAGGTTTTCTTCCAGAATGGTCCTGTATTTGGCTCCATCCATCTTCCCATCAATTTAAACCATCTTCTCTGTCCCTGCTGAAGAAAAGCAGCCCAAACCATGATGCTGCCACCACCATGTCTGACAGTGGGGATGGTGTGTTCAGGGTGATGATCTGTGTTGCTTTTACGCCAAACATAACGTTTTGCTTTGTGGCCAAAAAGTTTTGGTTTCATCTGACCAGAGCACCTTCTTCCACATGTTTGGTGTGTCTCCCAGGTGGCTTGTGGCAAACTTTAAATTAGACTTGAAGAAATGGCTTTCTTCTTGCCACTCTTCCATAAAGGCCAGATTTGTGCAGTGTACGACTGATTCTTGTCCTATAGACAGATTCTCCCACCTCAGCTGTAGATCTCTGCAGTTCATCCAGAGTGATCATGGACCTCTTGACTGCATCTCTGATCAGTCTTCTCCTTGTTTGAGCTGAAAGTTTAGAGGGACGGCCGGGTGTTGGTAGATTTGCAGTGGTCTGATACTCCTTCCATTTCAATATGATCGCTTGCACAGTGCTCCTTGAGATGTCTAATGCTTGGGAAATCTTTTTGTATCCAAATCCTACTTTAAACTTCTCCCTAACAGTATCTCGGACCTGCCTGGTGTGTTCCTTGGTCTTCATGATGCTCTCTGCGCTGTAAACAGAACTCTGAGACGATCACAGAGCAGGTGCATTTATACGGAGACTTGATTTCACACAGGATTCTATTTATCATCGTCAGTCATTTAGGTCAACATTGGATCATTCAGAGATCTTTACTGAACTTCTGGAGTAAAGGGGCCAAATAATTTTACATGCCCTACTTTTCAGTTTTTCAATTCTAAAAAAAGTTTAAAATATCCAATAAATTTCGCTCCACTTCATGATTGTGTCCCACTTGTTGTTGATTCTTCACAAAAAAATTACAATTTCATATCTTTATGTTTGAAGCCTGAAATGTGGCAAAAGGCTAAAAAAAAGTTCAAGGGGGCAAATACTTTTGCAAGGCACTGTATATGTACTGATATGTACGTCATTTGGTGGCATTCCTGATGGCTAGTGAGTTTTAGGCAAACTTTAGCCTTCGTGTTAGACTGTAGTCTGACCTGGTCTTCTTCAGCAAGTACAATACAAGGCTATTTAATTATGTCTATCAGAAATCCTTCACTGTAGTAATGTTTTAAAGACACTATGATTGAACGTAGCCAAATTTAAACTTTTTATTTTGGAGTTTAAGAACATTCAACAGCGTCATTCCACTGAAAGAGGGAATAAAGAGGGCAGTAAGAGAGGTTAGTGGAATTACCTCTTCACTAAAACTGACTGAAATGAAGCTACTGAAGATTCCTTAAACCTTTTTCTATCTAACCCACAGAAGAAACTGGCTCCCTGGTATAATTATGTAACACTGGCTCAGTTACACAAACCAGAGAGTTTCTGCATTTCCAAACCAGACAAACTCACATATTTCTCAGTAGATACTGAACCTGAAAATTCTAAAAACTAAGCTTAAAATTTGTATTATTTTTTATTATTATACGTTTAAGACTAAACGCGTTAATACACAATAAAGACACAATTTCCAAATTTATTTGTTGCTTTAAAATAGATTTTCCTACATGTTAACATTTTACAGGAAAGTAAAAGGTCAGAAATGTTAGTATGCCGGTTTCTGGATTGTTGCTAAAATGAAATAAAGACACGACTGTGAAATTATCTTTGAGTCACAATAACCTGAATAAACCTCTCTATATACAGTATAAAAACAGAGCTTACCTGAAGACAGAGATGCTGCTAGTGCTGTTTTTACTTTTTCCTCAGCTTATAAAGAGAAAGTGTTGGTGTAAGACACTCCCCTCAGTGTCATCAGTGTGCTTGTGTGACTCTTCTACTTAACTCATCTGTGCAGTGAAACACACGTGCACTAATGACCACATACACATACACACTACACGGCAGTGAGCCCACTTGCCCAGAGTTGTGTTGTTGGGCGTTATGTGTCTTGCTCAAGGACACTTCAGTCATGTCCTGTCAGTTCAGGGGCTGGTGTTCCGGTCAACCTTTCATCTGTTTTCACCAGTCAGCCTTTTCTGGTCAAAGTTGGTTTCCAGTGATGGCCCATGTTATGCTTCTTTTTCTTTTTCTTCTTCTGCTTCTTATTAATATTATTGTTATTGTTGTTTTTGATTGTATTAATCAATCATCAATCAGGGCCTTTATTGTCACAAATTACAAGAAGTGGCGAAATTATCATCAGCCCGTCCATTACATACAACTACGAGGTATGGGGAGAGTGGCAGGGGAGAGAGGACAGGAAGACAGGCAAATCAGAAACATAGAGTGATACACGGGGGGAGAGGAGAGGATAAAAAAAGTCAAAACCCCCCAGACTGATCTCCGTAGAGCACAGTGTGAGAACATACAAACAACCTCTGCTGATCAGTACTGCACAATCAGTACACACAAATCACAACTAGCAACGGGTAAGTGGGCTGGGTAAAGGACACAACACCAAGCCTCGGACAAACGCCCCGTATGCAGCCATAATTCCGGCGCTCACAAGACTTCATCCGCGCACTTGGCCGGGACTAAGCGAAGGTGTGGGGGGAGGTAGAAAGATTTTCTAGACAGTCTTCTTCTGGAGGAATTTTCTTTGTCAGCAGCTACGCCTTAGCCAAGACCAGCTGATGACAGGAGGAGCCGAAAGCAGATTAGACTTGTTTTGTTGTTTGGGTGAGTGGCCCCACGCTAATTTAGCTAGTTTCACTCTGAATGTGGCCCTCAATCTTTTCCACACAGCGTTGCAAAGCTGAGAGCTTCTCCGAGATGTTGTCAATGCTGCAGCTGAAAGTTCCCAAGATGTTATCCAATTAGCTGTTAAAAGTCACAGTCTGATTACCCACAGCTCTGCCCACTGCGCTGATCATGTCAGGCAGCTTTCCTGGACTCTTGACAGCTGACCGGACTTTTAATTTCGCCATATACCAGAGAAATGCCTGATCCAATCAACAGAACCCCGGTAACCATTGTGCCAAAAAGGTACACATCCTCGAGTCACCAGACACACGACACACCACGTCTCCCATGCGCCCTCGCATATCCAGCTACCAACGTTCCCGGCAGGACAAACAGGTTCCCCCGAACCCGAGCTTCTCGTCGAGAATATGGTGTCAATTGCGTTGAGAGATCCATTGCTTCTTGGTTTGAAGAGCAGAGTGAAGAGAGTTCCTAGAATATAATAACACTGAGACTCTACATGGTATATTGAGACCTATTGCTGTAATTTATCCCTGAGCTTAGCTGGAAGCTGGAAGTTATTTTTATGTGTTTACACACTCAAATCACTCAGGGAAGATTGTCTTGTTAAATTAAAAATTCGGCATTCAGGTGGCTGGAGGACTTCAGCGTTGACTCAGCATTGAGAGTTTATGTATGTACTAGTTTGGGATGTATGAGTGCAGTTTGGGTGATCAACAGTCTATTGGCTCTTTAGTCGTATTCACAGTCGTATGGAGAGTCATGCACGGGCACAGCTTGGGTCATCGGTTCTGTTGAAAGTCCAGTCCAGCCCAATCTCATCTGACAATGTTAATGTAGGGATCCAGAGAGTCAAGGGGAGCAATAGGGAGGGGGTGAACGTTGTGGAGAAAGAGGAGGTCAAGGAGGTGGGTGGAGATGAGAACATGAATGGAGAGGTAGGGTATGGAGATAGGAGGGGATGATTATGACCTTAGGGGCAGGCATTTCAGTGTAAACCAAGGAGGGGGTGATGATTCTTACCTCTCTACTACAAAAAACACCCATTTCCTAAAACTCTACAGTAAACATGGTTCACCCTCCTGTTACGTTACAGGTCAACTTGACCTGTTTCTACTTTGAGTTATCTAAAAAACAATACTGGTGACTCTAAGTTAAATCTAAATCGAAGTAATATTCTCCCTTTTATTCAGTCTGGTTATATTCCTGCTCTAGTTTACAGCAGTTCATCCACTTCCCCCTCACTATTTTAGAAGCTAATGCAGCTGCTGTACTCATCAATGCAATATTAACATTTGCTAGTTCAATAATCTCACCTTTTACAGTTTAAACAAGAACTTTATATCTTAATACTGGCAGCAGGTTTAGTTAAAGGAAGGGGTTGATAGTGGAGTCTACGTACACTGAGCATAAAAGTAAAAGCAAACCTATTCTTTTGTTTGTTTATTTGTTTTTTATGGATTTTTGGATTTTTCTCACCTTCACCAAATCAACACCCTTGCACTGAATGTGCTGTTGTGGTTTGCCATCATTCAACCTTCTTACAGCATATCCACCCTCACCTGCAAGCAAAGTGTAACACTCTGTCTGAAGAAAATGTTTATTAAATGGTTGTTAAAATGATATATACATAATGTATAATTTGCTAGAGTTTGCTTGAACATGTGAGTTTTTTTTCAGTGTCAATCCAGGAAGTCTACAGCACAAGATCACAGTTCCTCCCTGAGGCTCTATGGTTCCTCCCTGAGGCTCTACGCTTCTGTTCAATGTTGGGCTGCCGACACAACTGCACAACGAGGAACACTTTCAGTCAAGTGAAGATTTAATTATATAGCACAAATCACATTTACAGAAGAATCCGGGTCCAACGCCCTAATGAGCTCAGCCAGAGGCAACAGTGACAAGGAAAAAGTTCCTCTGAGCAGAAAGGGGAAGAACCTCGAGAGTACCTGACTCAAAGAAGGGGAACCCCCCCTCCTCTGATTGACACTACATAGCAAAACAAGTACAAGTACGTAAATAGAGTAAGATTTACAACCATAAGAAAAATAATTATCTCCAGAATACTACTTTTACAGCAGAGAACTAAAACTCTCTTCACTTTTAATGTAGTTTATTGTAAAAAGGTTTTATTCAAAGGTATGTTGGAGCATTTCTATTGGTCCATTCGTCATGAGGCAATATCGATGTCGAATTGAGCCAGAACTATTCACATTTGTATGTATCAGCCTGACGTCAATCAGTTGGTAGCTGCTAAAGATCATTAGGCTAGTTAAAAAAACAAACGTTGGTTAAATATACGGAAGCTTTTGTGGACCTTTGTGCTGCAACAGAGAAAAACTTTTTCATTCAGTTTAATAAAGTTTTGTTAATACTTTCAGCTCCAGTTTCTTAAGATGGAGTGATCACACGCAGCAGTCTCAACAGTCCAAATGAAGACCAAGACCGGACTAGTTAAAAGTGATATAATTACGTGTTTTTAGGATTATTAAACCTTCCATAAAGCCTTTATTGAAGTTGTCTATTGTAACATAGTTCAAAAGACACACTCAATATTGGATATGCACAAGTTATTGAGTAATATGGTAGAAATAATAATAATAATAATAGAAATATGAGCATCAAAACGTTTACTTATACACAATTGTAATCAATAACATTTGCAATTTATCTGTTTATGTTTACTTAAAATGACTTAATAATAAAGTATAATGTACAATATTGAGGACTTTTATTATTGTTTACAATATCAGTCACAGCAGATCAAGACTAAAACATTTGAACAATGCATCTTACTCTTTAAACAACACACAAAATATTGTGTGTGTATGTATATATATATATATATATATATATAAATATATATATATAAATATATATATATATATATATATATATATATATATATATATATATATATATATATATATATATATATATATATATATAAATACAATGTCACTGTTGGAACAAACCTTAAATCTTAATTGTGGTTGTTTTTAGTTTTTTACAGAATGAAATAATACCAGTTGCTGTTTATACTGTGTCAAAATTTGGTTTTGTTCTGACAGCAACAATAAAAAAAACTCATGTACGAAACCCCAGCATTTAATCATTTAAAGAAATATTATCATGAGCATTGTGATATATACTTACATCGACAATTCCACTGCAACAAATTTCAGATTGTTGAATCAATCATTATTTTTTGAGAAATCTTACACCTTAATTGTGTTTATTGTAAATAATTAGATATTCAGTGTTCTCAATACCAACATTTTAACACTTACTAAGTGCATAAGGCACAACTACAAACCAGAATTCTACCTGAACAAAGTTTCATGTGATTAAGAATTACTCTTAAAACAAAAACAAAGAAAAAACTGTCCAGGATTGTCCAAATACTAACACTCAAAAATTGACAGGATTTTTTATCTCATGGTTCTCTGGTTGCTTATAATCTAATAAAGTATATAAGAAATGTTATATGTTATATAACATGTTATATAATGTTATATATTAGAACATTCCAACCACCATTTTTTCCTGAGTAACTGAACAGCAAACAAAGAAGTTTTCCCCCCTCATGGACTGCTCTTTCGGATATTTTTCACCTTCACTGTGAAGTTGCTGGGAAATACCACTGTACCGAATTCATGTTAAAGCTGGAGGAGAAAAAAAAATCTACTTTTAACATTTAAATGAACACAAACAGATTTGTTATATGGGTGTAATAGAAGCTGTATAATCAGTGCATTAACATGTGTTAATAAAAAATACTTTTTATAGGTGACTATTTTTTAAAGTTGTATTGTTGTTGTAGTGTTTCTATATAGTTTTTTATATAATCTGTATATTCATTTTTCCTCTGCTGTTTCCTAAATTCATACCAGATTAGATTTTTCGATAAACACAGGTGTTCTGCTCACCTCCTGTAGCAGCAGTTCTTCCACCTGAAACTGTGCCAGATTACCCGCAGCTTTGACTTTTAGTCGTAGTCCCACCACAGGACCTGAGGGAGGAACACATTTAGAAACACCTCCTAAATGAACAAGACACTCAGATCTAAAGTGAAGAGTTTAAGAATGAGCACATACAATTCTCACCTGGATCTTTTTGTGGAGGATCAACCATTATCATAAATCCAAACAGCAGAAGACAAAAAAGTTGCATTAGAAAACATTCGTAATTGTAACTCTGTCAATAAGATCAGAAGACACTATATACAGTGACGTCCATAGTACTTAAACAGTGGCCAGGTTCGACTGGCGCCTATACATGCCCTTGCTGTAACACTGCCACCACCATGTTTCACAGATGATGTCTTATGATCATGAACTGTTCCTTTCCCTTAACATACTCCTCATTTTCCATCATACTGGAACAACTTAATCTTTGGTTTCAGCTGTCAAAAGAACATGTTCCAGAACTGGGTAGGACTGTTTAGGTGTTGTCTAGCTTCTAATCTGGGTTAGGGTCATTTCATTCAAATGTCGACGGATAGTTTGCACTGACGCTGATGCACCCTGAGCCTGCAGGACAGCTAGAATTTCTTTGGAACTTGACTGGGGGCTGCTTATCCACCATCCAGACTATCTGCATTGCAACCTTTCATCAATTTTTGTCTTCCGTCTATGTCCAGGGAGATTAGCTACAGTGCCCTGGATTGTAAACTTCTTAATTATGTTGGGCATCATAAATAAAGGAACATCAGGAGCTCTGGAGATGGACTTGTATCCTTAAGATTGTTGATATATTTCCACAATTTTGGTTCTCATGTCCTCACAGTTCTCTGCTCCTTTTTCTGTTCTCTATGCTTAGTGTAGCACTCACAGACACACAATGCAAAGACTGAGTCAAGTTCTCTCCTTTGTATCTGGTTTCAGGTGTGATTTTTATATTGTACACCTGTTACTCACCACAGGTCAGTTTAAACAAGCATCACATGCTTGAAACAAAGTTATTTACCCACAATTTTGAAAAGGTGCCAATAATTTTGTCCGACCCATTTCTTGGAGTTTTGCATGATATTATATAAAATTTGCCTTTTTGTGTTCCAATACACACAAAGCAAATAAACAAGTCCTTTTTTTTTTAGATCCACTGATCATACAGGAGCTACGCTTACAGACTGTAGATTCTCTGTATACTTTATTATTCTGTTTTTTAATGATCAGGACCCCCACAGGACCACCACAGAGCAGATACTATTAGGGAGGTGGATCATTCTCAGCACTGCAGTGACACTGACATGGTGGTGGTGTTTTAGTGTATGTTGTGCTGGTGTGAGTGGACCAGACACAGCAGTGCAGCTGCTGGAGTGTTTAAACACCTCAGTGTCACTGCTGGACTGAGAATCATCCACCAACCAAAACTATCTAGACAGCAGTGTCCTGTGGGCGGCGTCCTGTGAAGCCTTCAGCAGATGAGATACTATCACATAATATAAAATTAATGTAGTCTTACCGCTGTAGCAGATGAACGGGAAACTCTCAAAACAGTTTTCGTCCGTCCATTGGGCTGAATGTTTTAGGTCCACAGATGTGCACTGCTGATCTCCGACTCGCGTATATGAATTCTGACCATTATCAGGTTCTTCATATAGTGTCTGAACTTCTGGTCTCCAGTATGTGAAGGTGGAGTTGCTCTGATCTGACCACACTCAGTTTCTATACAGACCGATCCAAACTTTATCCCCATACGAGCCTCTCAGTAATTGCTGTAGCTCTGTCTCGTTCCTCACACTAGCCAGATCAGTATAATGTGTTCTGCAGAATCTCTGAGCCTCTGACCAAGTCTTTCTTTCAGAGAAATAAATGTACGTTTTGTCTGTACCTAAACAGGAGGAGAATTAAAAGAACACTTGTAACCATGAAGAACTAAACATCTCAGATAGAGAACAAATAAAAGATAGTTGTCATTGCTATGCACTCTTTCTGCTTATTTCCTCTCCTTGCAGTAAGAATGAAGGACAAGGTCAGGAGCAGTAGGAAAGGAGCAGGAGGAGGACAGTAACAGTAGGAAAGGAGTAAGAGCAGGACAGGAGCAGTAGGAAAGGAAGAGGAGGAGGACAGGAGCAGTAGGAAAGAAGAAGGAATGACAGGAGCAGTAGGAAAGGATGAGGAGGACAGGAGCAGTAGGAAAGGAGGAGGAGGTCAGGAGAAGTAGGAAAGGAGGAGGACAGGAGCAGTAGGAAAGGATAAGGAAGACAGGAGCAGTAGGAAAGGAGGAGAAGGACAGGAGCAGTAGGAAAGGATAAGGAAGACAGGAGCAGTAGAAAAAGATCAGGAGGACAGGAGCAGTAGGAAAGGAGGATAGAGAGGACAGGAGCAGTAGAAAAAGATCAGGATGACAGGAGCAGTAGTAAAAGAGGAGGAGATAAGGAACAGTAGAAAAAGATCAGGAGGACAGGATCAGTAGTAAAAGAGGAGGAGATAAGGAACAGTAGAAAAAGATCAGGAGGACAGGAGCAGTAGGAAAGGAGGATAAAGAGGACAGGAGCAGTAGAAAAAGATCAGGATGACAGGAGCAGTAGTAAAAGAGGAGGAGATAAGGAACAGTAGAAAAAGATCAGGAGGACAGGAGCAGTAGTAAAAGAGGAGGAGATAAGGAACAGTAGAAAAAGATCAGGAGGACAGGAGCAGTAGGAAAGGAGGATAAAGAGGACAGGAGCAGTAGAAAAAGAGCAGGATGACAGGAGCAGTAGTAAAAGAGGAGGAGATAAGGAACAGTAGAAAAAGATCAGGAGGACAGGAGCAGTAGGAATGAAAGAAGACGACAACAGCAGTAGGAAAGGAGGAGAAGGACAGGAGCAGTAGCAAAAGATCAGGAGGACAGGAGCAGTAGGAAAAGATCAGGAGGACAGGAGCAGTAGGAAAAGATCAGGAGGACAGGAGCAGTAGGAAAGGAGGTGGTCTCAGAGATTCCAAACCGATTACCCTTCAATAAAATTGTAATACTGAGTTGCTGGGTTGAAGGTGTTTATGATCTGATTATTAACTCGTTAGTAAGCTTGTTTTATAAACCCTTTATAAAGGTAGTGCTGTTCTGAAGTGGTACTGCTGATCCCAGCATTAGGAGACAATCATTCAAATAATAATACAGACAATTAATTAAAGAACAAACAGATTTTATTCTTACCGTTGTAGCACACAAACCCAAGTGTGTCGCTGCAAGTTCCATCAAACCATTCCCCCTCTCCAGACATATAAACACACAGTTCCTTTCCTCCGTTGTTGTCAGGTTCATGGTACCACCCTCTGTAGTCTCTCTCTCCCTCCATGTAGAAGCTATCATTATCCAGAGACCATCTCCAACTGTCCAGATCATCATACAGTCCAATCCAGGCTAAACCAGAGTAGCTGCTGTTTACTGTGTTATTGATCATAATCATCTCCTCCATGTTATCAATGGTGGCCAGGTCAGTGTAAAGCTCTCTGCAGTATCTCTGAGCTTCAGTCCAGGTCTTACTCTCTTCAACAAAGAGATACTGACGAGACGGCAATGCTAGAGGAGCATAAAGATCAGAGTGTTAATGGTTCTTTATTACATTTCTTTGAAGCAAGATCAATTAGTAGTCTACCCACAGTAATAAACCGTAGTACGTTCTGTGGTGAGCCCACTCTTCAACCCTAATCCAATTATAAGCCTAACATTGGTTCAACTCCTTATTCTAAGCCTAATCTCACTCACAGGCAGGCTAGTAATACTTTAGATATCATGTTCAAGAGGGGATCTAGTACTGTAATAATAATAATATGTCTATATTGTTACTGGAAAGCAAAGAGAAATCTACTCACCGCTGTAGCAGAGAAAAGGTAAAGTCTGATCACAGGTTTCATCTGTCCACTCGCCAAAGTCATTAAACGACACAGCAGTACAGTGTTCATTCTGTCCAGCGTTATCTGGTTGTCCTGCTTTCCAGTTGCTGAAAGAAGAGTTGCTCTTATCTGACCAAGACCTGGTTCTATACAGGCCTATCCAAAAACGTGTATTACCAGAAATCTTAACTAATGACTGCAACTCCTGGTTCTCAGACTTGTTCCTCACACTGACCAGGTCTGTTTGATGCTCTCTGCAGTATCTCTGCGCTTCAGTCCAGTTCATGCTGTCATAAACTGCAACATATCTTTCACTGGCGTTCACATTTTCTATGAGGAACAAACACAAACAATAGATCAGACTTTAGAAAGAGGATATTAACTTAGTATTATATATAAAACATGTACAATTCAGTTGTACTTACCATCATAACAAATGAAATTAGATCGGGCGTCGCAAGGCCACTCATTCCATGATAATTCCCTACTTGAATAGGAAACACACAGCCTGTCTCCTCCACGGTTACTGGGTTTCCTTACATGCCAGTTTGTAAAGTTCTTCTCCTCGTAGAAGCCATCTTCATCCAGAGACCATCTCCAGCTATTCAGATCATCAAACAGTCCGATCCAGGCCAAACCAGAGTAGCTACCATTGACTGTCAACAGCAGCCTGTTTACCTCCTGCGCATTATCAAAGGTGGCCAGGTCAGTGTAGTTCTCTCTGCAGTACCTCTGAGCGGCTTCCCACGTCTTTGATTCATTAATAAAGTGGTACTGATGAGAGACACAAGAGGATCCTGTGCAGAATGTATAAAAAAGGAGAGAGACTCAATTTGTCTTACAGTACTTGCAGGAACTATAAAACATCAGTAAGAGAAAGAGAAGCAGTTAACAAGCTGTTTGGGTACCACTTTAGACAGCATTCATTAATATATCTTTCTGGTACATGTACACTCACTCACTCTCTCTCTCTCTCTCTCTCTCTCTCTCTCTCTCTCTCTCTCTCGCTCTCGCTCTCTCGCTCTCGCTCTCTCGCTCTCTCTCTCTCTCTCTCTCTCTCCAACCAACCATTTACCCCAGATAAAAATGGGAAGCAAAACACAAAGCATTGCACTAATAACTTTACTGCCTCACTGGACTCTATTTATTACACATTGCACAATTTTCACACTACCAGCAATTATTTATTATTCTCTGTCTGTACTGTGTTGTGTTCTGTCTGTACTGTGTTGTGTTGTGTTGTCTGTCCGCACTTGTTTGTTTGTGTTGCACTTGTGTCTTGTATGCACTGTCTATGTTGCACCATGGTCCTGGAGGAACGTTGTTTCGTTTCACTGTGTACTCTGTATGTAGTTGAAATGACAATAAAACCCACTTGACTTGACTTGACTAATGCTGACCGATGGATAACTGTTAGTAAACTCATTTAAAACCCTAACCCTAACCCTAACCCTCTGTAGTTTCTCTCTCCCTCCATGTAGAAACTTTCATTATCCAGAGACCATCTCCAGCTGTCCAGATCATCATACAGTCCAATCCAGGCTAAACCAGAGTAGTCGCCATTTACTGTGTTAATGATCATGTTCATCTCCTCCATGTTATCAATGGTGGCCAGGTCAGTGTAAAGCTTTCTGCAGTATGTCTGAGCTTCAGTCCAGGTCTTACTCTCATTAACAAAGTGATACTGAGGAACCCTAGATGTAGATGATGTTGCTAGAGAAACAGAAAATAAATGATGGCCATATTTATTATGAAGTTCTTGCAATAACGAATTAATTTATTGCTGTGTGATCATGTTTGGATCAGTGAGATTTGAGTGTGAGTTCAGGAGTTTTCATTCCATTCAAGATCCTCACTGCTAAACATAACATTACAACCACCTTCTTGTATCTACACACATTAGACACTCCTACTACTTGCTGGTCCACCTTGTAGATCTAAAGTCAGAGACAGTAGATCATCTGCTCCTACACAGTTTGTGTTCCTCTAGTCCTTCATCAGTGGACACAGGACGCCGCCCACAGGACACTGCTGTCTGGATAGTTTTGGTTGATGGACGATTCTCAGTCCAGCAGTGACACTGAGGTGTCTGATCCACTCACACCAGCACAACACACATACTAACACACCACCTCCACAACAGTGTCACTGCAGCACTGAAAATGATCCACCTCCCTAAAAGTACCTGTTCTGTGGGGGTCCTGTGGGGGTCCTGATCATTAAAGAACAGAATAATAAAGTATATAGAGAATCAGATGAACTACAGTCTGTAAGTGGAGCTCCTGTATGGTCAGTGGAGCTGATAGAGTGGACAGTGAGTGGAGATATAAGGAGTTGGTTTTAATGTTATGGCTGATTGGTTGATTATTTCCACACTGCACTTTCATACTTGGTAAATTTGCTGGGAAATCCGTAAATGAGGCATCCATGCATGAGGAAATAACGTTTGAATATTTGAGCAAATGCCAAACAGCTTTTTTAAGTGGAATCCTTAGAATCCCTACTACTGAATGCAGCTCACTTCAGCACTTATAGCAGCTTTTCTCAAGCTTTCATGAAAAAGGGAACATTAAATGGGTCTAGAATATGTTGGGGATTCACATTCCTAGCATTTAGCATCATGTGGTACGTGTTGCTAAAGAACTTTACTCACCACTGTAGCACAGGAATGGAAATCCTTCATTGCAGTATGCAGCTGTCCACTGGCCGAAGTCATTAAACGACACAGCTGCACAGTACGCCGTCATATCGTAGTTATGTGGTTGCCCTTCATTCCAGTTACTGAAAGAAGAGTTGCTCTTATCCGACCAAGACCACGTCCTAAAGAGGCCGATCCAAAATGTTGCATGGTAACTGTCCGTAAGGACTGATTGTAAATTCTTGTTCTCAGTCTCGTTCCTCACACTGACCAGGTCTGTGTGATGCTCTCTGCAGTATCTCTGAGCTTCAGTCCAGTTCATGTATGAATAAACCACAACATATCTTTCACTGGCGTTCACACTTCCTAAGAGGAACAAACATAAACAATAGTTTAAGAAGAAGAGTTACTGACAACAATGCTTCGAGTAGTAATTCTTGGTGTCTATGGATGATTCTAGACTTATATCCATGATAAGTTTACTTAGAACCAAATCAGTTGTTTCTTGAAATTTGATGGACCAATCTAGTTGTAAAATGAATTTGTTAATCCTTAATTCAACAAACCTGCTACCAAACACAAGTTTATATATACTGTGGAAAGATTCAGATAGTTTGCCTGTTGCCGGGCAAAGGCCAGAAACCTCTGCTGATCTTTGAGCCATTAGTTGGCAGTGCATGAGTAATTGTCTTGCTATTGTGTCAAATATAGCCACATATGCTTGTTAGTACTTTGAAAACCATTATCACGTAACACAGTCAGCGCTTACTCCAGTAGACAAGGGGATATCATTTCTAAACAGAAACCAAGCTCACCTCAAATGGTCTGGAATACAGTGGAAATACAGTGTAGTGTGCTGAGTCTATGTTCCAGCTTGTTTTTGGGGAAAAATGGATGTCAAGACCATCCAGGTACGAAAGCCAGTGTCAGGCTTAAGTGACCTGCGTTATGTAAAGGTACCATTGACATGGAAGAGTATATAGGACTTTTCGAGAGAGATGTCTCTTGCTGGGAAGTCCACGATTATTCCAGGAGAATAATGCCAGACCTCATTCTGCACATGCTACAACAGCATGGCTTCATAGACACAGAGACAGAGTGCTTGACTGACCTCTATGCAGTCCAGATCTGTCTCCTACTGAATAGGTATGGTGTATATGATGACCAACCAAACTGTTGAGCAGCTGAGGTTTTGTATCAAACATCCCATTTGCAAAACTGCAACTATTAGTTTGTGAAGTACTGACCACTAAGGAAAGGCAAGGAAGGGATCTCTGGACCAGCCTGAGGTGACAGACCAATGGCCACCTTAGTAACTCAAGAGAAGTTAAAGGGCTGGACAGAACACTGAGGCTGCATAATGGAGGTGAAATAAGAAATCGATAATCAGAAATTGGTCCAAAAAGACGGAAAACAAGTGCAGCTTCTGAACATTGGGCAGGGTCCAGCAGAGGTCCTCTGTGAGGGTGTCAAATATTTTAGATGAACAGCTAGATGCCAGAAATCATGGTGTAGGGGAAGGCTAGGCAACACTGGCTATGGACAGCAAAGCAATGTGATCAGAAAGCTTGATCGGGGCAATGGCGCAGGCCAGCATCGCTAGGCAAAGTGTAAAGTCAGATCCGGCTACGAGACTGTCACCGAGGGCAACATGAGTCTGTAACAGGTGACGAGATTAATAATAAGGCACTACTTGCCAGTGGGGAACAGGGGAGCCACACCTGCACCATGGATGAAGCAGTGCTGTGAGGAGGAGGAGGAAAGTAGAAGAGCAGCCATGGGGGCAGTGGGGTGGATAAACAGAGGGTCAGCTAAACCAGCCAGATGGCAAAAAAGAGGCACGACAGTAGGGAGACCTGAGAATAAACAGCAGGAGGGTGCAAGGCAGATTGAGGGAATTGAGTTAAGTGAGGGAGGTGGAGGAATGATTGAGCCAGAGCAGGATCATAGGAGAAGGATGATTAAGGGATCATCCACTATTTTGGCTTTATGTTTGATGTAACAAATCCATGTCTTCCAAAAAGTTTGGAAGCCTTTGTCTATTGTGGTCTCATCAGTCCACAGAATATTATCACAAAGGTCTTGGGAGTCAGGAAGATGTAACACAGCACTCACTGCATTTAAAAGACTTTTGCATGGCCCTGCATGATGAAAATAACTAACCAAAGTCTAAAAGGTGATTGTCAAAGAACAATGTGTCTTAACTAAGACTGAATAAAAATAAGTTGTTACGATAATACATTTCTCGAAGACACTGTGAAACATTTCTATCGAGCTTATTCCAACAGTGACAGAACATATATGCACAAATTATAGACACAGTCATACGGTATGTAATATCTAGGTTTGCTTACCATCATAACAGATAAATGGTAGTGGTAAAGAGCAAGATTCTTCATTCCATGTCATATCATAGGTTAAAACTGAGGAACAGAGTTTGTTTCCATACTGGTTTGTAGGTTTCCACATGTACCAGTTTCTAAAGTTTCTCTCATTCCCCTTGTAGAAGCCCTCATCCTCCAGAGACCATCTATAGCTGTTCAGGTCGTCATACAGTCCAATCCAGGTTGGCCTACTGTTCCTGATGTCCACTAGGTTAAGAAGCCCCAGTCCCTCTTCAGCATTATCAATGCTTGCTAAGTCAGTGTAATGCTCTCTGCAGTATCTCTGAGCTTCAGACCAGGTCTTGTTCTCGTTCACATAGTGATACTGACGAGGAAGACAAACTCCAAGGGTGCAAAACCCTGTTAAAGACACAATCACAAAGATTTACATCCTGAACAT
This sequence comes from Megaleporinus macrocephalus, assembly GCA_021613375.1. Taxonomy (NCBI): domain Eukaryota; kingdom Metazoa; phylum Chordata; class Actinopteri; order Characiformes; family Anostomidae; genus Megaleporinus; species Megaleporinus macrocephalus. The sequence continues at coordinate 40,181,299 of CM038722.1, read as the reverse complement.
CTTCATCCATAGTATTATCTTATTAGCAAACCAATAGTAGCCTAGTAGGCTTTATAATTGTAACCAATCTATACAATCTATAGCCAATTGCTATTGATTTGTGGTTCAAAACATTGTTATGATCCATGGTCATAATAGCCTTTCTTCATGTCTGTTGGTGGCCGTGTTGTGTGTTACAATGTGTGGTGGTCTTTTCAGAGATGTTAAGGGGTTCTCTCTGCTTTGACCTGACCTGGAAGAACTCCTCTCCAGACTTTGCCTTACTTGTACGTTTAGTGAAAGCTTTGTTTATTTATATAAAGTATCGATGGGACATAGGGAACAGGTGCCTTTCTTTCATTTACCCTGTTTTAACGTAGGGAGTTTAGAGACGGTTTTGTGTATTTTTGTTTTCTTTTTTTTCAGGTGTTGTAGTTTTGGTAACATTTAGTTGTTTTTAGTTGTGTTACTATTTTGGCCTTTGCCCGTCCATAAAGACAGTCCCATCCGTGACCCATTTGAGAAAAATAAACCTGCAGTTCTGGTTTAAAATAGTGTCTGGTGTTTGGTCTGGAAGAGGTCAGAGGAGAGAACCCACTCTCGTTTTCTGTTATGGCCTGACCCTAGTCCGGGTTATGACAACATACAGTTCACTCTTTAGTCCATAGGGTTAGGCCGTAGGTCCATATGAGTGAACTAAACTGGAAAAACAGGCTTTAGGTTAACTCGTGAGGGGATATTATGAAAACCAAGAATTTTATTTTGGTAAAATTGTTCTGCTATAGTATTTATTTGCTAAGTTTAACAAACTGAAAAACATTTAAACGATAATTCAGTACCTGTGCATTGAAATGTGCAGATTGATGTGTTAAAGTTTGCGAACCTTTTAAGATTTTCTATTTCTGCATAAGAGAATAAGAAAAGCTGATTTATATAAAATCAGACATAAATGTTATACTGGATCATTTATTTATTGAGAACAATGTGGCAAAGGTATGTGAACCTCTATAATTAGCAGTTAACTTGAAGGTTAAGCTGGATTCTGGTGTTTTCAATCAAATGAATGACGATCGGTGGTGCTGAGTGGTGCCCGGTTTTGTTTGCCCAGGTCCTGTGGGGGTCCTGCTCATTAAATAACAGGGTAACAAAGTGTACAGAGAAACAGATGAACTACAGTCTGTAGGTGTAGAACTACAAAGTGCTTTAATTGTGGAGCTGATTAAATGGACTGTGTACAAAGATTACTGACCTAAAAGCAGCAGGTGTTGAAGCATGGTTCTGCAAAAATATGAGAGAAAAAGTCATAAAATGAATAAAATATTACAAAAAACAAATACATGCATAACATTGACGCATGAACAAGAAACTACATTTTGTTGGGTAGCCGATTGGCTAATACTATTTCTATAGAAGTTATTTTAAATATTTTTTCACTTTCTTTTACTTTTAACTCCTTGCTAAACTTCTAGAAAATAGAAACTCTCCTAATATTTCAGAAGATTCTTAGAAAACCCACATGAGAAATAAACCTGAAGTGACAGATAAACACATGTGCTGTCCAAAACCGAATTAGAATTTGACTATTTGCCACTTTGTGCACACTTTTCAAATCAAGTCAAGAGGCTTTTATTCTCATTCCATGAACAAGTACACAGTGGAGTGAAATTTAATTCCTCCAGGAATAACACAGTGCAACATAGAACAAAGAGTACAAAGTGCAAATGTGCATACAAAGTTTTAACTAAAAACAATAAATACGATATATTAACTGACATTAGACACAAATGATTTTGTCCTCTGCATTTAACCCATCTGTGCAGTGAAACACCCACATATACACACACAGTGAGTTCATTTGCCCAGAGTGGTGGACAGCCTTATCCACAGTGCACAGGGAACAGTTGGAGGTTAGGTGTTTTACTCAAGAGCACTTTAGTGGTGCCCTGTTTGTCCAGGGGATTCTGTGACCTTACCTTCAGCCCAATGTCATTTACAGTAAATTCTCAGGAGGTGAAATGATTGCAGAACGTGCAGAACATGGTTGTTTTTGTTTTTAAATTTAAACTCTGTGCAATGTTTGTGCAATTTCCACTAAAATCCAAGTGCTTCATTTGGTTCCATGTTATACTAAGTATTTGTAATAGCTGTGTATTTACACATGAACACATGTAAGAACTGTGTAACTACTAGTGATGTAGCTACGGTTACAGATGTATTACAGCAGCACAGCTTATGTAATTACACATGTGTACCAAACACTTAACTGCCTCATGTAATTACGTCTTGGACATCTTGATAGTTATAACAGCATATTTCACATTGGTAATAACATGAGTGCACTTATTAAGTGTCTACTGTGTAGTTACACATGAACAACATATGTAACAACAATGTAAGTACTAGTGATGTAGCCACTGTTCCAGATGGATTAGCTTATGTAATAACATGTGTACCAAATTCTTTACAGCCTCATGTTATTACATAAGTGTATCATGATGCATATACTCTATCATAAAGTTACACATGAATAATGAGGAATTACGGCAGAAGTCTATTCTGGCAATATAATGTTTAATAGCTTACATTAAGACTGTATTTACAGAGAAAATTCCAGTTTTTCTAACATTGAACTAACATTTACTTTGCTACTGCTGTGACACTGCAACCAATTTCAGTTTTAAACTGTTATGTAAGATGACGGTACTCATACAACAACAGAAGACCACTTCCTGGTGGAAAAGAGTGCTGTTTCTAAATACAATCTAAATACAAATGCAACTTCCTGTCCTAGAAAAGACATCTAGAAAGAAAGTGCTAATAACAAATTATTTATGTGTAATTACACTCATACTATTACCACTGTGTAATAACATGTTGTTACAACTATTAAAATAGTCTTATATAATTACATGAGTCAGAGAGACAACTGATACACGTGTAATAACATAAGCTGTACTGCTGTAATCCATCTTTAATAGCAGTTATATTGTGATTATATGTGCTGTTCATGTGTAACAACACAGTTATTAAAGACACTTAACATAAAGTGGGACCCTTCATTATACAGGGATGTTCAATCATTTGTAACAATTTAGAACAATGAAAAATTACAATGGAGAACAATCATTCATTTCACTAATAAAGGAATTATTATGCTAAATATAGCGTTAATATTTTTGTCCATTTAACATTTTCCCCAACAATTAATTTCATTAAAAGTTTTGTTTAAATTTAATGTATTTTTTGGAAGTGTGAGATAGTTAAGATAGATGAATTGGTGGGTTTATTAGAACAGAGCAGTCCAAAACGTTATAAAACAGAATTATAAGGTCAGTACAGTGAACAAAATTCAATAGTTATTAAAAAGGTGCATATACCATGTGTTCTCACATGAATCAGAATCTCATGAGAATTTATAATTAAGGTTTACTGTTTGGACCATTTGCTTGTCTTGGCATTTACACTGTGTAGGTCAATTTGCTGCATAACATTATCAATTTGTGTTTTAATATTTAAACATAATAGGAGGTTAATGCTGTTTTATGATCTCAACACGATATAAATGGTATTTGTGAACTGCTCTTAATTCACTCCTTTTGTATTTAGCACATGTAAATTGTAGTATTAATTGGAATATTAACAAAAACACCAGTACTGTGTAAAAAGTTCTAGCAACATACCTCACTTACATTACCAGCTCCACACCTTCAGAACCCTTAAAACAGACCTGTTGTTCAGGTGTGGACCTGGCAGAGTTCCATCTGCAAAGTACCAGAAAGCTATTCTAACCATGCTGTTTACCTATTATCAAACATATACACACTGATCAGCCATTACATTGCTCACAGGACGACAGATTCCCTGTGGTGGTCCTGTGGTGGTGCGGATTATTGAAGAACAGGGTAACAAAGTATACAGAGAATCAGATAAACTACAGTCTGATCTGTGCATATTACTTAAAACATATGTATTATTGAGGTTTAAAAACGGCGTTGGTTCTTTTTTTGGTTCGTAGTTTTGTGTTTTGGGACAAAAAGAAAGATCATGCAGTAAGTAGTGCTTTTACATATGTCAAACCATTTTTCCAATCTTTTCCTTGTGGAAACAACCCAGTACTTTAAACCGTTATCGTCTAATACCTGAACAGGTCGCCAGTCCATTCCATGGTCAACACACACTCACGCACACACTCACACCTTCGGGCAGTTTAGATTGAGTGATAAACCTAACATGCATGTGTTTGGACTGTGGGAGGAAACCAGAGTACCCGAAGGAAACCCACTCAAGCACAGAGAGAACATACACACTCCACACAGAACCACCCGGACCGGGAATCCAACCCAGATCATCTTACTGTGAGGCTGTGTTTAAATTTGAAGATAATATTTAATCAAAATCCATCCATACGTTTACTTTTAAAACTGAAACACTCAATGCAGATTTAACTACATGGCTTATTGAGATCTATCGCTTAGCACAGTTTATATTCACTGGTGAGAAAAACCCCAGTGAATTTATTTTTGTAATGTGTTTACAGACATTTACACCAATACGTAACTTCAAAATAACAATTATAGTGCTTTGTGTAACTTTTACTTTTTGTTTAGCTCTCTATAAACTTACTTTTTAAATACATACACTCAAATAATATGATCACTGATGAAAGATTGTATTGCTAACTTAGAAATTTAGCATTCAGATGGCTTTAGCATTGACTCTGAGTTTATATATGTATTAGTTTGGGATGTGTGGGTGCGGCTCCTTTGATCGACAGTCTATAGGCTCTTATTCACATCTGCATTCTAAAAATAATTCAGAGGCTTTGTAAATCATAGTAATAAAAAGCTATATAGCATGAATAAAATCTCTGAATATCATTTAAGTGATTGTTTGAGTTGGACGTATTAAAACAAATGCCTGAAACTGTTAATTTCATCCTAAATTTACATCTAATATTTAAATAATACGTTTATTTAAAAAAATGTAGTTAGATTAGATTATTAATTAGATTTTTAGAATATGATCGGTTTTAATTACTACAATTATTTATTTTCACTCAATGTTTTATTTTCTCCTACAACAACTTAAAAAATTGATTAAGTTAGGTTAGATGTCTTGATGGAATGCCATTAACAAAAAGCGTGCGAAGAGAGCGGATCTGCTGAGGAGGACCGTATTACATTTAAACCTCACTGTATCTTCATGCTACAGGCCTGTACGTTCATTTTCCAGTTTAGATGATACGTTAAGAACAATGACAATCTTTCATTCCTTTAATAAAAAGGAGTTATTCCCAACACTGCGTTAATATACATTTGTACATTTCAAGACTTTTATCAGAAAAAAAAACTTTAAAACGTGAACCTGCGACTCTCACTCTCACTCTAACTGATTCTGATCATTAAACTAAATAAATAAAAGTTAAAAGTAGATGAGGGAAATTTGTTCAAGTGGGAATAGTGAGTTTATTGGGATTATAATGACATTTATAATGACAAAATAAACAAACTATGGATAAATTGGTGGGTTTATTAGAAAAAGTAAAAAAACAAAACAAAATTAAAGGGTCTGCACAGTGAAACTATCAAGCAATTGTGTACTTACACATATTTAATATAGTAAAGGTTGATTTTACTGCTGTTTTTAAGACTTTTGTGATTGTGACAGAACATGAATTTACATTTGCTGTTGCTTTGTATATCAGTGCTGTCCAAAGAAATACATGTATCTTCAAAATAGCAACTTTACATGAGAGAGCAAAAACTTACTTTACTTCTCATCTAAGTCAATGAGACCAGAACTATTTCCAAGCTATTTTGGAGCATTTCTATTGGTCCATTCATCATGAAGTTGTGACACAATGTAAACGGCAACTGCTGCATTTAAATGATGCAAAAACAAAATAAAAAATATCTTTGATATATCATGCATATCATCCACAATACCAACAATTAGAACAAAAAATGGTGAAATAATCTAAGCACATGGCAATCCATGTACATACATTTACATGCAAATTGATGTAAATAAATATACAATCATTCTGACTTACTTTAAACGCATATTGCACACTTTGTTTTCAACCTTTATTTAATCTCGGAAATACATTGAGGGATGACCCTCATTTTCAATGCAGCCGAGCATATACAGTTAAAGGGATTGAAAACAAAATGAGCAAAAATAATAAATTAAATACCAATTTTAAATAAACATTTAATATAGATGCATTAAAAATACAATGTAAAAAATGTTAGAAAATTATTATAAAAGAATATAAAAGAATATAAAATAAACATATTACATACACCAAGATAATAAAAAGTTGAAATGCTAATAAAAAATACTCAATAAAACAATCACGATAAAAAAATGGATAATTATAATAATAAAAATAATACAAATAATAAATAAATAAATAAAAAGATAGTAATAATAAAAAAAATAACTAAAATAAAAGTAAAATAAAACAAACGTAAAAAACAAAATTAAATAAAAATAAAAATTAAATAAATAAATAATAATAATAATAATAATAATAATAATAATAATAATAATAATAATAATAATAAAATCCTAGTAGATTTATTCATTTAAAACAGTCACAGGCTTTCTGATTGTGATTAGAAACTAAAAGTTTAAAATGGTTTAGTGATCCCAGCGAGCTGAGCTTCAGAGTTTCCTGGAGAGAGTTCCAGCTCGCTGGTGCACTGTAGCTAAAAGCAGATTTTCCCAGTTCACTAAAAACTCTCGGTACCTGACAGGTGATCCAGCCACTAGAGCGAGTCTGATAATTATTGTTATTTATTGAAATCAGAGAAGAGATGTAAGCTGGCAAATGGCCGGAGAGTGATTTATAGATAAAAATAAGCCAATGAGCTTCTCTTCGTGCAGCTAGTGAGGACCAACCAACTCTATCATAGAGTCTGCAGTGGTGAGTACTGTAAGGGTCTCCAGTTATAAATCTCAGAGCAGAGTGATAGATTGAATCTAGCGGTTTGAGGGCACTGGCGGACGCTTTATTATAAATTACATCGCCGTAGTCCAGGACTGCAAGTATGGTTGCCTCCACTATTCTTTTCCTAGCGTACGTGGGTAGACAGGATTTATTCCGATAAAGGAATCCGAGCTTCTGTCTGCACTTAATGGCGAGTTTGCTTATATGGGATTTAAAGGAGAGTTTTTCATCCAGCCAGATGCCAAGGTATTTATATTCGCTGACTCGCTCGATGCTGGATCCTGTCAGGGTATTAATATTTATGGAATCTAAAACACTATCTGAAAATCTGGAAAACAACATGAATTTGGTTTTATTAGCATTTAAAACCAACTTAAGTTTATATAGAGCAGTCTGTAAAGAGTTAAAAGAATGTTGGAGTTTATCTAGTGCAGCGTGAGCTGAATCTGCTGAGCAGTATAAGATTGAATCATCTGCATAAAGGTGTAATTTGGAGTCTAAGGTAGAGACAGCAAGTTCATTGATAAAAATATTAAATAAAACTGGGCCCAGGATTGAGCCCTGAGGAACCCCTTTCGTTATAGGCTGTAGGTCTGATTTATGGTTACCGAGAGACACACATTGCTTCCTACCAGAAAGGTAATCCTGGGCCCACAGAACTGAATTACTGCTAAAACCAATCTTATGTAAGGAACCTAGTAATAAATCATGATCAACAGTATCAAAGGCTTTTGTGAGATCAATAAAAATGGCAGCACAGAACTTTTTCCTGTCTAAGGCCAAATAAAGATCATTTAAAACCAGCATGGTGGCAGAGATGGTGCTGTGTCTTTCTCTGAAACCAGACTGATACGTGGACAGGACTGAGTTTTCATACAGAAAAGATTTAAGCTGGTTATTTACTAAGGATTCTAAAATTTTGGATAAACAAGAGAGTTTTGAGATTGGTCTATAATTATTTAAATCTGTCGCATCTCCTCCTTTATGCAGAGGAATAACATGTGCTGTTTTCCAGATACTGGGAATTCTGCAGGATAAAATAGAAAGATTAAAAATATATGTAACATGTTCTAAAATAACTGGGGTTGCCAGACGCAGAAGGTTGGGGTCCAGACCGTCCTCACCTTTTGTTTTTCGAGGATTAATAGAAGAAAGGGCATTAGCTACAATGTATGGGGAACAGGTCTGGAGTGTGAAGATATCCTGATTCTGGGAAGCAGTAGTGGTGATGGTAGGCTGATCTATGGGCAGGTTTATGTCAATGTTTTTAAATATCTGACCAGCTGCAGCAAAGTGTGCATTAAAAGCTTGGCATAATTCTTGCTGGCCAGAGATCAAATTATTATCAACTAGAATTTTCGTTGTGGGTTGTTGAGGATTGTTCTTGAGGAGGTTTACTGCTTTCCAGAAATCCTGTGGGTTTGAGGAATTAGAAATTCCTCAAACCCACAGGATTTCTGGAAAGCAGTAAACCTCCTCAAGAACAATCCTTTTTGTGAAGTTGACCCTACAAATAATAAAGCTAGATCTATTTCTTACACTGCAGTAATAAACTAATAATTAATTAGTAATTATAACACATATTCACATCATCTAACTGTCCTAAAAGATGTTTTTTTGAATCCAATAGTTTTTTTCCCAAGGTCATCATTTTAACACTGTAAGGTTTGGTCAGTAGAGGGCGCAGTGCACTCATTGCTTGAACTTAACTCCATGTAGTAACACAGCCACTGACTCGACCTGCTGATTGCGCTTGTTTTATTAACTCACTGCAAAATATGCATGAATAAATATGTGCTTCATTTAAATGACATGCAGATTATGGTAGGCTGATGCCTTAACCACTGTCTGAATCAGGTTATTGGGAATAAGTTGCTAGAACATCAATGCTAGATAACAGTTTATTTTGAAAACCTAGATTTTGAGAAAATATCAAACTTATTATTATACATAAAAAAACACAAGTAAAGGAGGGTGAATCCTCCTCGTCACAGAAAGAAAATATAAAGAAGCAAAACAAAAGGTCTAGGTAGGGGAGGGATGGGTGGAAGTAGTTCAGGTTGCAATACACAACCTCACCACTAAAGGCTACACACTGTTGTTTTAATCAATGAAATACAACATTTTTCTACTATATAGCACTATATATATATATAGCACTAAATATATGTTTGCTGCCTCAGTTATTTGTAGAACCTTTATCAAATGTTTATAAGGTTTACTGAAGTACAATTATAATCATTCCATAAGTGTATTAACATTTTATTGACAAATACATTCAGTTTAAGCAAAGACTTAACGTTTACAGTGTTGAACCTTCTTTAAGACTTTTGCAATTTGACATGCTGGATATCAGCTTCTGCGCAAAATCTTGAATGATGGCAACCCATTCTTGCCTAATCAGTGCTTGGAGTTGATCACAGTTTCTCGGTTTTGGTTTGTCCACCCTCTTTTTGAGGACTGACCACAGGTTCTTAATGTGATTGAGATCTGGGTATGGACCCCAAAATTTCTTTGCTTTGTGACATGGAGCTCCATCATGCTGGAAAGAGCATTGCTAATCTCCGAATAGCTCCTGGATCATTGTGAGAATTGCTCTTGGAGAATGCTTTGATACCATTTCTTATTTATGGCAGTGTTCTTAGACAAAACTTTGAGCAAACCCACTCCCCTGGATGAGAAGCAACCCCACACATGAATGGTCTCAGAATGCTTCACTGTTGGCATGACAAAGGACTCATGGTCTAGCTCACCTTTTCTTGTCTGGACAATGATTGTTCCAGATGTCTCAAACTGAAGGGGCTTCATCAGAGAAAATGAATGACTTTGCAATTAATTACAATTCATCTGATGATCTTCACAATCTAGAGCTAATACAAGTTGCCACCATAAGAACTGAAACAGCAAACGTTGTGAAAACCAGAATTTGTGCCATTCTTAAAACCTTTGGCCATGACTGTGTAATTGAATTATTATATTCCTTTAGAGAAAATTATTTTTTCATATTTTTTTCTGGGTTTTGGTTTGTCCACCCTCTTTTTGAGGACTGACCTCAGGTTCTTAATGTGATTGAGATCTGGGTAGTTTCCTGGCCATGGACCCGAAATAATAATACAAAACCAATGCAAAAAAGTCAACATCTTTGAAAGAACCTTGATCACCATAAACACATTTTGGAGGACCACATGCTGTTTCAAAATGCTTATTTCAGCATGATAGCACAGAGCCGTGAAAACAGTTGGTTCATTATGAAGTTCTCTAAAGCTCAGTTCGCTGGGGTCACTCAATCATTTTAAACTTTTAGTTTCTGACTACCTTCAGACAGCCTGTGACTGTTTCAACTGAACTTTTTGTTCTCTTATCATATCTTTAGATTTATAGTTCTATAGTTTTTTAATTTTTTACTTTTTTATCTATACTTTTAATTTGTGTTACTGGGTTTTTTATTGTTTTATTTATTTATTTCATTATTTTTTTATTATTATTATTTGTTTTTTTTTATTTATTTTTTATTCTTATTTTACCATTATATTTTAGAGCTATTACCCCTGTGTTTTTTCAGTTTGTCTTGTTTTTATTATTCACTCTTTTTTATTAAAATCTTACTTTTGGTTCTGTTTACTTCATTTATACATGTCCTGTTTAGCTATTTATTAATTTATTCCTGTCTTATTCTTTATTTTATTCTCTTATTTTGTTGCCATCTGCTTTTATGATTCATCATGGTCTACTTGTCACTCTGTTTACATCATTTTTTTGTTACTTTTCTCATGTTCCTATATTAAAGTTCATTTTATTATATATATATATATATATATATATATATATATATATATATATATATATATATATATATATATATATATATATATATATATATATATATAATTTGTTTTCTTTTTCTTTTCAATCCCTTTGTGAAATTGTAATGCTCGGCTACATTGAAAATTAGGGTCTCCCTCAATGTACTTCCGAGTGGAAATAAAGGTTGATTGATTGATTGATAAAGCAAAGGAGATCCTGTATGATGAAGACTTTGAATATTGGCAAAATATTTGCTGTCAAAACTTACTCAATTTGTATCTTTAGTCCCAAAATGCTGTTGAAAGGAAAATGTGGTGTAAAAATGATACTGTCCCAACTTTTTTTAGAAAGTGTTTTGTTTGGAATTATTACTATTGTAATTTTCTAACTAGTTGTCAGCACACAATGCACAAACACAAAAAAGACTTTCTGTGTGTTATGGGTCTGGTTTGACTCTGACTATAGCATTGATGTTGACAAGCTTTTCCTAAGAGGACTTCGGCGGTGCTGCTTGAATACCACAAATGATTGAACTAACGCAAGATACAGCAATAATTATGCACCACTAAGGAATTCCAGCCACTTACCCCACTCACACTACCAGCCCCACACCCTCCGGGAACCGTTAAAAAATCCTGTTGTTCAGGTGTGAAACTCGCAAAGTACCAGAAAGCTATTCTAACCATGCTGTTTACCTATTATTAAAAAATATATATTTCACTTTATGTTTTTATTATTAAGGTTTAAAATGTTTTTTGCCTTTCTTCATTTGTTCATTGGACCACCACAAAAAGTTCTGACATCTCTGAAGTAGAAGTTATAGAATGGCTCATGTCTCATAGATTACAGATTCTTCCAGTTTCTGGTTATAGACTTGCGTAGTGGATCCACATACTCAAAACAGTAATAAAAATGTCAAAAAATTTACCTAAGTATTACATACTCTTACATTGTTTAGCCATACAAAAGGACATGCTGTTGATATGTATGTACTGAGTGGTCATTTGCTGGTAAACCTGGAGGACCTACGTGCATACATGCACCTAATATCAGAAAAAATTGATCCAGGAAAATGAACACTGGTAACTGTTAAAGAAAAGACTGCTGCAAGGATAATAGACGTATTGACTGGTGACATCTAGTGAGTTTTAGGCAAACTTTGGCCTTCGTGTTAGACTGTAGTCTGACCTGGTCTTCTTCAGCAAGTACAATACAAGGCTATTTAATTATTTCTATCAAAAATCCTTCATTGTAGTAATGTTTTAAAGACACTATGATTAAGCGTAGCCCAATTTTTCCATGTATAGCACTTCTTTTCTTTTTGGAGTTTTAGAACATTCAGCTTTCCACTGAAAGAGGGAATAAAGAGGGCAGTAAGAGAGGTTAGTGGAATTACCTCTTCACTAAAACTGACTGAAATGAAGCCACTGAATTTTAAGGTTCCTTAGACCTTTTTCTATCTAACCCACAGAAGAAACTTGCCAAACCGGCTCCCTGGTATAATTATGTAACACTGGCTCAGTTTCACAAACCAGAGAGTTTCTGCATTTCCAAACCAGACAAACTCACATATTTCTCAGTAGATACTGAACCTGAAAATTCTAAAAACTAAGCTTAAATTTTGTATTATTTTTTATTATTATACGTTTAAGACTAAACGCGTTAATACACAATAAAGACACAATTTCCAAATTTCTTTGTTGCTTTAAAGCAGATTTTCCTACATGTTAACATTTTACAGGAAAGTAAAAGGTCAGAAATGTTAGTATGACTGTTTCTAGATTGTTACTATAATAAAAACACAACTCTGAAATTATCTTTGAGTCACAATAACCTGAATAAACCTCTCTATATACAGTATAAAAACAGAGCTTACCTGAAGACAGAGATGCTGCTAGTGCTGTTTTTACTTTTTCTTCAGCTTTTAAAGAGTGTTGGCCACTCCCCTCAGTGTCATCAGTGTGCTTGTGTGACTCTTCTACTTAACTCATCTGTGCAGTTAAACACACATGCACTAGTGACCACACACAAATACACACTACAGGGCAGTGAGCCCACTTGCCCAGAGTTGTGGGAGCCCATGGTGCCTGGGGGGCAGTTGGGGGTTATGTGTCTTGCTCAAGGACACTTTAGTCATGTCCTGTCAGTTCAGGAGCTGGTGTTCCGGTCAACCTTTCATCTGTTTTCCAGTTGTTTTTAAGTTAACCAGTTTTCCTAGCCTCAAGCCCAGTGATGCCCCATGTTATACTATTTTTTAATTATTATTATTATTATTATTATTATTATTATTATTATTATTATTATTATTATTATTATTATTATTATTATTGTTGTTGTTGTTGTTGTTTTTGTTTGTATTAATAGTAGTAAATTAGTGTTACTATTGTTGCTTATGTGGAAAAAAACCCTTAAAGTCCTTTTACTTTCAGACCCTGACCGCATACATACACTCACTGTACTCACCTTGAATGTCTACATAATCCATCCATTCAGTTTCTTTTAACACTGAGACTCTACATAGAGACCCATTGCTGTAATTTAGCCCTGAGCTTAGTTTCACTGGTGAGAAACTTTATTTTTATGTGTTTACAGACTCAAATCACTCAGGGAAGATTGTCTTGTTAAATTAAAAATTCGGCATTCAGGTGGCTGGAGGACTTCAGCGTTGACTCAGCATTGAGAGTTTATGTATGTACTAGTTTGGGATGTATGAGTGCAGTTTGGGTGATCAACAGTCTATTGGCTCTTTAGTCGTATTCACAGTCGTATGGAGAGTCATGCACGGGCACAGCTTGGGTCATCGGTTCTGTTGAAAGTCCAGTCCAGCCCAATCTCATCTGACAATGTTAATGTAGGGATCCTGAGAGTCAAGGGGAGCAACAGGGAGGGGGTGAACGTTGAAAATAAAGGTGGAGAAAGAGGAGGAGGTCAAGGAGGTGGATGGAGATGAGAACATGAATGGAGAGGTAGGGTATAGAGATAGGAGGGGATGATTATGACCTTAGGGGCAGGCATTTCAGTGCAAACCAAGGAGGGGGTGATGATTCTTACCTCTCTACTACAAAAATACACCCATTTCCTAAAACTTCACAATAAACAAGGTTCACCCTCCTGTTACGTTACAGGTCAACTTGACCTGTTTCTACTTTGAGTTATCTAAAAAACAATACTGGTGACTCTAAGTTAAATCTAAGTCTGTCCATATTCTCCCTTTTATTTAGTCTGGTTATATTCCTGCTCTAGTTTACAGCAGTTTATCCACTTTCCCCTCACTATTTTAGAAGCTAATGCAGCTGCTGTACTCATCAATAAAATATTAACATTTGCTAGTTCAGTGACTAATCTCACCTTTTACAGTTTAAACAAGAACTTTATATCTTAATACTGGCAGCAGGTTTAGTTAAAGGAAGGGGTTGATGGTGGAGCCAATGTACACTGAGCAAAAAGTGTTGTTTTCCTGAAACTGCAAACCTATACTTTTGTTTGTTTATTTGTTTTTTTGGATTTTCCTCACCTTAACCAAATCAACACCCTTGAATGTGAATTAGCACTGAATGTGCTGTTGTGGTTTGCCATCATTCAACCTTCTTACAGCATATCTACCCTCACCTGCAAGCAAAGTGTGACACTGTCTGAAGAAAATGTTTATTAAATGTTTGTTAAAATGATATATACATAAATTTAACCAGTCTGGATCTTCTGAGAACGTATAATTTGATTTTGGGTTTGTTTAAACTGTGCAGGTCAGTTTGACCCATAACATCATGAACGTAATTTGTTTTACAATGATAGGAGGATTAGGAACGTTTGTTGATTCTCCTTCATGGATTCTCAATCACAAAAGTGTAGGAAAGTAGGAAATATATCATCGCTTTCCAAAGAAAAACAAAAATTTCCAAAATAGGAACTTTATAGTAGAGGACAAAAACATTGCTAACCTCTGATGTAGGTTCAAGTAAAGAGGTTTTATTCCATGAGATTTTGGAGCCATTATATTGATCTGTTTATCATGAAATTCATCGCAGGATATAAAGAGTCACTGTCATGTAAAATGAAAATCAACAAAAATGGAGATAAATTTTCTATGTACAGTGAGGTGCTAAAGGCAAAAAACAAGTTCATGTAGCATTCCTGTAGAACACTAAAGGATCTTGAACTATTTGCTTGAATATGCTGCAGTCTGAATTTTACAACGTCAATCCAGGAAGCCTATGGCACAAGATCACGGTTCCTCCCTGGGGCTCTAAGCCTCTATTCAATGTTCTATTCAACCGCACAACGAGTAACACATTAAATCAACTGAAGATTTAATTATATAGCGCTTGTCACAAAGCAACTTTACAGAAAAATCCGGGTCCAACGCCCAAATAGGCCCAGCCAGAGGCGACAGTGACAAGGAAAAAGTTACACAGAGCAGACAATACTACATTCAATCTCCAAAATACTACATTTACAGGAGAGAACTAAAACTCTCTTTACTTTTTTGTGATCAATTATTTATTTATCTAATTTTTATCAACATTATAAGCAATAATGTACATTGCAATATAGAAAAACAAAAAAGAGAAAAAAAAGAGATGGGGGTGATTGTGTATACCACCCACAATCTCCCACCGCCTCCCCGAGGCACCCTCCCTAATAGCCAGTTCATCAAAAACAATGTAATATTAAAAACAGGATGCGGATGTGCATCCATGGATGCGGGCAGTTGAAAGTTCCAGGTTGATAAAGTCAATACAGAAAAGAATCCATTGTCTCCAGCTCAAGGAATGAGGGGGTTGCCAACACAAAGCTAGTAATTTTTTGGCTGCGGTTATGCCAGCCATCCAGATTTTCTTTTCTGTGCTGTTCAAATTACAACAGGAGTCGTCATTCAGAAGAGAAAGTTGAGGTGATATTGTAATTGTAGTCCCCAAAATTTCTGACAGAGTAGAAGAGACCTTAGCCAAAATCTGTACACCTTGGGGCACTCCCAGAACATATGCAAAAAGGTACCATATGCATCATTATGACAAAATGTACATAAAGGAGAAGGGATAAGACACATAAGATAACGCTTACAGGGTGTTAAATAATATTTAAACACAAAGTGATAATGGATTAACTGATGATTTTGATTTTTTGAGGAGGAGATAATGTTGTTCCAGACTATTTGCCAATCAATTTGATCATCAGAAAGTTATTTTTTTTTAATTGTCAGAATACTTAATGGTTTATATGTATCTTGAAATAAAGTAGTGTAGATGGTTGAAACCAGGCCTCTTGTTTCCATATTGCCACAGAAAACTTATGTAAAGGGTGAAGAGACAATGGTGAATTCCAAGGAACCCCGTAAGCTTTCATGGCTGAACGCAAATGTAAATAAAGGAAAAAGGAATAGCCAGGTGGATTATAGAAAGATTGTAAGTCCTGGAATGACCAGCATCACCAATAATGTCGCCCAGAGTGTTAATACCTTTCTGTTGCCATGTAGGGAAAGAAAAAGGTTTACCAGCTGTAGGAAGTCTATAGTAATGAAAAATAGGGGAGTTTTTGTGCCACTTGGTGGTAACATTTATTTTTTCTATGTCCCTCCACACTGATTGGTCCATATCTCATTTTACAGTGCTTAAGTGAAATATTGAAATAAATGAAATCTTGTAGTCTATGGGGGGCGATTATACATTCTTCTACAGGATGCCATGAAGTCTTTGCATCGGGATTAAGCCACACCATTAAAGCTCGAAGGACAAAAGAATAGTAGTATAACTTGAAATTCAGAAGTGAAAGGCCACTATCAGTTTTGCAGCATTGTAGGTTTAAATATTTATATCTAGGTCGTTTATCTTTCCAAACAATAGAATTAAGTTTCTTCCAGAAATTAGTTGGAGGGGATAAAGGGATCACCGAGGTAACGAAGATAGGTCTGGGGAGAATATTCATTTTAATTACAGAAATGTGTGTTTGTAATGTGTCAGCCATCTTAATCCATTTTTTCGATCATTGTTAACCTGTCCCAATATATAATTAAAATTTAATTTTACAGTCTCGTTGAGAGATTTCTTATGGGTTCATTCAGAGGGAGTAAAGCAGACTTGGTCTTATTTACTTTGTAGCCGAAATGACTGCCATATGTTTCCAGAAATAGTTAATAAGTAAGGGAGAGTTTGAGGGACATTGTTGAGAATATCATCTGCATACAGGGAAATGTGATGGTGGGTATTAAAAATTCTAATAGGAGAGTAGATACTAGAGAAGTGTATTGCTTGTGCAAGCAGTTCAAGGGAAAAGGCAAACAAAAAGGAGAGAGGGGACAACCCTGCCTAGAGCCTTGTAGTAATGGGAAAGATGATGAACAATTTGCACCAGTTATGACAGTGGCAGAAGGGTTGGAATATAAAACTTTGATCATGTTTATGAATTTGTGACCAAGACCCATTATTTAAGTACATTCCATAAAAAATTATAATCCAAACAATCAAACGCCTTCTTAGCATCGAGTAAGAGAATGGCACATGGTGTTACAGTGTCAGGAGAGTGGTCTAATATGTGAAGTAATCGTCGTGCGTTATACAAAGAGAAACGAGATTTAATGAATCCCGTCTGGTCCCAGTGTATTAATTTAGACATATAGGTTCCCAGTCGACCAGCTAATATTTTTGCAAAGTTTAACATCAGCACCAATTAATGATAAAGGACGATAACTGGTAGGTAATGTCGGATCTTTTTCAGGTTTACGGAGGAGGGAAATTACAGCTGTATTTGCATCCCTATGGAAAGAACCCAATTTAATTGACTTATTCAACATGTCTAATAGGAATGGACCAATTTGGGGGAAAAAGTTTAGGTAAAATACTGGAGGGATTCCATCAAAACCGAGAGATTTTGATTTTTTCATGGCTTGTAATGCAGTTTTTAATTCGTCCAGTGTATGTGGTTGGCCTAAAGTTTCTGCTTCCTCTGTAGACAAAGAATTTAAATCCCTAAGAAATGATGTGTGGTCATCATGATATGGACCTGGATAAGAATGGTATAGTTCTTAATAGAACTGTTGAAATATAAAATTAATTTGGGAAGAATCTGTGATTAGCTCACCCTGCGGAGACTGTAGAATATGGATGTCCGAAAAACTTTCACTGCTGCGTAGTTTGAGAGCAAGTAAGTGGCTTGGTCGGCTACTGTGAAAATAATAATACTGTCTATGAATTAAAAATTCAGAGTGTCGTTTAAGTATTAAATTAAGATCTTTTTTAGCCAGTTCTAATTTAGAAGCAACTGATTTATCAAAATTATGTTGTCAAGAATGGGACAGGATAGATATTTTGTGTTCAAGATGATTAATTGTAGACAACTTTGTTTGATTTAAGTGAGAAGCAAAAGAAGAAGAATAGCTCTTAACAAAATCCTTAATTGCTCCCCACAAAAATTGATCATTTTGAACAGAGCCATAATTAAAATCCATAAATTCCTTGATTGAAGAAGAATTGTATTATGCAATAATGTAGTGTTAAAACGCCATCTGCATGCGCGCTGTGACAATTTGTGAAATGTTATTTTTACAATATTAGGATGATGGTCCGACAACGAGAGAGGAAAAATATCAGCTGAATGTGTCAGTTTTAGCAAGGAGGAGGATGTTAGAAGAACATAAGTTCTGGAGAATGATTTATGTCTGGCAGAGAAATAAGTATATTCTCTAGAGGATGGGTTAAAAGGTAATGTCAGAGATTAATTCGTTCAGAGCGTAGGTGGATTTAATTTGTATATCAGAGTAATTAACATTGGAGCGGTCTAGTAAATTGTTAGGAACGGCATTCATATCTGCGCCAATGAGTAACGGAGAATCGAATTTCCAGAGATATTTAGATAAGGTTGCAAGAAACCCAGAGTCAAACACAGCAGGAGCATAAACTGAAATGAAAGGGAGTTTCTTACCACCAAGGATCGCTGTGATTTGAGAGATTTTACCAGATGCGTCAGCGCCTGTATGAAGAATTGATATGTTCAATTTTCTACGTAGGATAATTAATGTGCTGTTATGTTTTTTCTTAGCAAAGGAGTATGCTACTACCTTAAACTATTTATTTGACATTATAGTCACATTGGTATGTAAAAGATGTGATTCTTGTAGTAGTCACTACAAGTAGTCACTTTGTTTCTGTTTTTTCTTGATTGGAGAGACGACTGGAGAGGGAGTTGGTCTCGATTTTGCAGTAGACATCTCAACCATCATGTCACCAGTAGAAAATCCCAGGTAGAAATATTAAAACGTCAAAAAAGTACAGAAAATGGGGAAAAGTGCGAGAGCTTTAGCTGCGTGCTGCCATCCCAGGAAATCGGTCATGTGATCCCCCAACTCTCTTTACTTTTAATTTAGTTTATTGCAAGGAGGTTTAATCCCAAGGTATGTTGGAGCATTTCTATTGGTCTATTTGTCGCGAAATTGTCATACAATATAAAGAGCAGCAGTCGTGTTTAAATAATACAGATAAATGAAAATCGACAAACGCGATTTTGAGCCAGAACTATCCACATTTGTACTTATCAGCCTGACATCCATCAGTTGGTAGCTGCTAAATCTCATTAGGCAAGTCTGAAAAATAAACGTTGGTTAAATATACGGAAGCTTTTGTAGACCTTTGTGCTGCAACAGAGAAACTATATTCAGATTAATATAGTTTTGTTGATACTCAATAAAAATTTGCTCCCGTTTCTTAAGATGGAGTGATCGCACTCGGCAGTCTCACCAGTCCAAATTAAGACCAAGACCACAACACTAGTTAAAAATGATATAATGACATAATGTTTTTTAAACCATTCATAAAGCCTTTATTAGTGTTGTGTATTGAAACCTGGTTCCAAAGACTCACCCAAGAATGGATATACACAAGTTATTGAGTAATATGGTAGAAATAATAATACTAATACTACTACTTCTACTACTACTACTACTACTACTACTACTACTAATAATAATAATAATAATAATAATAATAATAATAATAAAAACATAAGCATCATAACATTAATTACTTATACTTAATTACAATCAGTAACAACTGCAATTTATCTGTTTATGTTTACATAAATGAATTAATAATAAAAAAACATACAATAAACAGCTTTATTAGGGACTTTTATTATTATTTATGACCTTAATCACAGCAGATAAAGATTGAATGCATCTTAATATTAAACATCACAGACAAAATATATAAGTAGAATGTCACTGGTGGAAAAAACCTTCAATCTAAATCTTAGCTGCTGTTTATACTGTATCAAAGTTTGGTTTTGTTGTGACAGCAACAATAAAAAAATCTCATATACAAAACATTTCATCAAGAATTTAATCATTTAAAGAAATATTATCATGAGCACTATGATATATAATTACATAGACAATTCTACTGAAACAAAATTCAGACTGTAGAGCTAATCACTGTTTTGAGTAACCTTACACCTTAGTTCTGTTTATTATATTAAAACAAATGATTAGACATTCAGTGTTCTCAACACCAACATTAAAACACTTCCCAAACTTAATACGTGCATGAGGCACAACTACAAGCCTGCAGTCTAAAATAAAGGAATACGTTTTATGTATTTAAAAAATATTTTTCATGTTAAAATAAAGAACAAAAGCTTAGAATTGTCCACGTACTGATCCTCTGAGGGCAAAATTGACAGTTAGGATTTTTAATCTTATGGTTCTCTAGTTGCTTATAATCTAATGAAGTTGAGTATATAAGAAATGTTATATTTTATGTTACAGCATTCCAACCACCATTTTTTCCTGAGTAACTGAACAGAACAAACAAAGAAGTTTTCTCCCCTTATGGACTGCTCTTTCTGGTATTTTTCACCTTCACTGTGAAGTTGCCGGGCAATACCACTGTACCGAATTCATGTTGAAGCTGGAACAGGACAAAAACACTCTTTAAGTAAAGTTCCACCTTTAATGTTGAAACTTACACAGACAGATTTGTTATATAGGCGTAATAGAAGCTGTATAATCAGTGCTTTAACATGTGTTAATAAAAAATACTTTTTATAGGTGACTATTTTTTAAAGTTGTATTGTTGTTGTAGTGTTTCTATATAGTTTTTTATATAATCTGTATATTCATTTTTCCTCTGCTGTTTCCTAAATTCATACCAGATTAGATTTTTCGATAAACACAGGTGTTCTGCTCACCTCCTGTAGCAGCAGTTCTTCCACCTGAAACTGTGCCAGATTACCCGCAGCTTTGACTTTTAGTCGTAGTCCCACAACAGGACCTGAGGGAGGAACACATTTAGAAACACCTCCTAAATGAACAAGACACTCAGATCTAAAGTGAAGAGTTTAAGAATGAGCACATACAATTCTCACCTGGATCTTTTTGTGGAGGATCAACCATTATCATAAATCCAAACAGCAGAAGACAAAAAAGTTGCATTAGAAAACATTCGTAATTGTAACTCTGTCAATAAGATCAGAAGACACTATATACTGTGACATGCATAGTACATAGTTCCACTGGTGCCTATACATGCCCTTGTAACACATCCACCACCATGTTTCACAGATGATGTCTTATGATCATGAACTCTTCCTTTTTTTCAACATGTTCCTCTGTTCCCATCATTCTGGAACAACTTAATCTTTGGTTTCAGGTGTCAAAGGAACATGTTCCAGAGCTGGGTAGGACTGTTTAGGTGTCTAGCTTCTAATCTGGCATCTAGCATTACATCTAAATCTAACTTTTTGTTATTGAGTGTTTCCAGTGATTTGATTCCTGAGGTAAATCTTCAGTATTTACTTTCATGATGGTCTCTCTTAATTGTTGAACAAGAAACAGGATCTCATCAAAAGCAACGTACAGTCATGGCCGAATGTGTTGACACCCCTAAAATCTTTCGAGATTAAAATATATATATATATATATATATATATATATATATATATATATATATATATATATATATATATATATATATATATATATTGAACGTAAGAGCTGTTGATTACATTGAAAGTTTCATGATGAACGGACCAATAGAAATTGTGCATTGCTTTACATTAGAAGTAAAGTTTATTGTTTGCCTCTCCTGCAAAGTTACTATTTTGGAAATACATGTTTTTCTTTGGACACCTTCTTGTCTCTACACTCATTGTCCTTTTTTTTCGCTCCACTGACCATATAGGAGCATTTAGTAGTTCTACAATTACAGAATGTAGTTCATCTGATTGTCTGTATACTTTATTACCCTGTTCTACAGTGATCAGGACCCTCACAGGAGCACCACAGAGCAGGTACTATTAAAAAGGTGGATCATTCTCAGCACTGCAGTGACACTGACGTGGTGGTGGTGGTGTAAGTGTGTTAGTGTTGTGCTGGTGTGAGTGGATCAGACACAGCAGTGCTGCTGCTGGAGTGTTTAAACACCTCAGTGTCACTGCTGGACTGAGAATCGTCCACCAACCAAAACTATCTAGACAGTAGTGTCCTGTGGGCGGCGTCCTGTGAAGCCTTCAGCAGATGAGATACTATCACATAATATAAAATTAATGTAGTCTTACCGCTGTAGCAGATGAACGGGAAACTCTCAAAACAGTTTTCGTCCGTCCATTGGGCTGAATGTTTTAGGTCCACAGATGTGCACTGCTGATCTCCGACTCGCGAATATGAATTCAGACCATTATCAGGTTCTTCATATAGTGTCTGAACTTCTGGTCTCCAGTATGTGAAGGTGGAGTTGCTCTGATCTGACCACACTCGGTTTCTATACAGACCAATCCAAACTTTATTCCCATACGAGCCTCTCAGTAATTGCTGTAGCTCTGTCTCGTTCCTCACACTAGCCAGATCAGTATAATGTGTTCTGCAGAATCTCTGAGCCTCTGACCAAGTCTTTCTTTCAGAGAAATAAATGTACGTTTTGTCTGTACCTAAACAGGAGGAGAATTAAAAGAACACTTAGAAGAAGAATTAAGTGATAGTGAAAGATAGTTACTATGGGGAGTTCATTAAAAAAAAACAATTTTTATCTTACTATGCACTCTTCCTGCTCATTCTTTATTTGCAGTAGGAATGAAGGAAAAGATATGGAGCAGTAGGAAAGGAGTAAAAGGAGGACAGGAGCAGTAGAAAAGGAGTAAAAGGAGGATGGGAGCAGTAGGAAAGGAAATAGACATTAAGGGCATGAAAGGAAGAGGATGAGGACAGGAACAGTAGGACAGGATGAGGAGGACAGAGGCGGTAGGAAAGGAGGAGGAGGACAGGAGCAGTAGAAAAAGAGCAGGAGGACAGGAGCAGTAAGAAAGGACGAGGAGGAGGACAGGAGCAGTAGGACAAGAGTACAAGCACAGAGGCAGTAAGAAAGGATGAGAAGGACAAGAGCAGTAGGAAAGGAGGAGGAGGACAGAAACTGTAGGAAAGGAGGAGTAAGACAGGAGCAGTAGGAAAAGAGCAGGACGACAAGAGCAGAAGGAAGGGAAGAGGAGGACAAAAGCAGTAGGAAAGGAGGAGGAGGACAGAAGCAGTGGAAAAAGATCAGAAGGACAGAAGCAGTAGGAAAGGAGGAGGAGGACAGTAGCAGTAGGAAAGGAGGCGGTCTCAGAGATAAAGTTGTAATACTGGGTTGCTGGGTTGAAGGTGCTTATGATCTGATTATTAACTCGTTAGTAAGCTTGTTTTATAAACCCTTTATAAAGGTAGTCCTGTTTTGAAGTGGTACAGCTGATCCCAGCATTAGGAGACAATCATTCAATTAATAATACAGACAATTAATTAAAGAACAAACAGATTTTATTCTTACCGTTGTAGCACACAAACCCAAGTGTGTCGCTGCAAGTTTCATCAAACCATTCCCCCTCTCCAGACATATAAACACACAGTTCCTTTCCTCTGTTGTTGTCAGGTTCATGGTACCACCCTCTGTAATCTCTCTCTCCCTCCATGTAGAAGCTATCATTATCCAGAGACCATCTCCAACTGTCCAGATCATCATACAGTCCAATCCAGGCTAAACCAGAGTAGCTGCTGTTTACTGTGTTATTGATCATGATCATCTCCTCCATGTTATCAATGGTGGCCAGGTCAGTGTAAAGCTCTCTGCAGTACCTCTGAGCTTCAGTCCAGTTCTTACTCTCATTAACAAAGTAATACTGACGAGACGGCAATGCTAGAGGAGCATAAAGATCAGAGTGTTAATGGTTCTTTATTACATTTCTTTAAAGGAAGATCAATTGATAGTCCATCCACAGTAATAAACCGTAGTACGTTCTGTGGTGAGCCCACTCTAACGGACCTTTCTTCAACCCTAACATCGGTTCAACTCCTTATTCTAAGCCTAATCTCACTTACAGGCAGGCTAGTAATACTTTAGATATCATGTTCAAGAGGGGATCTAGTACTGTAATAATAATAATATGTCTATATTGTTACTGGAAAGCAAAGAGAAATCTACTCACCGCTGTGGCAGAGAAAAGGAAAAGCCTGGTCACAGGTTTCATCTGTCCACTGGCCAAAGTCATTAAACGACACAGCAGTACAGTGTTCATTCTGTCCAGCGTTATCTGGTTGTCCTGCTTTCCAGTTGCTGAAAGAAGAGTTGCTCTTATCTGACCAAGACCTGGTTCTATACAGGCCGATCCAAAAATGGAAATAACCTTCATTTGTAACTACTAATTGTAACTCCTGGTTCTCAGTCTCGTTCCTCACACTGACCAGGTCTGTGTGATGCTCTCTGCAGTATCTCTGAGCTTCAGTCCAGTTCATGCTGTTATAAACTGCAACGTATCTTTTACTGGTGTTCACATTTTCTATGAGGAACAAACACAAACAATAGATCAGACTTTAGAAAGAGGATATTAACTTAGTATTATATATAAAACATGTACAATTCAGTTGTACTTACCATCATAACAAATTAAATTAAATTCGAAGCTGCAAGGCCACTCATTCCATGATAAATCCAATCCTGAATAGAAAACACACAGCCTGTCTCCACCCCAGTTACTGGGTTTCCTTACATGCCAGTTTGTAAAGTTCTTCTTGTTCTCCTCGTAGAAGTCATCTTCATCCAAAGACCATCTCCAGCTATTCAGATCATCAAACAGTCCGATCCAGGCCAAACCAGAGTAGCTACCATTTACTGTCAACAGCAGCCTGTTTACCTCCTGCGCATTATCAAAGGTGGCCAGGTCAGTGTAGTTCTCTCTGCAGTACCTCTGAGCTGCTGCCCACGTCTTTGATTCATTAATAAAGTGATACTGATGAGAGACACAAGAGGATCCTGTGCAGATCTCTGTGTAATTAAGAAAAAGAGAGATACACAACTTATCTTACTTATCTTAGTAATTGCAGGAACTACAGAACACCAGTAAGTGTGGTGGCAATTTTTGAAAGAGAAGCAGTTAACAAGCTCTTTGGGCACCACTTTAGAACAAGACCACCCTTACGATTTTATGATGATTAAAATGATTTAAATGACACTAATGATTTCATGAATAGTTTAAAATGAGATATTTATGTTTATTAGTTGGGTACAAAGGACATTACAAAGTATTAGTAAACAGTTATAATGATTATTAAAACAGACAAGAATCAGCTCTTCTACCTGAGGAATATGAATGAGTGTTGAAGCTGACAGCATTCGTTAACGCTGACCGATGGATAACTGTTAGTAAACTCATTTAAAACCACTCAAAACCTGTTATAAAGGTGGTCTTGTTTTAAAGTGGTATCGCTGTTTCATGTATATATTCTTTTTGGCCACTTTATCAGGAGCGTATTAGGAACTGCTACTATATTAGCTTAGCTTTTTGCTCTGTAACTCAATACTTCAGGTGGCAGCAGCACGGTGCCTAAAACAAGGTGGAAACGAGTGAAGAGCTTCAGTTAATGCTAACATCAAACCTCAGAATGGTGGAAACAAAAAAGTGCTGCAGATTATTTTGATCATAGCAGGCTGTTGGAGTGAGACGGGGGGTGTTTTTTAGAATATTTAAAACATTTCTGATCTCATGTGGGCTAAGTAGAGCGGAAGAATGGCCGAACTTGTTCAAGCTGTCAGGAATTCTACACTAACCCAAATAACAATGCATAAAAAAGCATCTCGATTCAATTCAAGAACAACAATGAAATTCTTCGGCCAGGCTTTAAATCAGGTTGCAGTACAGATACAGCCCGGTGAAGGTAATTAATGGCCTCAGACTGAATATAGGCAGGAACTAACAAGTTTCAGCTTCTGGATCTTTTTATGTATCAGTAAATCTGTGTATGGAAAGCCTGGCATTTGCTGTGGTATATGTTTTGCAACACAAGCTGATATTGGGCGACTTCTTTTGTCATTGCTGATGTTGCCTCTTTGGCCTTCTCGTTAGAGGTTTGAAGAGCTTGTGTAAGTTGAGTAAGTGCTGCGAATTAGTTAACTGACTTTTTGACAGGTATCGTTCATTGAATGAACAACAGGTTCTAATAAAATTCATGAGGACCAAATTCATGATCACAAAGCAGAAGTCGTCCCATTAGCAGGACAATGAACTGCTGTCAAAAGAGATTAGAACCATTGAGAAATTTTGAGCATTTCTATTGGTTCATTCATCATGAAATGTTCACAGGATATAAAGAGCAGCTGTCACATTCAAATTATATAGAAAAATAAAAATCGACATACACTAATAATATATATAATGTAATAAAAGAGAATGAAAACTCACTGTTGTAGCACACAAAAGGGAGTGAGTCTATGCAGTTCTCGTCTGTCCATTGGCCTGAATCGGCGAATGATAGGGCGGTACAATGCTGTCTAACATTCTTCCCGGAAACATACAAACCATTGTCGGGTTCTTGAGGGAGGTAAAACAGATTTGGTCTCCAGTTTTCATATGTGGAATTGTGCTGGTCTGACCAGAGTCTGGTCCTATATAAACCAATCCAAACATTAGAGCCACCTGAAACATTAACAATTCTCTGATTTTCTGTCCGGTTCCTCACACTGGCCAGGTCTGTGTAATGCTCTCTGCAGTATCGCTGAGCGTCTGGCCAGGTCTTGAGCTGGTTAATCCAGATGTAGTCCTCAGATCCAGTTCTTCCTAAAAAAGAATATTCATGTGAACAACAGCTTTAACGGGGAAGAATATAAACTAAAATAGATTCATCTTTATAGAAAGTCTTACCATCATAACAAACAAATGCATGATATGTGTTGCATGGTATATCCAACCACGTCCCCAAACTCATATAAACACACAGTTCTTTTCCAAAATAGTTGTTAGGTTCATGGTACCACCCTCTGTAGTCTCTCTCTCCCTCCATGTAGAAACTATCATTATCCAGAGACCATCTCCAGCTGTCCAGATCATCATACAGTCCAATCCAGGCTAAACCAGAGTAGCTGCTGTTTACTGTGTGAATGATCATGATCATCTCCTCCATGTTATCAATGGTGGCCAGGTCAGTGTAAAGCTCTCTGCAGTACCTCTGAGCTTCAGTCCAGGTCTTACTCTCATTAACAAAGAGATACTGACGAACGGATGTAGATGCTGTTGCTAGAGAAACAGAAAATAAATGATGGCCATATTTTCTTGCATAAGTTCTTGCAATAGCTGTCAATAATGCACACTGACTCTGTGACATATGAAGATGTTCAGTCCAAAATACTGAAACAAAGTTGGACATGCCCACAATTTAGTATTTATTTATTTAAATTATTTTATTGCCATGTGATCATGTTTGGATCAGTGGAATTTGAGTGTGAGTTTTGGAGTTTTCATTCCATTCCAGATCTTCACTGTTGTGAAAAGCATTGAAAAAGTCATTTTCTGTGTACTTTTTTTAGAATATTATTAAAGAAGAGAAATGTGAATTTTATTTTGTACGTTATATGGCTTGTTATATTTGCAAAGAAGTGTGAAATATCTTAGGTTAGAGGCTGAATGTTCAAATAACCAGCTCACACTAATTTTCATACTGTGTAAGTGTACGTGTGTATATGCACAATAAACAATAAGACAATACGTTTCCTGGACTGCATCCAAAATACTATTTTATTATTAATGGACTATATGGGAGCGTGAGTAAACAAGTCTTGTTTTGTGTATTATGTATTAGTGTTCATTCAAGATAAAAGCCTTTCATGGGGAAACTGTGTTACCGTGGTCCTTTATTCCCTCTATTCAGAGTGGCAACATTGTCTGGATAGTTTTGGTTGGTGGACGGTTCTCAGTCCAGCAGTAACACTAAGGTGCTGAAACACTGAGGTATCTGATCCACTCACACCAGCACAACACATACAAACACATCACCACCACATCAGTGTCACTGCAGTACTGAGAATGATCCACCTGTTCTGTGGTGGTCCTGTGGGGGTCTTGATCATTAAAGAACAGAGTAATAAAGTATACAGAGAATCAGATGAACTACAGTCTGTAAGTGGAGCTCCTGTATGGTCAGTGGAGCTGATACAGTGGACAGTAAGTGTAGATACAAGGAGTTGGTTTTAATGTTATGGCTGATTGGTGGATTATCTCCACACTGCACTTTCAAAGTTGGTAGATTTGCTGGGAAATCCGTAAATGAGGCATCCATGCATGAGGAAATAACTCTTGAATATTTGAGCACATGAAAAACAGGTGTTTTAATGGAATCCCTAGAATCTCTGCTATTGAATGCAGCTCACCAGCGGTGTTTCTATGCAGTTTTACTAACACGTCTTTTTTCAAGCTTTGCACTAGGACTGGGGGTCTATTGGATATCATGAAAAATGGAACATTGAATGGGTCTAGAATATGTTGGGGATTCACATTCCTAGCATTTAGCATCATGTGGTACGTGTTGCTAAAGAACTTTACTCACCACTGTAGCACAGGAATGGAAATCCTTCATTGCAGTATGCAGCTGTCCACTGGCCGAAGTCATTAAACGACACAGCTGCACAGTACGCCGTCATATCGTAGTTATGTGGTTGCCCTTCATTCCAGTTACTGAAAGAAGAGTTGCTCTTATCCGACCAAGACCATGTCCTAAAGAGGCCGATCCAAAATGTTGAATGGTAACTGTCCGTAAGGACTGATTGTAAATTCTTGTTCTCAGTCTCGTTCCTCACACTGACCAGGTCTGTGTGATGCTCTCTGCAGTATCTCTGAGCTTCAGTCCAGTTCATGCTGTTGTAAACCACAACATATCTTTCACTGGCGTTCACACTTCCTAAGAGGAACAAACATAAACAATAGTTCAAGAAGAAGAGTTACTGACAACAATTTACTCAGAACCAAATCAGTGGTCTCTTAAAATTTGATTGGACCAATCTAGTTGTAAACTTAATTTATTAACTATCTTCATCCTCTTTATTGTACAATATTCAAATCACATTAAAACTTTTCACAATTAACAAGTAAATTGGTAACAGGTGATGGCATCATGATTGGCTGTTAAAGAAGCTCAGTGTTAGGGTTCAGAAGGCACTGCCTGCACCAGCAGAGGGCGGCCGCTGGGTCGTCCTGCTGAGAGAGCCTCAGCTCTAGTAGTAACAACAGCTACAAACAGAGGGCGCCGCTCTGCCAAAACTACAGCTAAGGACTCCAAACCCTAGCATGCACCGCATGCTAGGGTTTGGAAAAAAGAAAAAAGAAAAACAGAGAAAAAAAGAGGACAAAAATAAAAGCTAAAAAAAAGAAAAGTAAAGAAACGAATTAAAGGGTGGCCTCTCCGAGGAGTTTTCCTTTTGTTTAAGGCCTACTCCTTTTAATCATTGCCAGCTTTGGCCTGTTCCTTTGTCCTCTTCGCCGCTAAAAACCCTCACCGAACCAACCTGTTTTTATCCCTTACTTGCCGAGAACTCTCCCAAAAATGGGTGGATTTTTGAACCAGAGCAGGATCATAGGATAAGGGGGGACGATGACTGAGGGATCATCCACCATTTTTCACTGTTGGCTTGTTGTTCTTAAGGTGGTGTAACGAATCAACACTCTCAGGCAGGTTAATAAGACAACAACCGGTGAGTAGATGGCTAGACACACGGTTACAGGAGACAATAACGCGCACTGCACTGGCTTTATGTTGGATGTAACAGAATCCATGTCTTCCAAAATGTTCTACCTTTTGTCTCATCAGTCCACAGAATATTATCACAAAAGTCTTGGAAGTCAGGTAGATGTAAGACAGCACACACTACATTTAAAAGACTTTTGCATAGCCTGCATGGACTGCATGATGAAAATGATTAACCAAAACCTAAAAGGTGATTGTCAAAGAACAATGTGTCTTAACTAAGACTGAATGGAAAAAAGTTGTTACGATAATACATTTCCCGAAGACACTGTGAAACATTTCTATTGAGCTTATTCCAACAGTGACAGAACATATATGCATAAATTATAGACACAATCATACGGTATGTAATATCTAGGTTTGCTTACCATCATAACAGATAAATGGTAGTGGAGAAGAGCAAGATTCTTCATTCCATGTCATATCATGAGTTGACACTGAGGAACAGAGTTTGTTTCCATACCGGTTTGAGGGTTTCATTATGTACCAGTTTCTAAAGTTTCTCTCATTCCCCTTGTAGAAGCCCTCATCCATCAGAGACCATCTATAGCTGTTCAGGTCGTCATACAGTCCAATCCAGGTTGGCCTACTGTTCCTGATGTCCACTAAGTTAAGAAGCCCCAGTCCCTCTTCAGCATTATCAATGCTTGCTAAGTCAGTGTAATGCTCTCTGCAGTATCTCTGAGCTTCAGACCAGGTCTTGTTCTCGTTCACATAGTGATACTGTCGTTGAAGACAAATTCCAAGGGTGCAAAACCCTGTTAAAGACACAATCACAAAGATTTACATCCTGAACATCTTCATCCATTGTATTATCTTATTAGCAAACCAATAGTAGCCTAGTAGGCTTTATAATTGTAACCGTATAGCCCATTGCTATTGATTTATGGTTTAAAACATTGTAATGATCCATGGTCATAATAGCCTTTCTTCATGTCTGTTGGTGGCCGTGTTTTTTAAGTTACAATGTGTGGTGTTCCATGCTCGACCACATGGGGGCACCTTTCAGCATAAAAGGTCACCAAGCAGCCATCTTCAGAGATGTTGAGGGTTCTTTCTGCTTTGACCTGACTTAAGAGAACTCCTCTCCAGACTTTGCCTTACTTGTGCATTTGGTGAAAGCTTTGTTTATTTATATAAAGTTTATGGGACATAGCGAACAAGTGCCTTTCTTTCATTTACCCTGTTTTAGTTTAGTTAGTTTAGAGGCCGTTTTGTGTATTTTTCTTTTCTTTTGTTTTCAGATGTAATTGTTTGACGGCACCAACAAAAGAAAATTTCAAAGGACCAAGCGGTTGATGCACACCAGGCTGGAAAGAATTACAGCTCCATTTCTAAAGATTTCAGACTTGTGTACAAATGAAGGAGATCCAAGACCACGGTTACCCTCCCCAACATTGGTCACCCATCAAAGATCACTCCTACAGCAAAGTGTGTAATAGTTTGTGACATTACAAAGGAACTCAGGGTAACTTGTAAGCACCTAAAGGTCTTTCTCACAGTGACTTCTACTCTCCAAGAAGAACATTGTTCTCACACCAGCTCAACACACACTTATACACTGCAGTGCTGAGAATGACATCACCCAAATAATACCTGCTCTGTGGTGGTCCTGTGGGGGTCCTGATCATTAAAGAACGGGGTAACAAAGTATACAGAGAAACAGATGAACTGCAGTCTGTAGGTGTAGAACTACAAAGTGCTTTAATTGTGGAGCTGATTAAAGATTACTGACCTAAAAGCAGCAGGTGTTGAAGCATGGTTCTGCAAAAATACAAGAGAAAAAGTCATAAAATGAATAAAATATTACAGAAAATGTACAAATACAAGGAACTACATTTTGTTGGGTAGCCGATTGGTTAATACTATTTCTATAGAGGTTATTTTCAACCCTTAACTTCTTTTAACTCCTTCCTAAACACTGATGACTTCTAGAAAGTAGCAACTCTCCTAGTCTTTCATGAGCTGCCCAGTTTAAAATTACTATTTGCCACTTGTGTTTGCACACAAAGAAATTTGACCTCTGCATTTAACCCATCTGTGCAGTGAAACACCCACATATACACACACACTAGTGAACACACAAACAGTAGGGAGCAATGAGCACACTTGCCCAGAGTGCTGGGCAGCGTTATCCACGGTGCCCGGGGAGCAGTTGGAGGTTAGGTGTTCTGGAGGTTAGGATCATCATTTACAGTAAATTCTCAGGAGGTGAAATGATTGCAGAACGTGCAGAACATGGTTGTTTTTGTTTTTAAATTTAAACTCTGTGCAATGTTTGTGCAGTTCCCACTAAAATCAAAGTGCTTCATTTGGTTCCATGTTATACTAAGTATTTGTAATAGCTGTGTATTTACACATGAACACATGTAACAACTGTGTAACTACTAGTGATGTAGCTACGGTTACAGATGTATTACAGCAGCACAGCTTATGTAATTACACATGTGTACCAAACACTTAACTGCCTCATGTAATTACGTCTTGGGCATCTCGATAGATATAACAGCATATTTTACATTGGTAATAACATGAGTGCACTTATTAAGTGTCTACTGTGTAGTTACACATGAACAACATATGTAACAACAATGTAAGTACTAGTGATGTAGCCACTGTTCCAGATGGATTACAGCAGTACAGCTTATGTAATATCGCGTGTACCAAATTCTTTACTGCCTCATATGATTACATTAGAGTATCATGATGCATATCATCGCTGTCCAGTGAAAAACTGTGTGTTCTTCTCTTGTATGTCGTTTTATTTGAATCATATTAGATTTTTTCTTTGGTCATAATTTTAACACTATAAGGTTTGGCCAGTAGAGGGTGCAGTGCACTCACTTCTTAACCTTAAACTCCACCTACAAGCAGAGCCATTGAATTACAAGCTGCTGATTGCAGATCTTTTATTGGCTCACTGGAACAAGTGCATGAATTAGGACCATAACCATCAGCCTGCCAGCCCATCATCTGCATGTGAGTTACATAAGGAACACCATAATTAATGCAGATGTTTCAGAAAACAAGTGCAGCTTGTAAGTCAATGGCTCTGCTGGTAAGTGTTTGGATTGTCGTTTGCACAAATTATTTTACTACTTTTGTTCTCATTATTGGTATTATAGATATTTCAATTAGTCATTATTAGTGTTAATACAAATTCTTTATGCAGCTGCCATAATTGTTTATAAAGTTTAGATAATAGTGTAAGTAGTCAAAAAAGGGGGGTGGGAAATATTTGTTATTATTATTATCATAGTCATCAACACACAGTACAAAAACACACAAAAAAAGATATTATGTGTGTTACGGGTCTGGTCTGACTGTAACCTTAACATTGTTTTTTTTTTAACAAGGACATCAGAGGTGCTGCTTGAACACCACAAATAAACGAACAAACACCACATACCACAATAATTATGCACCAGTACTGTGTAAAAAGTTCTAGCAACATACCTCACTTACATTACCAGCTCCACACCTTCAGAACCCTTAAAACAGACCTGTTGTTCAGGTGTGGACCTGGCAGTGTTCCATCTGCAAAGTACCAGAAAGCTATTCTAACCATGCTGTTTACCTATTATCAAACATATACACACTGATCAGCCATTACATTGCTCACAGGACGACAGATTCCCTGTGGGGGTTCTGTGGGGGTGCGGATTATTGAAGAACAGGGTAACAATGTATACAGAGAATCAGATGAACTGTAAGTGTAAGTTTAGAACTACAAAGTTCTCCTATACAGTCAGTGTTTAGATGGTTTTAATGCCATGGCTGATCTGTGAATATTACTTTCTTATTATGTGTATTACTGAGGTTTAAAAAGGGAGTTGGCTCTCTTTATTAGTTCATAGTTTTGTGTTTTAGGATCTCAAACCATCACAAACATTGCACTTTGGTCCTCTCAGACAAAAAGAAAGATACATACATAGTTAGATTATACAGTAAGTAGTGCTTTTACATATGTCAAACCACTTTTCCAAGCTTTTTTCTTGTGGAAACAACCCAGTACTATAAACGGTTATTGTCTAATACCTGCTTAATAAGATGAAATAAGATATTAAAACTAATTTGTATTATATTTATGCTTATTAACATGTGTTCTAATGATGTCTGGTGTTCTTAATTATGAAAATACACTTACTGCATACGTACTGTATATCTAATAGCACAAAACTAGTTTCAGGAACAACACTGGCAACTATTAAAAAATAGGTAAACAATAGTATTGACTGATAAGAGTTGAAGCATTTAAGGTTTTTTCATAATGCTTAATATTAAGGTCCGCTCACTTGCTAACTAAAGTATTACCAAGCATATTATAATAACATTGTAAGCATTTATTAATGCCCCAACAAATAGGAAACATAACTTTTGTAAGCTAGTTTAGAAAAGCAGAACTCGTATGATGTCTTAATAAGGTCTTCTGTTAATTAATTATTCATGAGTGTTCATGAGCTGTTGAGTTCAATGTTATTTAATCATAATCTTTCAGTTGAAAGCATACTTGAAATATTGTAGGTGTAAATATAACAACTATGTATACAGAGATTTGTAGATTACTGTGTTTTAAATAATAAACTGCAGATACCTGTAACACAAGTACAGGGTATTTAAAGGGAAGTCAAGTGAGCTGAAGACTGAAGGCTACCTTAAAAAGACATTAATCAGCTGTTAACAATGTTAGTCCAACATAAGTTCACTTATAACAAATTATATGAATGATAAGATCTTTTTGAAAAAGATCTTTTTCAAGAACTTGCTAGACCATAACTAAATGGAACTTATTCATTCTTGAGTCTTAGTAAGTGTTTAAAAATAATTATGAAGTATAGTTGGCTATTATATATGGACAGAATCTGACAAACGTAAAACTTTTTTATGGTTAAGAAGCAGACGTCAAAATAAAAATTTATTTGATTAATTATTGAGAGTTTTTACGTCATGTATGAGACGTTTATATGTGGATTATAGGCTGTTTTTTAGCTTCCAGTTCAAAGTAAAACACAGAAACTTGCCAAACCGGCTGTCTGTTACAAGACTAGACCTCACTCTGAACGTTAAGTCTCCATACATCTGAAATTAAAGCTTGCTATTATGTAACACTGGCTCAGTTGAAATAAATTCTAAAAACAAAGCCTAAAATGATTATTATTGTTTATTAATAATAAAAAAAGCTGTGTGTTAATTTACATAACATTTACATTTTACAAGTGAACGTTCAGAAAAGTCAGTAGTATTGTGTCTGGATTGTTGGTATAATAAAATAAAGACACAACCATGATATTATTTTTATGTCACAATAAGTGAACTTCTCTATACACAGTATAAAAACAGCCTACCTGAAGGCAGAGATGCTGCTAGTGATGTTTTACTATCTCTTCAGCTTATAAAGAGGGAGTGTTAAGGTACGACACTCCCTCAGTGTCTGTTGTGTGTAATGTTGTTGTTGTTATTATTAATATCTACTCTTATTGATCACTGGATTTGTGCACCCAGAAAAGTCTGACCATCCATTACGAGCACAAGGCTGGTTCCCAAACCTCCAGCTCATAGTTGCCCCAATTTATTATTATACGTTCATCCAGACATTATCTTCTACTTTATTCCACTAGTCAGGGTCACAGGGGGGCTGGAGCCAATCCCAGTGTCATCGGGCAAAGGTGGGGTACACCATGGACAGGTCGCCAGTCCATCACATGGCCAACACTCACACTCACACACACACTCACATCTATGGGTTTAGAATGAGGATCAACCTAACATGCATGTGTTTGGACTGTGAAGGACACCTGAGTACCCGGAGGAAACCCACTCAAGCACGGAGAGAACATACACACCCCACACAGAACCACCCGGACCGAGAATCCAACCCAGATCATCTTACTGTGGGCTGTCTTTGAATTTGAAGGTAATATTTAATCAAAATCCATCCATACATTTACTTTTAATACTGAAACGCTCAATGCAGATTTAATTACAGGGCTTATTGAGATCTATCGCTGTAACTTAGCTTTCAGTTTATATTCACTGGTGAGAAAAACCCCAGTGAATTTATTTTTGTAATGTGTTTACAGACATTTACACCAATACGTAACTTCAAAATAATAACAATTATAGTGCTTTGTGTAACTTTTACTTTTTGTTTAGCTCTCTAAAAACTTTTTAAATATATGCACTCAAATAATATGATCACTGATGAAAGCTTGTATTGCTAAGTTAGAAATGTAGCTTTCCGGAGGCTGGAGGGCTTCAGCATTGACTTCAGCATTGAGAGTTTATATATGTATTAGGTTGGGATGTATGGGTGCGGCTCCTTTGATCGACAGCCTATAGGCTCTATAGTCTTATTCGCATGTATGCAGAATCATACATGGGCACGGCTTGGGTCATCAGTTCTGTTCACAGTCCAGTCCTGTCTAGTACACAGTCTAGCCTCAGTTTAAGTAGGGATGCTGGGGTCAGCTGGAAGCAAATATGGAGGTAAATGAAGGGGGAGGAAGAGGAATAGGTTACAAAGGGGTATATAAAAATAGAGCTGTAGGGTATATAGATAAGAGTTAAGGGCAAGAAAACAAAGGGTCATTTTAATATGGACAAAGGAGTGAGGTCATCAACATTTTGCAAAGAGAGGGTGTAGGATGAGGGGGTGATGGTTCTCACCTCTCAACAGCAAAAGACCATTTGCTTAAAACTCTACGTTAAACATGGTTAGGAACACATGTTTGGAATATTTTCTCTCCGTGATGCAATGAAGTGTAGAGAACAATGTTAATTAGCGCAGTACTGGAAGAACTGGTTATCAGTCAGTCTGAGCCAAACATTTCTTACTTTACATGGGTGGAGCTGTAATTAACCATGGAATGTTGTGGGTCCCACCATAAAGGCTGGTGATGTAATCACTGATATAGTGTGTGTATCAATATCAGGTAAGACAAAAAAGAACACCAAGAAGGAGTTGTTGGAATCAAATGAA
Organism: Megaleporinus macrocephalus; assembly: GCA_021613375.1. Classification (NCBI taxonomy): domain Eukaryota; kingdom Metazoa; phylum Chordata; class Actinopteri; order Characiformes; family Anostomidae; genus Megaleporinus; species Megaleporinus macrocephalus. Next base: position 40,144,567 of record CM038722.1, on the reverse strand, counting down.
AGGATCAAATGAAAGCATGAGTTTACTGGGGGAAAACTGTACTGTTGAAAGGCTCTAGTTCCCTGTTTGTCCTCTAGTCTGGATACAAGATGAGATACGGTTGGAGACATACAGGTTTCGTATGGCATCCTGCACCACATTTACCCACAGATTTTGCACTGAACCTGTAGATCCTGCATACTTATAGGTTACTGAAGCTGGTGCCCCTCTAGTCCCATAAATGTTGGATTGGCGGTAAGCTTGGTGACCAGATGGTCAAGGAAGTGTTGAAATCCGGCCGAGGGATTCCTTGGAAACCCTTGCTGTGTGTGGAACATTATTCTGCTGAACAATGCTAGTTAGGAAGGAGGAAACACATGTGGCTGCCAGATGTTCTGCACATATTGCTAGGCTGTTAGTGACCCGCTTATCCCTACTAGGGGGGCTGACTCTTGTGTATGATGCTCCTAGATCATCATACTAGCAGGTGGGTCAGTCAGTTTGTTGCTCCACAGCAAAGGCAGTATTGAGGCGTCACCACAAAGTCTCCGTACTTGAACCCGACCCTCAGGAGTGTAACATGGACAATTTATGTGTCTTCTAGATTCAAATAGAACATGTTACTGACATGATCAGAATTGTTTGTTCGCCATGTCACACATCTGGATTTGTCTTGGTGAGGCACACATGCATGACATGTAACAAGAACAATATTACTCTATGAGAAACACGCAACATGATACAATAAATAGATTAAAGAATAAGAATAATAAGAGTAATAAAGAGTCAGGAAAGGTGCTAATAAAATTTATGAAAAACTGTGCTTATACATGTACGGATATTTTACACATAGTGAGTCTGAGTAGATATTATATTATAAGAGCTATTACTTACAGAATCTGTACAGCTGTGCTAATAAGCATTATGTTATAGAGGAGGTTCAGTTCTAGTATGAGTTTGAAGTGCAGGTTGACCACTGTGGTTAATGAGAGTAGCAGCTCTGGGGGAAAAGCTGTTAGCATGTCTGGTTGTGCTGGTCTTGATGGTCCTGAGTGTTCTGCCCGAGGGAAGTGTCTGGAAGATGTGATGTCCAGGATTAGAGGGGTCAGCTGTAATTTTGCCCGCATGTTTCCTCACCCTGCTGGTGTAGATGTCTTGAAGTGCTGGCAGATTGCATCCAATGATCCGCTCCGCTAGAGTATTAATTATTCTCACCTGTCACTTATTTTTTATTAGACTGGTTTAGTTTGGGAAGTATTGCCACAATTTCTCTGAACATTCCAAGTTTATTTCTTTGCTCTCTCTTTTTTACGTGTTGACCATTTTTGCCTGCTTGACTCTGTTTGTGTGCCATTCCTTACTTTGTTGTCCCTGTTGCCATTTTTGTTTTTTGACTTTGCCAATTCCCCATTATCCCTTGTCCCCCTTGACAGCTTTATTTTAACCATAAGTGTCTGGCCTATTCTGGCTTCTTTAAATCCATAGTACATAAATCAAAAGCAGTCAATATACATGTGTGAGTTACAGTTGTATGTGAGATAATACAGAAAATCAGCAATGCATGTACTCAGTGAACTGACAGGATGATCTAGAGGATGCATTATAATCTATGGCTTGTCTTTTATTGTCTTCCCATTCGTCTGTAAAATTTTACAGCATAAACTGCTACTACCCCTAAAAACACGATATACCCTACAGTTCCAGTCAGCACTACACCTCCTATCCCTGCTACCGCAGTTCCAATCCCTGCTCCAGCCAGAGCTGAACCTAGTCTATCTTCAAGAAACTGCTTTGGATTCTCTATTACTTTTCTAATCCACCCAGTAAAACCAGACTTTTGTTCTTCTTCCTTTCTCCTTCTCTCCTCCATCTCTCTGAGATTCCTCTGGGCCTGCTGGTAGATCTCTTTGCTGTAGTGATGTGCCTCGTTCCTTTCCACCAGCAGATCAATTTTCTCCAGTAGCTTTGTGACCTGAGAGCTTTTTGCCCTGCCTCTATTATTTAAAACATGAAATCTCCCACCACAGCTGTTTACAACTCTACGGAGTTCTACAGCTTCTCTAATGTAGTCCTCCACTGTTTTGTCCTTCAGTTGATCAGCATGGGTAAACAGAATGATGGTGTAGACTGAAACGTATTCTCCAAAGTTCTCCAGAACCCACTTCATAGCTTTCCTCTCTTCTTCTGAGAATCTTGTGGCCAAACTGATGACCAGTAGGAAGACGCAGGGTGTAGGACCATCCATGCTGATACATTTCTCTACTTCAGTCTTCAGCTCTTCTTTAGTCATTGACGTATCAAAGATCCCAGGAGTGTCGATCACTGAGATCATCTTTCCACCTCTCTCAACAGTGTGTTGCTTGCAGACTACCGTGACAGATTCTGGTGAAGTGTCCTCTATGAACACCTCCCTCCCGAGGATGGTGTTTCCTGCTGAGCTCTTTCCTGCTCCAGTTTTACCCAGTAGCACAATCCTCACCTTAGAGGAACATGGCTGGCCTGCACACACAACACATACACAAATACAAACCTTTTTGCAATTTGTTTCACCCGAAATAATCATAAAATAATCTTAACCTTTCTCCATGACTTTCTCTATAAACTGATTTGTGTTCAAGTGGATTTGAGTTTGTTACTGCTGAACAATGGCCAAATGTACATTTTCATACATATATTATATGTTTTTACAGCCCTTTTATATATTATATTATATGTTTTTACAGTCACACTTATAGTAAATTCAGTTTTGTTACAGTTGTGTTCCAATAGATCCAGTTCAATAAGGAATTTATGGATTGCCTGCTATAAAGAACATCTAAAACAGAGCAACAGATACAGCTGGCCCACAAATATTTATTGTTTTTATAAATAATATGCTGTTGGTTTGATGTAATGTAAGGAGATGGATACAAGTACAAGTTCTGTATATTGGAGTCCAGGTTTAAGGTATAGGCGAGAACAGGTGTGAGAGTCCTTGAATAGAACAAGAACTTAAATCCAAAACAAGAATCTACAGGAAAACAAAGAACAGAAGCAAAAATCCACACAGCAGGGACACAAGACTAGCTTCACAATGTCACAAATGCCAGACAAACACAGGGAGCTAACAGAAAGGTATAAAAGCACAGAGAGGGATAAACCTGGACACCTGGGACGGGGAGGAGACGCAAACTAGGAACAGTTGAGGGGCCTGACAAAAGGGCAGAGACAGGGAGGAGCTTGGAAACCAAAATAAATAGAAGCACATGGAAAATGACAAAAGGGTAATTAAAAGACAGACTAGCAGGGAAAGACATGGTACCACTTTGTTTTGTAGTATACTCAATAGACTTAAACAACAGTCTAATATCAATGTGGATAACCACCCAATTAAACAACATGCATACCAGGGAACTTTTATGACCTCAGCTAAAATCGATAAACTCAGCAGTAGTAGTTTAGGTCTTGAGTATAAAATGGTTCAGTATGGTGACCCACAACCCACAACAATTTAAGAAAGGATAAGAAAGCTTGGAGCGAGTCTAGAATGGCTTAGGCTTCTGAGGGCAGCAGGATTTGGAGAGCGTCTGACCACAGTATGAACGGACATGGAGCAAAACCACAGGCAGAATAAAAAATGTTACAGGCCATTCATAATGTGACTCATGGGAGATATGAGAGACATGGGAGATGAAGGTTGTCTGGACTGCAGGCAGGTCAGTCTAGCACCCACACTTTTGATTACACAGTCACTCTGTTATATTATGTGTATGTTGATCATGTTGAAATGAGCTCGGACATTCCAGAACAAAGATGGCGTAACGTTGTACATGTGCTGTGTTCAATAAAAGAGCATTTACGCAACATACTACGTTTCTCATGTCTTACTCTAAACTAATGCCACAGTATTGTGTCCTTAGATCTGCGTTTGGTTTCTTGGCAGTCTATGGCTACAACTGTAAATGTAAATATTTTACAAATACTGAGTCTGGGGTCAGTAACACTAGCTTGAAGTATGAGTACCTGTTATTACCCAGCTCCCTTGTGTATGTCAGTTCCTTTGTTATGATCCCACACTGACCTTTATCTGGGGGACAAAATAACTGGCACTAATAGCCATGTGCTGTTAAAATTAATATCACTCTACTTGATTACTGAAAAGCCTTTGTGCTTTACATAAAACAGCACTGTTTATGAGTCTGAGCTTACATGAGCTGGATTTAAAACGAACCAGTTTATTAAAAGCATGCTACAAGAAACTTAGTTACATGTTACAATTCAGTGAATTGATGAAATTGATGAAGCTACAAAAGGGAGCCACACAAATAAGAAAACTAGTATAATAGCGAAAGAGAAAATGAGAATATGAGATGTAGAAAAACAGAAAACCTCTCCAGTTCTTTATATCAATGTCCATGTTACATCACCTGCAGCAGGTATCATTACTTTGTTTTTTTTTTGCCCAACAAACATATCCTTGCTTTCCAACCTGGAAACATGTATCTTCATTTTTGTCCATTTTATCATGCGAACGCAACTTTTGCTGTTTACATTGTGTGATGAAATTTCATGATGAACGGATTAATGGAAATTCTCCAAAATAGCTTGGAAAAAATTCTGTTTTTCTTGTCTTACATTGAAAGTAAAGGAGGTAAAGATTTAGTACTCTCCTGTAAAGTTGCCAGTTTGGATATTTTTTTATAATCATGCTGTATCTTACCATACACAATCATATTAAATTGAACAAACAAGGCGATTAAGCTTTCTGCAGATATAACTGACTACAAAAAGGATGTTCAATGCAATCATGTGCAATTCTCTCAACTGCTTTGTGTCCTCTAATGATCCCACCTTTAGTGTTCATTCTGTTGTTTTCTTTTTAACTTTATTGTAGACCAACTTTGCCCCGGTTCCCAAAGCAAGTGCTCCTCCAGCTATAGCGCCTGCTGCTGGCAGTACTACAGCTCCTGTGGCTCCGATAACTACTCCTCCTGCCACCGCTCCTCCCACTCCGATTACTGTTGCTGCTCCCAATGCAACTTCTTTTATCTTTTCACTTCTTTTTTGTTGCTTCTCCTCCTTGGCCCTTTGAAGCATCTCTTCCTGGGCTCTTTGAAAGATCTCGTTTGTGTAATATCCTCCTCCATTTCTTTCCACCATCCCATCTATTTTCTCCAGCAGCTCTATGACCTGGTCTTGGTTCTGTTCACCGTCATTGTTGAATCCATGATATCGTCCACCACAGCGGTCAATAAACCTCAGAAGATCTCGGCTTTCTTTGATATAAGTGTCCAGAGGTTTGCCCCTCAGCTGATCAACGTGAGTAAAAAGAATGATGGTATAGAGTGAGGCGTCTTCACCAAAGTTCTCCTGAATCCACTCCACAGCTTTTTTCTCCTCCTCTGTGAATCTCCCAATTCTGATCACTAGAAGAAAAGCATGAGGTCCAGGAAGTGACATGTCCACACAGTCTTTTATTTGTTGATTCTCTTCTTCTTGATTTAATGATCCAAATATTCCCGGCGTATCGACCACACTGACTCTCCAGCTGTTATGGTTTGTAAACCCTGATTTGCATTCTGTTGTGATTGACACGGCTGAGGCTTCTTCCTTAAAGAAGTTCCTTATTCCCAGGATGGTGTTTCCACTTGCACTCTTTCCCGCTCCAGTTTTACCCACCAGAACAATTCTCACCCCAAACTCTGCAAATCCACAGATAACTAATAGCATGGGAACACAATCAAGGCAACACAATCAAGTAGTGACTTGGCAGTGCACCCTAGACAACCATTGTACCAAAAATATTTAAAGGTGCCATAGAATGGAAAACTCTATTTACTTTGTCATAGTTGAATAAGGAGAGTTTAGTATATGGATCTGTACATACTATAAACCTTAAACATTGTTGTTTCTCCAACAAATACAAATCTTTCATTTACAAAATAGAAACTAGAAAACTAGTCCCATAATAGTATGATCTGCATCCAATATTTGCATATACCACCACAAGATCCAGCCCAGCAGGACATAATGACAATGAAGCAACAGCAATGGTGGGCTAGCGTACAGAAATCCAGCATTCCAGGCTGTGAAGAGAATATCAGCACTTGTCATTTCCTTCCCAAGGAACCGAACTCTCAGTGGGCATGGATGACATTCATTTTTAAATGAGGCTGAAGTTCCTGTTCACCAGCTTCTTAATCAAATGTTCTGTTCCACCTTAAATGCTACAGCTTGTACAGGCAGCAGCAGACTCTGCAGAAGCTTTGAAAGGGATTCAGGAATTCTGAAGATGAATGGTTGATGTTCATCTTTAAACAAAGCTGAAGTTCCTACTCACCAGCTTTATAATTAAATGTTCCACCCTAAATGCCACAGCTTGTACAGGTGCCAGCATTGAAAGGTGTTAAGGAAAATTTGTGAAACAAGTTGGTGAACCAGAAGCCAACTTTAGATGTTAGTTCACTCCAAACATTTCCCAAACATTGGACAATATTGAGGACTCATGCAGTGAAGGAAGGGTAAAAGAAACACAATTCCACCTTAACTACCATCATAACGCCCACAGTGACCTGTAAGTAGCAGCCATGCTGTGTGAGTGTATCACTGTTTCTGGTTGAAGCAGATCATCTTAAACTGAAAGATGCTCAGCGAGTAAAAACATTAATTTACTAATTTACAGATTAATTGTTTTCATGCCCAAGTCTGTTTCAACAGATGCTTCCAAACCAGCCAATCAGAGCAGAGCTCATTAAATTATTCATGAGCTCACCAATAAAGAAAAACTGCTCTTTATATTCTAGGACCAGATCATAAATGGGTGTGTAAAACTGCATCTGGGCCTTATTCACCCCAACCAAGGTGACATACCGTCTATGTGGAACAATTTAAAATGCTGAAAACATATGCAATTCTGTGGCACCTTTAAACCAAAACGCAACATTTTGCAATACAAAAAAAAACTGTCAGCGTGTTTAGACACTTGTGTGGTACAGATAGCAGTACAGGTATGTTTAGTGAAATTTAAAACAGCCTGACACTGGAAATGCTGATTGATTAAAAGGCCCTGGGGGACCTCTGCACTGAAAAGCTGAGACACACCTGTGGATGTTTTCAATTCTGAAGTGGAACTTGGTGTTCCTCTCTCTCGGTGTGGTGAAAGCTGTAAGTGCTGTTCATCTGATGGGGAAAATATATATAGTAAATACACAATATATCTGCATTTCTATTGTTAAATATTTCCAATAGGAGTAGCTTCAGACACATCACTAACTTGTTCATTGTGGCCATTTTGACTGTAAATGAAGTAAATTAAACTTCCTGTTATGTTATGGGTCAATTTGACCTGTATCCACTTCAGGTTATCTGATATACTGGTTTCTCTGTCTGAAGAAAATGTTTATTAAATAATTGTTAAAATGGTGTATATATAGCATATGTTCTTGAATCGCCTGAGAAGCTATAACTGAAATACTGTTCTTACTCAACACTTTTTTGAGGGTACAGTTTAATATAATTGGAGGTTTAGGATCTGGCGTTTGCACAACAATGTATGTGCATAAGCATTCCAGCATTTACATGTAACCTGTTGTTTTGACAGGTGTAAGCTATCAGCCCTCCATTTACAATCACACAGGAAGTGTATATGGACATAGTTTTTTAAAAAATAGATAAAGATTTGCCTTATAGTTCTAATCTCTATAAAAGTCTGTTGTATGTTCACTACTGTATTATAAAAAGCACAAGAAGTCTGTTATTATGAGCTATAAGTGGATAATACAGATTAGAAGTATGTTGTGTTGGCTCTATGTGCAACAGAAAACAGGATATGCTGCTTTCTTTTTTGCTAGTCTTCAAATTCCCACCGACCCAGAAAGTGCATATATAGCTTGAGATTTCAGTTTCAGCGTTTCTTTTTGAAGAAAACTCACAACTCACCACAAAAGAGAGGAGAGAACTCACTGGTCTCGTATTCGAGTAAGTGCTCTGCAAGGAAACAGTCATGTAATTGTAGGTTATTTTAATCACATGTTTTGCTTTTAACACTAACAAGCTCTATTGGACAGTGGTTTCCGATGTACTGGATTTCATTGTGTCATTGTGTCACATGTGTGTTCTGCTGTGTGCCATATGTGTGTGTGAATGTAGAGAGATTGTCCTGAACACATGACAAGCTCAACAGAAAATATTTTAAAGAATGTTGTGGGACTGAAAATAAAATAAAAATAATGATAATATTTATTATAGTTAATAATATGTACAAAATTATAGAAATGAATGAGTGAATCACACAACAGTAACTCATATACTTGTATGGTATTACTGTGCTGTACTGTATAATCTATCTATCTATCTATCTATCTATCTATCTATCTATCTATCTATCTATCTATCTATCTATCTATCTATCTACCTATCTATCTATCTATCTATCTATCTATCTATTGTAATGTCCTCGGTCCCCGATTGGCCACTCTCAACCACCAGAGGGAGACAGAGAAAGGTGATCAGCTGATCAGACATGATTCTTGTCAGCTTGTCACTGCTCTACTTAAGGAGAGTGATCTTGCTTTCCTGCACTCAGTCTTGAGCTCATGCTGCCGCTCACACATGTTTCTTGATCTAGCCGGTAACTGGTATCCCTTGTCTCTGGCCTCTATTTTTCTCTAGAGTCTTGGCACTTGCCCTTTGCTCAAGTCAGCTCTCAGTGTAAGTATATATATATAAAAAAAACTCGTCTTCTCACTTCTGCACTCCCTTCCCTCCATACCAAGTGTCTACAGGTTTCAGTGGTGTATTATAATATGTTATGAAATCCAGCTTTAAAAAGTTATATATTATTGCTTTATAAATGTTGTGCATGTAATTATAACTACCTAAGAACAACTATACATGCATTGGCCAAAAATGATAAGGTATTATGCCATATGATGCCTTATAAATGCACTTAGAAAGTGTTGTAAATACAGGATTCATAGGAAGTTAAACTTGTTTATTTTTCATTATCTCATTTATCTATCTTTAGAATTAATTATGTATTACATATATCATCACTGCCTAAAAATCTAAATAACCTTCAAAATAGTTACTTTAATGCAAGTGATTTTGGAACCTTTCTAATGGTCCGTTCATCAAGAAATTTGTTCTTTACAGGATATAAAGAACAGCTGTTGTGTTCAAATACCATGGAAAAATGAAAATACATAAAACTGGACATACATATTTTTCTTTGGACAATGAAGATATTCATTATTAAGTTTTGACACTTTATTGATGGTTTCTTGTATAATAACAGAAAATGCTTGAACACAAGTGAGCTTAAATAATAAAATGGACATGAGACCAAGATTAAACCTTAGATTAATAGTTTTAGTTAGCAATGTGAGATGTGCATTTCTACACAAACTCTTCACACTTTGACTCTGCAAGGCAGAACACAACATCCTGCTTTAGCTGACACACATGTACTGAGTGGACTTTCTCAAGAGCTTTGGTCTAACCACAGGTCATACATCTCTATTGTTAACCGAAACTGAAAATCACAAGACAACCGCTAGCCAACCACAAACTTCTCTTTCTCACAGAAAGAAAAGATTCTGAAAAATCAGCGTAAGCATCCTGCCCTGCATCTCTGACCCGTCCAGTCATCTTTTCATCAAGTTATGCAATCAACAGTGTCATGGTCCTGAAAATATATCACCCTACATGGCTTAACTAGTTTAAATCTCCAGAACAAGGAAAGTCTCAGGATATTAGGTCAAAGTTTTAAAAATGGGCTTTGACAAGACTTGGACCTTAATCAAAACTAGACACAAAGTTTTCAATAAAAACATTTACAGTTTCTGCTTTAAACTGATCAAATGATATTTCAGCATGTGACATTATTTAAGTCAATTTTAATCTTTCAATCACTGTTATTTTGTCCAATGTTTGAACTAATACATTTATAACAAAGAGGGCCTAAAATCTACTCACCACAGTCACCCGTGTTCTTTTTCATCTTTCTACAGTACCAGATCTTTTGACGTGCACAAATGTGTGACTGAAAGTCTTAGAGATTTATCAACAGAGAAATGCAATGCTCAAGTGAGATCAGTTCTTCTGGCCGTGTTCAAATACTGTGCTGTGTTCACACTGAATAGTACTTTCCCATAAGCTTTCAGCCAATCAGAAGAGGTTGTGGTCGAGTTGTTATAGCACCAAGCACCACCACAGACTTTAAACTGCCTCAACTGATGCAGTGACACTCACATACAAATGTGCACACGTGCATATATATAGGGTGGCACGGTGGTGTAGTGGTTAGCACGGTGGTTGGCTCCATCCATTCTCCCATTGATGTGGTGAAGTAGTCCTCCCCCAAAACATAATGTTTCCACCTCCATGCTTGACAGTGGGAATGGTGTTCTTTGGGTCATAGTCAGAATTTCTCTTCCTCCAAACACGGCGAGTTAACACCAAAGAGCTCAGTTTTTGTTTCATCTGACCACAGCACCTTCTCCCAATCACTCTCACAATCATCCAGGTGTTCCATGTGCCTTCTTGAGCAGGGGGGCCGAGCGGGCTCTGCAGAATTTAAATCTATTACGGCATAATATGTTACCAGTGGTTTTATTGGTAACTATGGTCCCAGCTTCCTTAAGATCAATAACAAGTTCCCCCCGTGTAGTTTTAGGCTGATTTCTCACCTTCCTCATGATCAAGGATACCACATGAGTTGAGACATCCTTAGAAAGCTCTTTGGTCTTGCCCATGTTGGAGAGGTTAGAGTCTGACTGATTAATTGAGTCTGTGGACAGGTGACAACTTAAGACAGCTGTCTTTAATGCAGGTAATGAGTTGATTAGGAGCGTCTAACTGGTCTGTAGGAGCCAGAACTCTTAATGTTTGGTAGGAGATCAAATATTTATTTCTCTCTGCACAATGCAATTGAAATTGTATATTTTATACAATGTTATTTTTTGGATTTTCTCTTTGATATTCTGTCTCTCACTGTTAAAATAAACCTACCCATAAAATTATAGACTGTTCATATTTTTGTCAGTGGGCAAACTTATAAAATCAGCAAGGAATCAAATATTTATTTTCTCCACTGAGATATATATATATATATATATATATATATATATATATATATATATATATATATATATATATATATATATATATTATGTTTTATTATTATTATTATTATTATATTATTATGTTTAAAATGCTACTAGGAAGCTGAGTGGCCATCACATGTTCTATTTGTCAGCTAATTTGTAGGATATATAAAACTCTAGCCCAGACACATCATTGCGAAGTCTTGTTTGGTTCTCCTGGCAAATCCTGTTTTTGACTATGTCATGACCTCCTTTTTCTGTATCCTGTCTACTGGGTTTCAGAGGACGTTCTGGTTTGTTGTCTGATTTAATGGACTGATTTGATGGCCTTGACCCGGCCTGTTAACGACTACTATTTAGCTTCGGTTTCAATAAACTTGCACTTGACTTCTACAAGCAGTACCAGCGTTTTCCTAAATTTCCAGTTATATTACATCATAATCAAATCCAAGATCAAAATGAGTATTTCTGGCAGAACTAGTAGATAGTACCTTGTATCTCCATGTTCTTAATTCAGATATCATTTCAAACAAGGACCTAGTAAATGGTATCTTATACTTCAAATATGTATAATCATATTACTGATCCAGTCCTTAGTGTAATGTACTGCTCAGTGAATCCACTGTTACAAAGTTGCAGCATTATCAACAAACCTGACACGAGCAGTCAGACAGTGCTGAGAGTTTTCACACCTTGCTTCTACAAGCACACAAGTCAGCGTACATCTTTAAGACTTCCTGACCAATCAGAGCGTGAGCAGCCTTGCAGCTGTCCACCTGTTGCTGGTACAGGAAGTCTCGAGCTAACCACAAGCATGTCTTTCTCACATCCAGTAATCTTCCAATAGCTACACTGCAAAGGTGGCTAAAGGTGAACGCTGGAAAACATGAAATATGCTACATCAAGTACTTTTTACTTGATTTAACTTACTGAATATTTAATGCAAACAATTTACCTATTACAATAAAATATGTATCTAATTCAAAGGATTGCTATAATGCTGTATAGACTGCTGGGCTACACTTTATTTGGATTTCCCCAGTAGATGATCTACAGACTCAATTAATAACTAACATTCTGCTGATAATCAACTGATAATCCACAACATTAAGGTTAGATTTAGGAGGTTTGTGTTAAGATTAGGGTTAGAAGTAGGTTTAGTGTTAAGGTTAGGGTTTGGAGTAGGTGTAGGTTTAGTAGGGTTAGGGTTAGGAATATGTGTAGGTTTAGTGTTAGGGTTAGGTTTAGGAGTAGGTGTAGGTTTACTGTTCGGGTCAGGGTTAGGAGCATGTGTAGGTTTAGGGTTAGGAGTAGGTGTAAGTTTACTGTTAAGGTTAGGGTTAGGAGTAGGTGTAGGTTTACTGTTAAGGTTAGGGTTAGGTATAGGTGTAGGTTTAGTGTTAGGGTTAGGTATAGGTGTAGGTTTAATGTTAGGGTTAGGAGTAGGGTTAGTGTTAGGGTTAGGAATATGTGTAGGATTAATGTTAAGGTTAGGGTTAGGAGTGGGTGTAGGTTTAGGGTTAGGGTTAGGAGTATGAGTAGGAGTAGGGTTAGGGTTAGAAGTAGATGTAGGTTTAGTGTTAGGGTAAGGATTAGGAGTAGGTGTAAGTTTAGTGTTATTGTTAGGATTAGGTTTTGGCTTGAGGTTAGGATTAGGTTTTGGGTCGAGGTTAAGGTTAGGTTTTGGGTCGAGGTTAAGGTTAAGTTTTGGAATGAGGTTCAGTTTAGTGTTAGGATTACATTATGATTACTATTAGGATTGGATTTTGGGTTGAGATTATGTTTAGGGTCAGGATTTGGGCCAGGGTGAGGGTTAGGATTAGGTTTTGTGTTAAAGTAAGGATAAGGATTAGGATCAGGGTGAGGGTTATGTTTTGGGTTGAAGTTAACTTTAAGTTTAGATTTGATTTACTTAAAGTTAACATAAGAGGTTTTTAGTCTACAAAGGACTACTTAAAATGTTTGTGTTCCATTTTAGTATAGGTCATTTTTCTGTCTGTCTTTGTATGTATATGGCAGGAAAAGCTGAAATATGCATAATTAAAAATCCATATTACCACAAAAAGAACTTATTATTTCTTAAGAACAAGAAAATTAACATATTTTTACATACATTTTTCTTATTTTACCATGTTATTAATGACCACCATTACATTGACTAATGTTTTATTAATTAATGTCTAGAAAATGTGTGTACAATTGTTAAGTAAATATAACTGTTGTTATGATCATTGTATTAATAGTTACCTCTACATTTACTATTTTATTACTTATTAACGACTATGATGGTAGCTTTTAGGTTATTATAACTTGTTACTATTATTTTGTCATTTTATTACTGACTTGTTACCGCTATAAATATGAATTATGAATAGCTATGAATGCAGCACCCAAGCAATGTGCCTAACAAGAAGCATAGTTCATCATATAAAACGTTATGGCTCACTAGTGCAGGTATGTTGGCCTGTTCTTCTAGGACCAGCCTAGTTACATTCATAATCACCATGGAAACAGGGTCACTGAACTTTTACCGGACAGCTAAGAAAGTGTAGAAGAATGCAATTTTTAGGATGAAACAAAAAAATGTCTGGATATTCACTAATACTAAACATACAAACTCATCATTTTATAGTCTTATGACATCCAAGTCCGTGAGGAGATGAGATGGCACTTTCCTTTTGTTAGATCTGATAAAGCATATGACATCACTAAAACAGAGAGTCCGGCTCTTTATCTGTTGAAGGTGTGTCTTAATGTGACTCAGAGGAATAACACTGGAAATCTACTGGACAGCTGCAGCTTTACTGGACAGCAACTCCGTTCGGAGTTGATTCATCTCCTCTACATCTTAAAGTAAGTACCTTAACAAATAACTCTCAGTACCATATCAGACCACTAAGAAACAGAAAAATATCAGTAGATGTAGCATTTATACATATGTTATGTATTTGTACATAGTACCATGCAAAGTTTGAGACTATCATGCTTCGTTTACTGCCAGTCGAAATGTCCATTTATATATATATATATTAGAATATGGCATTCTAACGTATATACGCAATACAGTAACTCACAGTATCTTCAGGTACAAAGTGGTATTACAGTGACTCACTATCACCTCTTCAGGCACAAAGCGGTATTACAGAGACTCACCTTTTCAGGTACAAGGTAGCATTACAGTAACTCTAAGTTTAACTGCTTATCCCAAAGGTTCACACATTTACACTAGCACTCACAGATATGAAGTTTTCACTGTAAATAGTGGTTTGTTGGTACTGTGTGAACATTTTATAAATGATCAAAAGAAATGATCCAAAATTTAACGTAAAGAACATTTTTTCTTCTGTTAAGTTACCGGTTTTGAGGTACAAGGTTTTGGCCTGATGGCAATGATATGCTGATGACTCTGGACTGCAGCCATAGATGTTAGATAAGTAGAGAACAAATGCGGGTATGCCGCTTGTTGTTGTTGTTGTCGTAATTTCTGGTATAGCGAGCCTAGGCCAGGTGGAAATAGTAACAAAATATTACTGTTTTCTATCAGTAATGGAGGTTTGGCATATATATTGTTTAGATATTTTAAAGTTTTCTCTATTGGACACCATACAATGTTGGCGCTACAGCTCCCCCATGAGGCTATTCTGTGTGATTGCATTCACCTCAGTGAAAACATCATATAAAACCTGCCCAGTCTGACAAATAACTAAAAAGAACAAATTACATATATTAAAAACAGTATGTTAGGCTTATTAAAGAGTATAATAATATAATACTGCACTACCCTTACAGTTATGATATTTTGGGGATGCTGTGTCAAAAGTACACTGTAAAAAGTACTTTGTTGATACAATCTAAAGAATTGCTTGTGGTAACAAGAAACATACCTAGTTTTATTTAACTTAAAGTTTTAAAGGAACGATTCCTTCAGTAAATGTAATTTATTGTGTTAATGTGTTACCACATGAAGTACTGTTTTTAAGATTGTACTATAGAAGCACTTTTTACAGTGTACAAGCTGAATCCTTTACTGAAATATTTGAAAGATTTGTCTCTATCTAATGTTAGTACTACAGCTCCCCCATGAGGCTAATCTGTGTGATTACACTCACCTCAGTGGAGTCTATCGCTAAGTAGTAAGCATGTCATAATGAAGAATACGGCAATACATTTACAGTTATGATAATTAGGGGATGCTGTTGTCCAAAGTACATAGTAAAAGTGCTTTGTTGATACAACCTAAATAATTAATTCATAGGGTAACAAGTTTAAATTAAATTAGTTTTACTCAATGTAGTTTAAATGAATGATACTTCAGTCAATGTAATTTTTGGAGTTGAGTAATACTAGTGCAATTGCTTGTTACTACATGAAGTGTTTTAGTTTGTATCATTGAAGCAAGTTAACTTACAGTTAGATTATGTTATATAAGCAAATGCAGCATTAGCAGTCTTGCCCAAAGAGTCTTATATGTATAGTGTGGTGTGTTTGCCCAAATGGCAAAACAAACCCCAGTCTGGAACATGGAAGACAGTGTTATTACTCACAACACTAAACCAACCATTGTCTTCTACACATTGTACTAGTTACAGCAATTAAAGTCTAGAGTGAATGTCTAAAGTAGTGTACTGAAGTAGTACTGATCCTCCCAAACATACCACTGGCAGTGTGTTTAGGCTAGTATTCATGTTTAGTTACTATATATAACATATTTAATACCTCTTCACAGTGTCAGCTTTAAGGATTGTTCTCCTGGGGGAGAATGAAGTAAAACGTGCAGCAGTGAACAACATCCTGAGCAGAGAAGCAGTTGGGACAGCTTGTTCCATCAAATCTGTGAGACGATGATGTGAGAAGCATATAGGAACAGTGGAGGGCAGAAAGATCTCAGTCATCACCGCCCCAGCTTTCTCCAGTATATCTTCTGAAGAAGAACTGAAAGCTAGACTAGATCATTGTATCTCACTGTCTTCTCCTGGTCCTCACGTCTTCCTGCTGGTGGTCCAAGTGGGGAGATTCACAGAAGATACAAGGAACACTGTGAAATGGATTCAGGAGAAGTTAGGAGAAGAACCTCTGAAGTTCACCCTGGTGCTGTTTACTGGTTCAAAAGAGTATCTGAATAAGGAGGGAGCATTTCAAAAGCTGGTGGAGAAGTGCAGAGCAGAGTATCATGTTTTTAAAGACAGTGAGAAAAATATTCAGGTCTCAGAGCTGCTGGAGAAGATAGATAGGATGGTACAGCAGAACGACGGACAGCACTACACTAAGGAGATGTACCACAGAAAGGTCAAACAGGAGGAGAAGAGAAGGAGAGACAATGAAGGGAGTGGGAAAGCAGAGCTGAACATCAGGAAAGTGGGGAAGATTCTCCTAAGTCTCTTGGAAGTGATACTGAAAGCACTGCTGGTTGAGATCTATGCATTACTTAGATCAGCTCTGAAGGGCTTCGGTGTTGGGCTGATCGTTATTGTTATTCTTTCTTTAATTGGGGTTTTAACTCACTCATGGACGAGCTTTTGGTTGAAGGTGTTAATCTTCTGGAGTGGCGGTGTTATAGGTGTACTGATCGAGTTATATTCGGACACTACAGTGGACAGATAATGTGTGTCTATGTCTGAGAGATTAACAATAGCAGTTCATCTTATAATCTTTTCACTTATATCCTACAATCAGTGAGTGATAGATCATTCATTCTGCCATTACAACAAATGTCATACTCTAAATAAATGTAATAACACTGTAATAACACTGTAATAACACTGTAATAAAAGTAAATGGGGAGAGGTTCAGGTTGTTATAACATACAAATCATATTAAATGAACATTTTAAATGCATTTATCCATTTCAGAATGAAATAAATTGAACTTGAGATATTTTCTACGTTCTAAAGAACTTCTCACAAGTTATCTTATTGTAATAAAGTTATCTTATTAAAATTGCTCAATACTTCGCAGACAAGGAGTCCACACAGAGAGCTTAAACAGTCCTTGTGATGGCTAAAACTCAGAACTTGATCTGTAAAGATAAGCTGACCTGGAGTCTGGTGTCACGTGATCCACTGATGGGAGTCTGTTGGGAGTTTGAGTTCTTGGGAGTCAACATAGACTCCAGGGCAGCAGCGTTGGCGCGTGATTCAATCACTAGAGCGAGTTCTATAATTTTTACTATTCTCAGTGAACATTGTTGTGATATACGATGGCATATGGCCAGAAAGTGCTTTAAATAAAAAGAAACCAATGTGTTTCTTGGCGCACAGCAAGAAAAGACCTCCCAACCTTCATATAATAAACAGTGATGTGTGCTGTAGGGGTCATCAGTAATGAATCTTAAAGCTAAATGACATATGGAGTCTAATGGTTTCAGTATGGCTGACGCTGCTGTCTATCAAATAAGTAATTTCTGAGCCAGTCAGTAGCACTGTGGTCAAAACTGATGTTTTGTAAACTTTTTAAAAGTAGAGAGTGATCAACTGTATCAAAGGCTTTAGAGAGATCAATAAAAATGGCTGCACAGTGTTTAGAAGATCAGCTAGAATGAGTGTGGTAGCAGAGATTGTGCTGTGCTTCTCTCTGAATCCAGACTGATATTCTGACAGAACTGACTTTACACTGAGAAGTGTCTGCAGTTGATCGTTCACTGGCTAAGCAGGACGGGTTTGATACTGGTCTGATATTGGTCTGATATTGGTCTGGTATTGGTCTGGTATTGGTCTGTGCTTTTTAAATGTTAATAGTGCTTAAGGCTTTAGCAACCATATGAGGACAGACTATGTGGAATTTAAAGAGACCTTGGCTTAAGGCAGGTGGGGTATGTATTTCATTTGGGGGTACTTCTGTATTAGCAATGTTAAATAAATTTAAACTGGGTTCAAGTGTAAATGCAGTTCCATTTAAACTGGGGTCAAGTGTAAATACAGTTCTTTTTAAACTGGGGTCAAGTGTAAATACAGTTATTTTTAAACTGGGGTCAAGTGTAAATACAGATCCATTTAAACTGGGTTCAAGTGTAAATACATTTCCATTTAAACTGAGGTCAAGTGTAAATGCATTGAGTTGTTTAGTTTTAACACTTTAAGCCGAACACAGCTGAGACCAGAGCTGCATTTTCACTCCAGAGTTATGTTCCTCTGTTCCTAAAATGAGCTTTAATGTTGGTGTATGTTTAAACAACCATTACCGTACATGCCAGTTGTTGAAAGATTTTAATACGCACTGCAAGAATCTTGTAGTTTCACATCGTATAAGAAGGAGAACAGAAGTAGAGGTGAAACATGTAAATACTGTGAAGTTTTTTGCTGTTAATAAGAAATTTTGATTTGAATTTTAATTATGGTTGCACATTTCAAGATATCAACTCTGTTCCAAACCACATGGTTTCATTTAACCTAAAGCCTCCAAACTACCTGTACTCACTTAGAGCAGATCCCCAAACTCTAATCCACAGACATACTGACCTGCACTCCTTTGTTTGTCATTTGTTTATCCCTCACTCCTCTCCTCAAACTGCTTACGCTGCACGTCCATTGCTAAAGAAAGTGATCGTGACTAAGGGTGATAGTAAGATTTAAGCACTTGTTGTACTCAGGCAGATCAGCTTTTTTCCTAGAGAACAGATTTTCAGACCCACCATTGAACCCCCTCCTGTGAAGTGCTGACATACCACCCAAAAGAACTGAACTGATTGAACTTTGGGCGAAGGTCTGGTACACCATGGACAGTTCACCAGTTCATCACATGGCCAATATTCACTCATGCTCACATCTACAGGCAGTTTAGAGTGAGGATCCTAACATGCATGTGTTTGGACTGTGGGAGGAAACCGGAGTACCCGGAGGAACCCACTCAAGCACGGAGAGAACATACACACTCCACACAGAACCACCCGGACCGGGAATCCAACCCAGATCATCTTACTGTGAGGAGACAGTGCTGACCACTACACCACCGTACTGACCACTACACCACCATACTAACCACTACACCACCATACTGACCACTACACCACCATACTGACCACTACACCACCATACTAACCACTACACCACCATACTGACCACTACACCACCATACTGACCACTACACCACCATACTGACCACTACACCACCATACTAACCACTACACCACCGTACTAACCACTACACCACCGTACTAACCACTACACCACCATACTAACCACTACACCACCACTACACCACCGTACTAACCACTACACCACCATACTAACCACTACACAACCGCACTAACCACTACACCACCATACTGACCACTACACCACCATACTAACCACTACACCACCATACTAACCAGTACACCATACACACTCCATACAGAACCACCCGGACCGGGAATCCAACCCAGATCATCTTACTGTGAGGAGACAGTGCTGACCACTACACCACCATACTAACCACTACACCACCATACTAACCACTACACCACCCTACTAACCACTACACCACCATACTAACCACTACACCACCATACTGACCACTACACCACCGTACTAACCACTACACCACCATCCTAACCACTACACCACCATACTAACCACTACACCACCATACTGACCACTACACCACCGTACTGACCACTACACCACCGTACTAACCACTACACCACCGTACTAACCACTACACCACCGTACTGACCACTACACCACCATACTAACCACTACACCACCGTACTAACCACTACACCACCATACTGACCACTACACCACCATACTGACCACTACACCACCATACTGACCACTACACCACCGTACTAACCACTACACCACCATACTGACCACTACACCACCATACTAACCACTACACCACCATACTAACCACTACACCACCATACTGACCACTACACCACCATACTAACCACTACACCACCGTACTAACCACTACACCACCGTACTAACCACTACACCACCGTACTAACCACTACACCACCGTACTGACCACTACACCACCGTACTGACCACTACACCACCATACTAACCACTACACCACCGTACTAACCACTACACCACCATACTAACCACTACACCACCATACTAACCACTACACCACCGTACTAACCACTACACCACCGTACTGAGCACTACACCACCGTACTAACCACTACACCACCATACTGAGCACTACACCACCGTACTAACCACTAAACCAAAATAAAAAATAAGCCTTAAAAGTAGTAAAGCATATTAAACTACACTTGCATAAGCAGACATAACAGTAGTTACACTAAAATTTACAGAACCTAAAGGACAAAAGTAGAAATGAACTGTCTATATTGTACCTAAATCGAATACCCTTTAGACATTGAACCCTTACCCTAAACCCCACCTCTCAAACAGCTGTATGTTGGGTTTGTTTATGTTTGCTTTGTTTTTTTATTTTTTTCTGTAAAGCACATCATTTAATTTTTAACCCTTTGTTGTCTTGGGTCAATGCTGACACACATCACCACCTCCTTAACAAACCTAGACACACTGGTCCTTAGTGTAGCAGAACCCTATATCGATTCAGTTGAACATCTGCATCTATTTAGCCACATTGTACTTTACAGTAAGCCAAACACTACTTTGGGCTGTGGAAGTGGTACAGTTATGGTGAGCCCACCACAAGGTGAAGCTTAATTTTAAACCTTTTAGACAAAGACTGTGATAAAACTTAACGCAATGGAGGCTATACAGACAGAACTGTCTGCACTGTGAATGTAGTTTGGTAGATACAGACTGAATGAACATAATTCAGTAAATTAACATCATCTTCTCAAATACTGTGATCATACAGGCTGCAGTGCTGACCTCACTCAGAATGTCTCTCACGCTTTACCTGCTGTTTCTGATCTTCATCTCAGGTGTGTCAGAGCTGTTACTTTCCACCAACATCTAAATGTTACAGATCCAGTAATGAACACGGAGAGAAAGGCTCTGAAGCTGTAACTCTGAACGTGCTGTGTAAGTATGTTCTGTGGGTGGCACGTGGACCCCCAACTGGCTAGTGTCAACACCGACTACGCCACCCCTTGGTTTATTCCAAGAGCAAAGAGGAGCTCTGAATAAATACAACTACACCGATTACTTTGTTAGAAGAAACTTGCAAATTCTTTATTCACAATTGGTCACTTTTAAAATTGGCTGACTCATAAAAAACTAATATAATACTAAAGAAAAAAAAACATACACAATCATTATAAAAGACATAAAAACATTAGATCTGCAGTCTCTAGAAATCTAGTCTGCACCCTGGGAGTGGAGTGACTATTTAATTAGCTGGGACTTCACACAAAAAGAAAATTTAGTGCTCAAAATAAAGAGAAAAATAAAAAAATAAAAAATATAGTAATTTTACTACAAATCCACCCCTGAGTGAACACTGCACACCACTCAAATCACTACAAAAAAATAGTCTTCCAATTCTCCCAGGTTAAGACAGCCTTAAAGATTTCCAGCAAGCCTAGTGTTATGCCGCAAATCAGTATACAAGTACAGAAAAAAATAAAAAAAACCACAACCACTCTATAAAGTGGAGCCAGAGCAGAATGGACTTTAACTAAAACCTTTAGCATATTTAAAACCCGACCTGGTCATAAAAACTCTAAAAGAAACCCATAAAACAGCAACTAGCCCCAGTTTACACCTTCGTGGGCCCCGATCACAGGCAGTACGTCTCTGACGTTCTTCCAGTCCACTTTGTTGCACCAACGTGCCGCAGTCCTTGACTTTTAGAAACTTTCGCGTTCTCAATACCCCCGCGGCATCATTCCCCGGTACGGCAGCACGCTCACGCCGGCCCACACTGATCCACACAGCGCCTCAGTTCCAGTCTTACAGCCTGCTTTTTTCTCTCCTACTTCCTACTGAAGTCGCGACTGCCAAATTCGGAGGCTAGCTCGCTATTGCTAACTAGGACCCCCCTTAGCCGCCCTTATATCTGCCGGACCAAAACTAACCCGGGAAAATTCAACCAATGCCTATTTCACATGAATTAGACATGGCCCTGGATCTCTACCGGCTACATGTGTATTTAAGTACTTCCATGTTCATGACCTGGATCTCTACCGGCTACATGTGTATTTAAGTTCTCTCACTGATGATCTAATTACATAAACTGTACTGCTGTTATCCTTCTGTAACAGTGATTACATCAGTAGTAGTTACTTTGTTGTTAAATGTGTTATTTATGTGTAATTACAGTTATTACATACTCTTAATATAAAATGGGACCGAACATTCCTCATTGACTTAATGAGCATGATGTGGATCTGTCATCACAATTGGTATCACCAGGACGTCCATAAAGAACATAACTCTATTATAATAAATCACTGAACTATGAGTGAGCAGGAGACAAAGATGATGAAGGATCAGCTGAGCTGATTCAGAGCCCCAGATATGAGTCAATCAGTGTTTCTCGTGTAACACGCATTATATGTGAGCAACATAATAATTTCATATTTAAAACTTCTCAGCAGTGAAAGGGTTAAACGTTTGTTTGAGCCATAAGTCTAATGGCTAGTGGACAGGAAGTGTTTTTTCTCTCTTCCGCTGTCATTATGCCTCTAAGGAGAACTTGGAGCCAAACCCAAGACTGAGAAACACTTCTCTGCACACAGAAGGAGAAACAGCTCAGAGCTGAAACCTGCCTGAACTGCCTCATCAGTGGAGGAAAGACTTCAAACGGTTTATAAACAGCTTGCTAAACGTGACGTTTGGTGAGTTTTACTTTTTGTATGTGATGAAATGCAGTAAACAATTTAGACTTCTCCATTTCAATCAATCAGTCAATCTTTATTTTCACTCAGGAGTACATTGAGCGAGACCCTCATTTACAACGTAGCCGAGCATTACAATTTTAAACAAGAAGGGGTTGAAAATAAATTGAAATTAATTTTAATATGAGTATTTTAAAATGTAAAAGAAATGCAATAAGAACAGAGACAAAATTGAAAAAGATAACTCGCAAATATAGAGTTACACATTTTATATACTCAAATATACAAATATATGCAAATATACTAAGCGTTACAAACTCTATCAGCAATGTTGGTGGAATTAGTTTACCATAAGCAGACTAGATGGTAGTTTTAGTTGGTGAGAAAGCACATAAACATGTATATATTCATTGTGTTTAAATGCAATGTAAACATGTATGTTGTCGGTAGGATGGCCACTTTTTAAATATTAAACAGTATCAATAGAGTAAGTACATACATCAGTGTGTTTAATTAACTCTTTCTAAACTTCTCCTTGTGGAAACAACCCAGTATTATTTACAGTTCTCATCTAATACCTGCTTTGACTGCTCAGTACTTCATTAAGCTAAATCAAGATTGCAGCTGAAGGAACTGAATACATTCATACAATGTCTGGGGCGTCCAGGAGAAATCTGGAACTACACTTTGTTCTTCAAACTGGAGCTCAAGATCTGATCTACTTCTCTCACAATAAGATATTCATGTTACTTTGTATTGTATGTATGATTATTTACATCTGTTCTAATCAGATCTGCTGTTCTTACTGGTGAACACACACTTACTGATCAGAAACAGGGGTTTAAACTATTAGTTTAGGTGCCTAAGACATTTACACAGCAGTGTATATGATAGAGAAATGTTGTTCCAGAAGATGTGGCCTTTTTGTTCACAATTCCTTATAGTGTGGAAACTATTCACTATTCTCCATATAATAAATAAGGAACCTAAAAACAATGGATATGTTGCAATTTTACAACATTCGCTTAATACTTTAAAATACATTATGTTAATAATTAGTAATTAACAAGTAATAATTCATTCTAAAATAATAAACTCACTGTAACTTAAATGAGCACAAAACTATAAATGATAAAGTAAAAGACAAAACAATGATGATACAAACAATAATAAAATAATAATAATTAAAAGATGTGCAAATTTATTAATGTAAAATAAAAGGTCTGTCAGGTTTTGAGAGAGTCTTCAGCAATGTTGATGAAATTTATGTTAATTACAAAAAAAACAAACAAGCAAACATTGCATTGTTGTCTTTGTTGGTGAGAAAGCACATACACATTTAGATTTTCATTGTACTTAAATGCAACTCCAGCATGTATGTAGTAGGCAGACTGGCCACTAGGGGGCCTGTAGAAACCCGTTTAAACAAACATTAGTTAACAAACAGTTCACTAGATGATCAACAGCATTCAGGATTACTGGGGTCGTCCCTCAATCCTACACAGAAAAGTCCCATATTTCATATGTAGAGAGTTCAAAGGCCCCATGTTTACTAGTCATTACATGTTTGTTCACTAAAACATGTTTTCATACTAGGTCACACATTTTTACACACAGAAAAACATTTTTAACATGTGACCACGTTTTTTTCACATTTAAATATGTATGCAATTTTTGTCAAAGGTTTGGAATGTGTTCAGTGTCTTTAGATGAACATAATTGAATATCTCATTGCATTTTTGTTGTTTATACTTGTACATGATTCCAGGCCGTTAATGTTATTATCCTAGCGTTTCCCTGAGAAAGTGAAAATAGTTTATCTTTACAAATTTAAGATAATTAGTACATTTTAAAACTACTGTTGTATCTTTGGGGGAATATATAACTTGTTTGGACAAACATATTTCTTCTCAATATCTTCTGTTTTGGAAATGCATGTATGGCAACATACAGTATATAATTTAAAATAATTGGCCCAAGTATAGGCTCTTGTGATATCCCGGAGTCATGTTTTCCAAATACAAATTCATTCAGCAAATTACTGTGTATCTGTTGCAAAACCACACATGGACACTTCCAGAAAGTTCAGTCCAGTTGTACTGTGATTGAGTGAACTGGTGAACCTCTCTGTCCAATATGTTTCAAAGAAAGAACAGATTGGAAATCATAAAGCAGAGGTCACTAATGGGTGGACTGAGGTCCGGGTCCAGACCCAGACTTTGTCCAATGCAGACCCAAACTGATAAACTGTTGAGAACTATTTAATTCTGACAGTGTTTATTTTAAGCGGCAGAACTTTTCTTGTCTTTATGGTATACGGGCTTTGTGGCACAGTAACCTCACAGACCAATCACACGCTCCTCAGCCAGTCAGATCTGTGCAGATTCGGGTGCAGGGCGCACACCCAGGCGAGGTGGGAAGCTAGAAGCAGCAGTCTGAGAATGGAGTATCCGTCAAGCAAGGCTCTGCAGCACATAACTGGTAAAAATCCCTATGTAAAGAATAAAGATATGATTACATTTTCTTCCAAATAAAACACAATCTTCACCACATTTTCGAAAAATAAAGAAAATAAACAAAGTATATATAAAAAAAATAGGTAAACATTTACCAAAAAAATGGGTTCACACTTTTATGGGCGTCACACATTCATTTCAACATTTAAAACAATGAGAATTGTTGAAATATACTGCATGGCATGTGTAATTTGTCTTATCTTTTAGTTGTTAGTGTGAATCCGGTCGGCGGCGCGTTAACACGCAGCGGCCGCTCTTGGTCCGAGAATTGGTGCTTTTTGTGTCATTGTTTGTGGATATTCACGTCCATCTCTGCAAATATGTGCATCGGAACACCAGTGCACATATCCTACCACCGCCAGACCCTGCTTCAGTGGAGAAATCAGCCTACAAACAATCTTTCGGACGAAGTTCTGCAGACGCTACAAGAGCTCAGCCTGCTACAAGACCCAGGCCTGCAGTCCGCGGCGTTTCCTGATGGCGGAGCCCGGCGGAAGTGTCATCGCAAGCGGTGCTAGCCCTAGCGGCCCGGCTATACCATCGCTATTCCTCGCAAACGTCTGCTCCCTCGATAATAAACTGGACTGCATTCGACTCCAGCGAGCGACCCAGCGAGAGTTCAGAGACTGCTGTGCTCTAGTCTTTGTGGAATCGTGGCTCAGCGACAGTATTCCAGACAGCGCCATTCAGCTAGACGGGCTAGCCTCGTTCAGAGCGGATAGGAGCGCGGCTCTGTCCGGGAAGACCCGCGGTGGAGGCGTGTGTGTTTACATCAACACAGAATGGTGCAACAACGCTGTGACTGTCGCCAAGCACTGCTCTCCGCTGGTGGAGTTCATCATAGTTAAGTGCAGACCTTTTTATTTAGTACGGGAATTCTCCGCCGTGCTGATAGCCGCCGTGTACATACCGCCTAGCGCTAGCGCTAATGCTAAAGAGGCACTGTGGGAGCTGCACGGGGGCGTCAGTGATCTGCAGACCAGACATCCAGATGCACTGTTCATTGTCGCCGGAGATTTTAACCACGCTAATCTCCAGTCAGTCCTCCCTAAATTCCATCAGCATGTGGACTTTGCCACGAGAGGAGCGAACGCGTTGGACCTTGTTTACACAAACATACCCAGCGCGTACCGGGCGGAGCCCCGCCCCCACCTCGCGTTCTCGGA
Source organism: Megaleporinus macrocephalus (assembly GCA_021613375.1). NCBI lineage: Eukaryota > Metazoa > Chordata > Actinopteri > Characiformes > Anostomidae > Megaleporinus > Megaleporinus macrocephalus. The sequence continues at coordinate 40,118,112 of CM038722.1, read as the reverse complement.
CCACATGTCTGTGTATCTGACTCCAGCTTACACACCCCTCATCAGACGCTCCAGACCAGTTCAGAAGCAGGTGAAAACCTGGCCGGCAGGAGCCATCTCTGCCCTTCAGGACTGTTTTGAGTGCACTGCATGGGACATGTTCAGGGAGGCTGCGACTGAAGGCGACTCTGTTAACTTGGAGGAGTACACAGCATTAGTCACTGGCTACATCAGCAAGTGTATTGATGATGTCACTGTCTCCAAGACCATCACCATATGCCCAAACCAGAAGCCGTGGATGACTCCTGAGGTGCGTGCGCTACTGAGGACCCGCGACTCGGCCTTCAGAGTGGGTGACAAGGCGGCCCTAAGGAAAGCAAGAGCCAAATTGTCACGAGCCATCCGAGAGGCAAAGCGCGCACACGCCCAGAGAATCCACAACCACTTCAAGGACACGGGTGACACGCGGCGCATGTGGCAGGGCATCCAGGAAATCACACACTACAGGACAATGCCACCGTCCTGTGACAGTGATGCCTTCCTCCCCGATGCCCTAAACGACTTTTATGCACGGTTTGAGGCACAGAACAACACGTTGGTGAGCAAGATCACACCCAAGCCAGACGAGCAGGCGCTGTGCCTGACTGCAGTGGACGTGAGGAAAACTCTGCGCAGAGTCAACCCACGGAAAGCTGCAGGACCAGACAACATCCCTGGCAGAGTGCTCAGAGAGTGTGCAGACCAGTTGACAGATGTTCTCACGGACATCTTCAACGTCTCCCTGCGCAGCTCCACTGTCCCAACGTGCCTCAAGACCACCACCATCATCCCCGTGCCGAAGAAGTCCACGGTGTCCTGCCTCAATGACTACCGTCCCGTAGCTCTCACGCCCATCATCATGAAGTGCTTCGAGAGGCTAGTCATGAGGAACATCAAAACCCAACTGCCCTCTTCATTGGACCCCTTGCAATTTGCATATCGTCCCAACCGCTCCACGGACGATGCCATCACCACCACCCTTCATCTCTCCCTTACCCACCTGGAGAAGAAGGACACCTACGTCAGAATGCTGTTCATAGACTTCAGTTCAGCATTCAACACCATCATCCCACAGAATCTCACCAGGAAGTTAAGCCTGCTGGGCCTCAACACCCCCCTGTGCAACTGGATCCTGGACTTCCTGACAGGGAGGCCCCAGTTAGTCCGGTTCGGGAACAGCAGCTCCAGCACCATCACCATGAACACTGGGGCACCCCAGGGCAGTGTACTGAGTCCTCTGTTGTTCACCCTGCTGACTCATGACTGTGTTGCGAAACACAGTTCTAACAGCATCATAAAGTTCGCCGATGATACAACTGTGCTGGGTCTCATCAGCAAAGGCGACGAGTCAGCATACAGGGAGGAGGTACAGCAGCTGACAGACTGGTGTACAGTCAACAACCTTCACTGGAATGTAGAGAAGACCAAGGAAATGGTTGTTGACTTCAGGAAATCAAGACCGGACCACTCTCCGCTTAACATCAACGGCTCCTCTGTGGAGATCGTTAAGAGCACCAAGTTCCTTGGTGTCCACCTAGCGGAGAACCTCACCTGGTCCCTGAACACCAGCTCTACAGCCAAGAAAGCCCAGCAGCGTCTCTACTTCCTCCGGAAGCTGAGAAAGGCCCGTCTCCCTCCACCCATCCTCACCCTCTTCTATAGGGGAACCATAGAGAGCATCCTAAGCAGCTGCATCACTGCTTGGTTTGGGACCTGCACAGCCTCTGACCGCAAGTCCCTCCAACGCATTGTGAGGACAGCTGAGAGAATCATCGGAGTCTCTCTCCCCTCCGTCTTGGACATTTACACCACCCGCTGCATCCGAAAAGCAACCAGCATTGTGGATGACCCCACCCACCCTTCACACAGACTGTTCTCCCTCCTGCCATCAGGAAGAAGGTACCGCAGCGTCCGGTCCAACACGACCAGACTCTGCAACAGCTTCTTCCCCCAAGCCATCAGACTTTTTAACACAACTCAACGTCTGAACTGATATCTTTCTCCAACCATTTACCCCAGATAAAAAGAAAGGGAAGCATTTTTGCACAAAGCATTGCACTAATAACTTTACTACCTCACTGGACTCTATTTATTACACATTGCACAATTTGCACACTACCAGCAATTATTTATTATTCTCTGTCTGTACTGTGTTGTGTTGTCTGTCCGCACTTGTTTGTTTGTGTTGCACTTGTGTCTGTATGCACTGTCTATGTTGCACCATGGTCCTGGAGGAACGTTGTTTCGTTTCACTGTGTAATCTGTATGTAGTTGAAATGACAATAAAAACCCACTTGACTTGACTTGACTTGTTAATGACATAAAATGCTGATAAGATAATAAACGGCTACTTCAGTATACAGGACATGCCACTTAATGACAACACAAGTTGGGAATTATGATGGTCCAGACATTGGCCTGAGGAAATTTCCCCTTACTGGACCTTACTGAACTCTAAATAAATACTTCTGTCATATAGTAATTATTTAGTAGTGTTCTCATCGGCAGGAAAGTAGCTCAGAACAGCAACAGCAGCTGCAGCCACAGCTTATTTTACTTTCAGTTTCATTTCACAGAAAATTCCCAGTAATGAGAGGATCATCGAATTAAGATACAAGGATCACAGTCATCCAGGCGAGGCAGGCGAGCCCCCATTCCTTTCAGGTTACTCACTAGTGCTGATTTAGTTTTAACCTCAGTTTCAGATTCCTGCATGTGCAATAGGTGTGGCAAGGGTTGTGTCACAGGAGTTTGTCTGGACAAGAAACTCACTTCAGGCAAGTCCTGTTTTGCTTTTTTCACAAGTTCACTTGATTTCCAAGTTTTAGCTTTGAGCATCTATTACATTCAAAATGTAGAATTGACTACACACCCAAAGGAATTTGACCTCAGCATTAAACCCATCTGTGCAGAGAAATACCCACACACACTACACACACTAGGGGGCAGTCCAGTCTCCAGTGTTCTTATCTGTCCAGTTCCCTCACTGGTGTTCCATCTAGTTCCTGTTTTATTTTTTTTCTGGCTTCCCCCTTGAGACAGGCTCCTGGGGTGTTCCTAGCTATGAATATATGTTTTTGTCATGTGCTCCTGGTCTCCACCTCCATGTTTCTGCCCCTCATCTGTTCATAGTTTGTGTTCTTCTCCTTTTTTAGTGTGTTTTTATATTTCTTCCGTTTGCTCCCCGTGTGGTTGGTCATTGTCTCTGTATTCCAGCCCATGTTTCTCTGTATTTAGCTCGTTTTTTCTCTGTTCCTGTCTGTTAGTCTTGTTTGTATTTTGGTGAGTTTATGTATTTCGTGTTTTGTTTTCGTTTTGTTTTTAAGGTTTTTTGTTAAGCTTGCATTTGCATGTGTCTCCATCTGTCCTGCCTTCGTCTCCTCTGTTCTACGCACCCTCATACATGACCGGGCTTATATTTCTGGTCCTTTCTGTTTGCCATTTCTGTGGTCTGTGGTCAAACCCTGCACTTAGGTCTGCCCCCACAACTCACATTGTAACCCTTACCACACCTTTATTGTAGCATTGATTACCCCAAACATTAATCTCAATGCATTCAAATAAAAAGACAACACAGTGACTTGAATCTCACTTGTGGTCTTCGACCAGCTGCTGAGCTCCACGAGGCAATGCTTGTATAAGACTATTTAATGTGAATTCTAAATCCATTAAAATGAAAGTCAATATCAGACTAAACAAATACCAGTCTGCTCATTTGACATTTTGTTGATGTTTAAACTCTGGGCCAACACATGAAAAGGTTTCAGTTTCAATTTCCTGGGAAACACAGAGATCAGACAGAAACTGTGCTTCCACCAACACCATCATGCTGCTCACAACTTGACTCTGTCCTTTCTTTCAAACCACACATCAAGGCTCTGCTAAAATCAGCTTTACTTCTATCTCCATAATATTCTCTTCTTAGACCCTCGCTCTGCATAAAAGATACTGAAACTCATCCTCCCCATTAGACTACGGTTTAAGTTTAAACCTCTCCTGCCAACATACAAACCTCTTCATGGTTTAGTTCCCGCACCCGTGCTGCCTTGTCCGAACTCATAGGTCCTCTGAAGCAGGTTGCCTATCTGTTCCAAAATTCAGACTGCGGAACACATTACCACAATCTCTTTGTAGCTGTCTCTCACTCTCCTCCTTCAAAGCTCAACTTCTCCCTCTTCTATCCCTTTTCTCAGTACTTTCTCTCTGCTGCTTACTAAATATTTATTTATTTATTTATTTATTTATTTATTTATTTATTTATTTATTTATTCCCAATGTAAAGTGTCATTGGGTTTGGCTATATAAATTAAACTTATTATTATTATTATTATTATTATTATTATTATTATTATTATTAATAATAATATAAATTCCTCCCTCTGGAAAATTAATTATATACTATTATATCTAAATTATAATATGTAGTAAGTGGCTGTACACTGACATAACTTGAGGATTGCACATATTTGAATATCCTATACTGCAAACCATTAGCAAATACAATAATTACATTGAATAAGATTACTGTGTTACTGTGAAAAGAGATATTGGCTCAATTTCAGTTTTATTTAAATGAAAACTCTGAATCACACAAGGGTGTTGGATCTTTGTATACTGTAGAACAAACAATGACATCATGACAAAACCGACCAATCAGCTTTTGGCACCTCCAGGCTTTTGAAAGTTAACAGTGACTGTAATCATATAAATGAACACACAGTTTAGATGGTATAAACTGGAGGAGGATGAATCTTACTGTGACACAGTGAGAGAGAACACAGCACCAGGTAAGACTCTACTGTATATAAACTTTATTGTAATACAGTGTTTCTCCTGTTCTACTCTTGTAGGACTCCTATCCGGCTCGTTTTAGTGGTCTCCTGCTCCAACACATGGATTATGACCTCAAGACAGATGAGTTAAGTCAGGCATATTAAAGCAAGTAAAGCTAACTCTTTATTTTAAGGTCTGGTCCTTATTAGTTATGTATTAGATATTAGTTATTAGCAAATAATAATGTAAGAAAATTTGTTTATAAATGATAATCAAGGAATATTAACAGGTACTAATGTGAACGTACAATAGCAAAATTTTGTTTAATTATAGTATTTCACTGAATTTTGCTAAAAAGTTCTGGGAGCTCACATCCATGTTTAACAGTTTATAAACATAGAATATTATTTATAAGCATTTACTAAGGGTCAGGCAGTAGTTATTAAGAATTAATTGTTTCTATTAATTATTAATTGTCTTGCAAATTAAATAATAAAAATCATATAGATTAAGTTATCTCTGTAAATAATTATAGTTAATAAATAAATAATTAGTTATAACATAACTAATTAAATAAATAGTTATAACAATAATATGTGTTGATAGTTTATAAGGTATAAGCTCCATTATAATGTATTTAGTTATAGTTGTACAAATTCTTTAGTAGAGATGTTTGCAGACTATCTTAAAATCATTTGTATAAGGTCCAGCTTTAATCACATCAAACAAGTTATATGAACTTCTGTTTGACTAACATTGTTAAAAGTTGATTAATACCTGATTCAGGTAGTTTTCAGTCTTCAGCACACTTCACTTGCTACAGGCATCAGCAGTTTATTCTTTCAAACATACATAGAAGCACACATTTGTAAGCAGATGTATAAATCTATTATAAATGATAATCAAGGCATATCAAGAACATATTAACCTAAAATGTACTTTACATTAAAAATATTTAGTTAAATTACAGCTTATAAAATATTATTTATAAGCACTTACTAAGAAATAATAAGTTCTATTTTAATTATAGTCTTGCAAATACATTAATAAATATCTTATAGATGTAGCTAGTGCTGTGTAAAATATTTCTAGGTCATTTATAAGCTTTTAATAAAAGTCATTAACAAAGATCTTTAAAATGAAAATATATTTATTATTTGTACACTTTAATTTGGTAACACTATTTTAAGGTCTGCTTCTTAAGAATTACTAAAGTATTAACATGCAGTTTATAATCATCTAGTAAGTTGTTAATGATGACCTAGTAAATAGAAGCATATCATTTGTAAACAAACATCTTCATTCTTAATTATTATTACACATGTTATTACATGCTTACAAAGATCTGGCTAAATCTATAAGGTTCTTATCAATGAGTTGTAAAGACCATGACTAATAAGAGGAAATTACTCATTCCTGATTATTAATAACGAACTGTTATTATTATTGAATGCTTACAAATGACCTGGAGATAGTTCATAAAGAACTTGCTACAGCTGTAATATCTTAATTAATGAATTAGTAAAATTATAATTAAAGTACAACTTATTCATTTTAATAACTGCTGCCTGAATATTAATACATGCTTATAAATGATATTTCCAGTTTTAAGCTGTTAAACATTGACCCTAGCTTTTTAACATAATACTGTAATGTAACTAAACATTTATTAAAACGATTATTTACAATACCATACCATTTGTTGTGAATTCAGATCACTAATATCTGAATATTTCCTGATTATTATGTCACTTAAAGACAGTGTAAGTATGTTTTTAACTAAAGATTGAAATTAACATTCATTGCTTAAACACAATGGTGAACTAATTTGCATAAAACCTTTTTAGCACATTTAAACTCATCTGACCCACGTACATCCATAACACTTACTATTAGTTAATATATTAAGACCTTAAAATAGTGTTACCAGTAATTTCTATATTTTTATATATATATATATATATATATATATATATATATATATATATATATATATATATATATATATATATATATATAAGCTCCTATTTTATTATTATCGATCAAGTTATTTCATCATATGTTGTTAAAAACTAAATAATACTATAATATAATTATTTATAATATAGTAGTAATTTGCTGTTACATACTCTCTGCTTGTGCTACAGGCATCAGCACTTTATTAGTTCAAATACACTGATGCACAAATCTCTGCACAAAAAGTTGTTTGCAAGTTGTTATTAACAGGTATGCAAACGTATAACACATAATACTGTTTAATACAATATTATGAATTACGCAGAAGGTCATTATGAACTGCTTGTTAATACTTTAGTAATCATTAAAAAACAGATCCTTAAATAAAGTGTTACCAGTAATTTTTATGTTTTTAAGAACCTATTCTGATTAACAGTTATGCAAACATATTCATAACACAAAACACTGTTTATTATGATATTTTGAATTACTACGTTCATTATGACCTGCTTGTTAATACTTTAATAATCATTAAGACCTTATAAAGACTATTTAAAGTGTTCTCCAGCTAAATAAACATGTGCCGTGAAGAGGAACGTCTATCTAATGTTACTGCCTTTGTTTCTTTGATGATATGTTGGAATTCTGTGGATATTTTAATATATTTGTTCACTTTAAAGTTTAACATTTGAAAGTTATATTTTAACACAATATGATTATGAATCAATTCATGAAATGAAACTTAAATTATTATCTAACATAAAATATTGTTTTCACATTTTACCCAAATACTCAGACAGTACTGCATTAAAGGAGAGCTGATGGACGCTATGCAGACTGTGGAGATGGAGACTGAAATGAAGAACTGCAGTTAAATTCTCCGCTGATCTACAGAGGACCAACAGGAACGTGACGAGGACCAAAAACACCAGCATCAAACAGTGACTGCACTGCTGGCTTTAACAAAAGCTGTGATGGTAGAAGAACCAGCAGTAGCCACAAGAACGTGTGCAACGGGGCTTTGGATGTACGAGACAATTGCCATGGCTAGATGTCTGGTGGGTGAGGTCTCTGAGCTTGGAGGGACACCAGCAGGTGAGACAGAGCTGTGGGTGGACAGCACAAGCAGAATGGAAGAGGAAACAGTGGCGGTGAGAAGCGCGGGGGCACTGGGCGCTGTAGTCATGGTGGTTCTCCAGCTATTGGTGGCAGAGTCAGTGATGATTGGGGCTCTGAAGAAGACTGGAGTGATGAAAAAGCTGTTCAGCTACCTCGCCAGCTTTTCCGGCTTAGTGAGCGCCGCCCTGGTGGTCTGGATCCTGCGCTGGGCTGGAGCTTATGCCGCGTCCGTGGCAGTTAACACATTTGGTGTGGAGGGAGTCGCTGCTGGTGGGGTTGCAGCAGCGGCTGGAGCTACGGTAGCAACAATAGTAGTAGCGATAGTAGTAGCAATTGGAGCAAGATGGGCAGCCAGAAGAGTCAAGAAGGAGATTCAGTCCAGCTTAAATGGAATAGTAGGCATAACCATTGGAACTGTGCTGATGAGTAGCCTGTTTGCCTTTGCCCACCGGTGAAACCTGGACAGCACTTGTGCTATTGTACCAAGATATTTGATTTCCTGGGTAATTCAATATTTGAATATTCTACTAAATGTTATTTTAGGCAATCACATGTTTTTTAGAGGCCCAACATGTATCAGGTATGTATGTAATTATCAATCAATCAACCTTCATTTTCATCAGGAAATACATTTTCAATGCAGCCAAACATTTACAGCTTAAAGGGATCAACACAAAAATGAAAAAATCAGACCCTTATCTGGTAGACTAAATAGAAAGAACGATAAGGTAAAAACAAATAAACAATAAACTGAAACAAGATAAATAAAAGAATAAAGAGAAAAATTGAAAACTTTAAAACCAAGAAAAGTAAACCAAGTGAACAGTATTAAAATAAAGTAGATAAATAAAACGGTAATAGTAATTAAATTATGGGAAATTTCAATTGATGGAGAAAATAACAATAATAATAAATAATAAAATGCAAAAATAAATTAAAAACAACAGGAAATTTTATTAAAACATTAATATTATGATTGTAAAAATAATATATAATTGAAAAATGAATAAAACAAAACAAATACAATATAACAAATTTGTAAGTTTTTAGCTCGCTGGTGTGATTAAAAACTAATTTTTTCAGTTTAGTTAAAAACTCACAGTACCTGACTACAGCGTATCTGATAGTTACAAGTCTTTCTAGAAATCACTGAGGTGATATTTCAAACGTCTTTTTATTAACCACATTATTGATGAGTTTTGAAAATGAGTTTATCATGCAGCCATATGCCAAAGTATTTATAACCTCTGACTGTTTCAGTGTTGGATCCTGCCAGTGTAATGATATGTACTGTATTAAAATCAATGTTACTAGATTTGGAAAACAGCATGAACTTGGCATTTCTTGCCAACCTGTTGGGCACAATATAAAACTGTGTCATCTGCACAGAGATGCAGTTTGCAGCAAGTTCATTACACCATTAAACCTGTGGTGCTTTGCATGGTTAAATAGTTGTTCTCTACAACATAAAGGCTGTTGTGTAGGGTTCTTTAAAAACTATTTTTGTTCTATATAGCATCTGAAATTGTTTGCTATTGTTACATATATAAAAACATTTTTGGTACTTTATAGAATTCACGTAAAACGTATCTCCATTTTTGTTGATTATCATTTTGCCACTCTATTTAAAGGCAGCAGCAGCTGCCATTTACAATGTGTGAAAATTTTATGGACTAATAGAAATAACTTGGAAAAACTTCTGGTTCCATGGACTCACATTATAAGATTGGCTCTTGTAAAATTGTAATTTTGGAGATGTTTGTTTTTCAATGACAATATGTATAGAAGTTAGTACCCTAGTACACATTGTTGAGCTGTGCCTAGAGTGAGATCAGTGCCAAGTGAATAATGAGAAGAAAGAAAAACAAGAACAGACGTGTGCAAGCACAAACAGAGTCCATGCCCATCCCAAAAGTTTACAACAAACTGTTCAAGTGCATCCAAATGTGAAAATTTGAAATACAATTGCACATTGTCTTACAAAACTAATCCAGCATCAATATAAAATGAAAAATGTATAAATTTGGCATAAATTCAAGATGTCAAGACATGTATGTCTTGCTTAATGCAATGTCAACAATCACTGTCTGTATCTGTTAATTCACAATACTTACATAAATAAAGTATACAGGAGTTTAATGTGCAATTCTGACTTAGTAATAATTTAATATTTTTTATTGTAACATGGCATGTAAATCTTTTAAAGATGAATGAAATTCTGTTGTTATTTACTCTCGCTCTGTTACATAATCTGTTCTGCTATAACACATATTTACCAATGAGCACATAATCAGTAGTTAGTCTTGTTAATGTGTAAGTACACATGTAATATAAAGTAGGGCTTCTGTAAAATGAACGTATGTGGCTCATATAAGCTCATATATACACCACATTTCATAAGAGCTATTAACAACACTACTGCCAAGTTTATGAGGAATGAATGTTGTCAGTTCGCCATCTGCTGGCTTTTGTTTCAACATGCATTTAAAAAAAATCTTTACAAATCAGGGAAAGATCAAGATTATATTTAATCTCTGGAAGCACAAAGTATAGTGTTTTAAACCTCAAAGTCAAATAGCTCAGCAAATACTGTTTATAAAAATTCAATGATTTGATTTGATTTGTATTTGATTCTGGTACTCTTAGCATCCTTATTTTTACTGGACCTATGCATGACAGAGTGTACCACTCAATTCTCCAGTCTAGGTGTGGGTGTGGACGGCTCTGACCTGTACTGGTTTGCAACCTACCTAACAGACAGAAAGCAGTTCATCACTCTTTTTGGATATACTCCACTACCACCACTTCTGTCACTGAAGCGTGTTCCACAAGGTTCAGTCTTTGGACCGCTCTTGTTTATCATGTATTTACTCCCTCTTGTTAAAAGGGTTGTCATTTCAAACTGGATTTTCCCAGATCACACCCAGATTAACTGGATAAAGCACAACTTTCTCATGCTAGAGAGTGACCTAATGGAAGCTATTGTATTTGAATCTAATGAACCCTCAACTGGTACCTTTGCTCTTCTCGTTGCTAATATAATAGTGTATGCTTATACTGGGTGTCCTCCCTGACTCAACTATTTATTTTGTTCATTGTACAATATTGCCATCTGCTACACCATCAACCACACCACTGTGCCTTTCAGATGTACCAGCATTGAGATATAATAGGATGTTTTTACCCAGACCAGTCAGAGACTGCCTTTATCTGTGCAGTTTCTAAAGCTTTTACCATCCAGATTTCAAACAGAGATTCTCTCAGCTAAACAGTAAATACTATTTGACCAGAGGAGGTTGCTCTCTCCATAAGTCATGGTTCCTCCCAATGTTTCTTCCTCCAGTCTTGTGGGACTTTTTTTTGCCACTGTCGCCTCTGGCTTACTCATAGGGTGATAGATATTGTATCTGCATGTTTTCAAACTTCTGAAAAGCTACAACACTGCTGTTAAAAGCACTATACAAAAAAACTTAACATGAATTTAATGGAATCTTCATATTGAACCACACTGTCCAGGCAACAGTAACTCTCTCTTTATACGCTCCAGAGGGTCACAAAACGTTGCTGTCCATCTTCTTACTCATACCTGATCACCTCACACTCATTCTCTAATTTCTACATTAGCTCCCTATAAAGTATCATACGTATTGGGAAATCCTGCTACTCACTCACACCCACAAGTCCTCCTCAGAGTTCCTCATTATTCCTTCATTGAGCTTAAACAGCTTTAGCGATCAAGCATGTTTTAGAAACACTCTGAAGCACTCCCTCTCCACAACTCCAGTGGTTTAATTCCAATCTCACCCTCAAATCTGACCTCTGGTCTACAACCTTCTTCAAACCAACACCACTCTTCTGTCCGGCCTTCCCCTCTGCTGCCTTTATATCTTTTGTTATGCTTTACTGTTCAGATCTTTTTCCAACTACACATTTGTTCAGTATTGATTTCATAGCAAACACCATTGTGGTTTTTAAAAAACACACTATATATTTTTTTATTTTTAATACCTTTGCAAAGAAACTCAAACAAAACTTTTTCACTTCGTCAAGTATTATGTAGTATTTTAAGGGGAAAAAAATAATGTGATCTATTTTGGAATAAGGCTGTATAAAGTGTGGAAAAAGTGAAGCACTGTGAACACTTCCTGGAAGCACTTTATAATATAATCAGTTGATCTTCACTTTCCCTTCTCACATACTAACATGATCCACAGTCCACTGCTAGCGGTTAGAAGAAGAGCATATCATAGAATCATGGTGCATATCCTCCGTCATTGTCTTTGCAACTTTTGGTGTGGAAAGTCAGTCATGGTTGCCTGATGCAGCAAAAATCTCCAGTACAAAGTGAAAGTAGTGCAAAAACAAATATATATATAAATATTGTTGTCGAATCTCTCTAAATAATTTAACTAGTCCATCAGTTCATATTAATCAGGAATAATCGTAGTCTCTTTAATTAACAGTGGCCACTGATCCCTGTCTGTGATATTCTATTCATGTCTGATAGCCTTAATATTAAAATGATCAGGACAGGGTCCTGAGCTGCTTATTAGTTATGGGCCTCAATGTAAACGGTTTTCTATGGTAATCTGTTTATATTGTACATTTTTTAAAAAATACACACGTCTTTCAGGAAATCTACAAACCTGGCAACCCTGAAGTCATTAAAAAGAAGAAGCTTCTTCATAATTTGTCGAGGTTGGACACACCGGCAACGAGAAAGATTTAATGTGATATTATAGTGATCTACCAAGCTGATTTTCCAACGTAGAAAAAGTTGGATTGGAAGGAAAATGACATCCGTTTATGCAGGTGAGAAAATATTAATACCACAGTCAACATCTAAAATACAATAAATGATCTGACCAAACCTCATATTAGGTACAGCAATGTGAGGTGTTGTGAACTAATTCCAAAGCTAATTATGTTCTGGTGACATAAATCATGATAATATAAGATTATTGGCAAATCTTTATGTTTTCAATGGTTTCAGTACAAAAATAGAACATGAAAGTGAAAGTAAAGTTCAACAGCATACTTTCTGCCATGAGGTAGATTTGTTTACTGCATGGGTTGTTGTATTGTAAGCCACAGACACTGTAGGCTTTTCGAACTTCTGTAAAGCTGCTTTGGGACAACACTGTTGTATACAGCGCTATACAAATAAACTTAAACTACGGTGTAAAAAGCTTAGGCATGTAACTTATATAACTCAAGTCTTTATCTAATCAGTAGGTGTATGCTCACCAGTAAGAACAGTAGATCTGATTAGAACAGATGTAAATAATCATACATACAATACAAAGTAACATGAATATGTTATTGTGAGAGAAGTAGATCAGATCTTGAGCTCCAGTTTGAAGAACAAAGTTAGGTTCCAGATTTCTCCTGAACGCCCCAGACATTGTATGAATGTGTTCAGTTCCTTCAGCAGCAATCTTGATTTAGCTTAATGAAGTACTGAGCAGTCAAAGCAGGTATTAGATGAGAACTGTAAATAATACTGGGTTGTTACTTACTGTATTAATATTGTTTGAATATTTAAATAATAAAGTGTTTACTGAGTAAAAACAGCTTTTTAATAGCTCTTTTTCAATATTTAACCCTCTGGGGTCTGGAGGCATTTTCTTGATTTTTCCAGATATATACCACATATGTGTTCTATTCAAGTTTTCAGAACAGTTACCGCTCTCTCTATAACATGGGTCCATTTTACACATTTGAAATACATGAAGACATAATTGCAGTAATTCCTAATATCCTCAACCATCACCCTTATGCAAGTGGCAAAATTGTTTTGCTGCAAGGGCGGGTTTGACACTAAGGGGGACACATTTTCTAATATAAATCAAAGCCCACCCTATCCCCTAAATATCACCTATAAGCTGATTCCACTGTAGGTATACCCCTGGTTCCTATGCCAAGGATAGATGTATTACATCATGTCTGCTCCCCAAAGATGCTGAAGCTACTTCAGTGGCTGTAAACTTCTCACTCACATCTGTGTCTGAGTTGAAAAAAAACATAATGGAAGGTGTTTAGTGATTTCCTGACATTGTCTCACAATTTTTAGACAGACAGGAACTTAAAACTAGGAGCTAAGGTGTATCTCAACTCCACTTCTTAGACTCATAACTCTGGATATGACTAATTTACAATATCACTATTGGACTAAACAGAAAGTGTGACTGTACTGGATCATGTTTTAACTGTATTCTCCTCAATATTAACACAAACATTCAGAACATTAGTCACATGAACACATTGACAGACCTCAGATTGTTAGACTGAACTTAACTGAGAATGTAAATTGCGTCACACTGTTATATGGTTGTGTTTCCAAATACCTGATGCAGCTTCTGTTCCTCCTGATCTGAGGGTGGTCCTACTGGGTAACGCTGGTGTTGGAAAAAGCGCAACAGCCAATGCAATACTAGGAAGAGAAGCTTTCAGAGAGACTGAAACTACAGAGTGTGAGATACAGAGAGGAAGAGTGAACAGTAGAACCATCTCAGTCATCGACACTCCAGGAATCAACAGCACAGCTCTCAGTACAGACCAGCTGAAGACTGAAATAGAGAGGATCCTCTCACTGTCTGCTCCTGGTCCTCACCTGTTCCTGCTGGTGATCCGAGTGAGGAGATTTACAGAAGATACGAAGAACACTGTGAAATGGATTCAGGAGAACTTTGGAGAAAAAGCTCTGAAGTTCACCATGGTGCTCTTCACCGGAAGAGAAGAAATGACAAGAAAACAATGGACAATCTTTTCTCAGGAACATGAGATGCTTGAACTGATCAGTAAGTGTGGGTTCGGTTATGATGTGATCAACAGTGTGCGAGAAATGAATCCTGCTCAGATCGCAAAGCTTCTGGAGAAGATCGAGACCATGGTCCAGCAGAACAGGGGTCAGCACTACTCTCCTGAGATGTATGAGGCTGTCCAGAGAAAGAGGCTAATACAAGAAAAGGCACAAGAGAAAAAAAGTGAGGAGGATGAAAAAGAGAGCTGCAGTCAAAAAGTAAAACTGAAGGAAGAATTGGAAAATGGAGAAGACGAGGGAAGACCAGAGATAGAGGACACAGAAGACAAAATCCAGGAGCTACAGGGAGCAACCGGAGGAATTTTGCATGGTCCAGGTGGGTGAAGTATAAATAAAATACGTTGGTCAATGTCAGTGAAAGAGGCACATTGATTTTAAACAGTGATCAGTTGATCACTGACTACTGTTTACTGCACACAAATTCCCAGTTTTCTCTGTGACTCTTTGCTTTGCAAGTCAAAATGCATGGCAGCATGCTGACAAAGATGGGAATTAAGACGAGACAGACTCGCTATTGTGCATCATGCACAGTGTGATCAACTTTTGCCCAGTATTGAAGTACAAGCCCAATTCCAAAGAAGTTGGGACAGAAAGTAAACGCAAATAAAAACAAAAAGCAGTGATTTATAAATCTACTCTGACCTGTATCTGAACAACAGCACAAATACAACATATTTAATGTACCTTATCAGTATCTTATCAGCAACATTGTTAGATGTTCAAAGGCATCTTGAACAGATGATTCATGCCTGGGTATAAAAGTAGTATCTAAGAAAGGTCCTATTTCAGCAAGGATCGTTCACCACTTTGCGAAAATACATCACTCAAAAATCTAACAGATTCAAATCATGTCCCTCATACAGGGACTGTAATGATAACTTATTTCACCTCTGCAGTGTGTAATGTTATCACACGATTCAAGAAAATCTGAGAAATCTCAGTCTGTAAAGGGTATGACTGAAAACTACAACTCAATGACCTTCAACTCCTCAGACAGCACTGCTGCCTATTAGAGAGTGATTTGTAATATTAAAGAGTCACTTGCACTATTAGTGGGTAACCTTCAGTATTAGAGAGAAACGTGCATTACTAGCTGGTAATCTTCACTATAAAGTTTAAGTTTAGTTTAAGTTTACAATATTTTATCACTTGTGTTTTGCACACAGCGAAATTTGACTTCCGCATTAAAACCATCCGTGCAGTGAAACTTATACACACACTAGTGAACATACACAACACTTGCCTGGCGCGTTGGGCAGCCCTATCCATGGCGCCAGGGGAGCAGTTGGGGTTAGGTGCCTTGCTCAAGGGCACTTTAATCGTGTCCTGTTGGTCCTGGGGATTGAACCGGCGACCTTCCAGTCACAAGAGCGGACTAACCTTCAGGCAACGACTGCTATATTAGTGAGTAACTTGCACAAATGTATAAGCTCTATTAACATTAAACATATTTTTACAAACATGTGCTGCCTTTTAGACAGTAATCATAAAGTGGATGTGCTAGACTAACCTGCCTGCAGACCAAAACTGTCTCCCACTCAAAATGATAACAAAAGCCCTGTACCGTTGCACAATGAAACTGAATGAAAGAAGGGTTCGAGGCCCCAAATTTGTGTAAAATCTTCTATGTACTACAGGAACAAGTACTACTGTTTTATTAGCATTTCACATTCTGTCTTAACTTTTCTTGGAATTCGGTTTGTATTTAAATTACTTTAATGTAAAACAATATTTTACATGTTAAATCATTAAAAAATTTTACCTTCTGCTTTGATATGTTTAAATGTAGACACTTCACTAAAAAAGAGTTAAAGTACAATTTTGGGCAAGTATTGCTACTTTCTGTTATGTACAGTTTCTTTGTACTTTTTAAAAAAATCTCCACATTTTTTTAACCTCCTTGGGTCTGAGGGCATGACAAGTTTATAAACCTCAGAGGGTTTAGGTGTGACTGTTTGCAAGACCCCAGTCATCCCAGGGCTGTGAATACAGTGGTCTTCCAGTGAATGGACTCTGTTTTTTTTTTTTTTTTTTTTTTTTTGCAGGATCAGATTTGAGGATCGTGCTGCTGGGGACTACTGAATCAGGAATAAGTGCTTCAGGAAACACTATCCTGGGCAGAGAAGCATTTGAGACGGACCTCCTCAGCAGTACCATGAAGTGGAAGAGACAGGATGGAATGGTGGGGAATAAAACCATAACTGTGATTGACACTAAGGGAGTCCCACTGGGGGGTCATTTTTCGTGGTTATGTGAACTATTGCAGGAGTGCCTGTCTATGTGTAGCCCTGGTCCTCATGTGTTCCTGCTTGTAATATGGTCTCCCATAAATGTATGGTCTCAGGAAAAAATTGGCCTACTAAAGAAGAACTTTGGGGAGAAATTTACAAAACGTTGCATAGTGCTACTCACACATGGAGACATGTATGGCAGAGAGCAAAATGTACTACATTGTTTTTCTGAGTTTCAGAGACTTGTACACAGCTGTTCAGGCGTTTATCACATCTTCGATAATGAAGAGAAAGAGGACTGCACTCAGGTTACAGAGCTGCTGGAGAAGATAGAGGCTTTGGTGGAGAAGAATGGAGGACAACACTACACTACTGAGATGTTCCAGGAGGCCCAGAGTAAGAACGTTAAAAAGGCACTGGATGGTCTAGAGTCCTTATTAGATTTGAAAATACAGCTGATGATTCTGGCAATGCACCTTGAGGCTAAAAGCCAGTTAGCTCAACAGGAGCTGGAGAAAATATGTGCAGAAGAAGACCAACAAAGAAGAACAGGGGAGGACAATTCATGCCGTCTGTTGTAAAGACTATAATTCAGAAATTCAGTCTATTTGACTTTGGTAAAGTAGCAGGCAAGTTTCATTTAATCTGATAAAAAAGTTACTAAAGTGGGAATAAAACACAAGTCTAAGCTGCTACTTCTAAAATCTCTTCATTCCAGCCAGATTAGTGCAACACCTTGTATTCCAACACAAAAGGGACACTTCGTTTTATGGTCTGCTTACTTGATTACTAAAGCATTAACATGTAGTTTGTAATGACCCTGTAAGTAACTTATACTACACTTATACATAGAAATATAATATTTGTAAGCAAATTTAGAATTATTGTTGTAATGTGTTTCTATGATGTTTCTAAGGTTTTCTGTTAATTGCTAAAAAAAATGCTAATTAATAATTGTTAAAGGCTGAGCACAAGCTAATATAAAAATGTCAAACATAACTACAGCGGAGTTTGAGATCCTAACTTGTGATTATTAAAAGTCAGAAAACATTTTATTGTTTACAAAGTCAAGAAAAACGGCTTAAAATACTGTTTAGCTCCGCCCACTGTTCAGAAACTTCCATAGGCTTTATGCGTGTGACGTAGATGGTGGACAACAGCGCTAGAAGATGCACTTATGGTAATACACAATGACAGAAAACTGTTGTTTTTTCCGGCTGTAGTAACTGGATGTACAGTGGACCCCCGAGTACAAACGGCCCAAAGACCCCCAAAATATCCAGAAAGTTGACCTGTCAACTTTAAACAGACACATTGGAAAGGACTTCTTCTCACTGTGTAATGATGCTTCGCTGATTTCCCATGAAGGGGTCGCGAAGACACCAGGTAGTGTGAGGCGAAAAGGGGAGGGTTGGTGGAAAAATACAGATAGAAATTTATTACAAACAAAACAGAAAAATGTTCAAACAAAACTCTACTGAAAAAGAAATAATTGGAACTTAAAATAAAATGATCTGACTTGTAGTCAGTCTAGACAAAATGAGTACCTGATCGCAAGAACACAGAACTACCCCATTTGACTAGCTTTTTAACAGCACCTCAGCTATACCTCAGCTCAAGGTCAGCACTCTACAGCTTGACTCCTGAGTACTGGGATTTTCTCCATCTTGTAGGACAGGCCCACCACTGGTTGAAACCATTTCCGTCCTACAAGGATGGGCCTTTCACTTGAACAAAAAGAGCAACAACAACCAAACATAACAGAACAAAACAGAACATAAGGCCTTAATAAACAGAAACAGTGCACACATACCTTCACCTGTCCTCCTCTTACCCTTAACATCCATAATCTTCATTTCACGCCTGAAGATTATCACAACTATGGGCTTACACGAGAACTGGATCTTAAGTCTGGCGCTGTTCCAACAATATGGGCGTGTAAGGAAACCAGCGAGAGGAGTTCAAGAGCCTCCTTGTACATGGAGGTAAACCAGATAAGCGCAGTTACTGTTAGTTCGGTGGGTCATGCTAAGCTAACGTAGCTGAGTTATGAAGATTTATAGAGTCGTCTGAGAGCGAGTTCCACTTGAATCATATTTACTACAATAACTGTACCTCTACATCTGAGTGTAACTGGTTGCTAGGCTGTTGTCATGAATAATGTTGGTTATTTAGCTAGATACTGTTTACACTCAGGATGAGCTGCTGTTGTGTGTGTGGCTAAATGTCTCAGGACTAAGTGATATGGTGGTCTAAAAGTCTCAGGACTAAGTGATATGGTGGTCTAAAAGTCTCAGGACTAAGTGATATGGTGGTGTAAAAGTCTCAGGACTAACTGATATGGTGGTCTAAAAGTCTCAGGACTAAGTGATATGGTGGTCTATTTCTACATTACAGCTCTTTCAGATTCAAATTCAGAAATATCATCAGAATCTGAAGAACCAGCGCTGGAACATTCTCAGTCCCAGTCAGTCATAGTGCTGTTGTACCGCCGCGCTGTTCACTGTTGTCCACCAGTGACGTCACACGGTAGCGTTCAGGAATTTCCATAACAAGCTCGGGTTTTTCCAACAATTGAGATAAAATCATTAGTTTTAAAGCAAATTAAGCTGCGAATTTCATTTTAAATCATGTTTATGTATTTCCGGTATAAAAACCAATGTGAAATCACCAGGGGTGTTGCTAAGTGGTGCTTAGCCTTTAAGAGTAAATTGACTGGATAGTGAAGTAGTCTAGTATCAGCATTTTATACCATCAGCCACTGAAACACCAACACATCACACATACCGTTCAGTATATTTCAGTATATTTACTGTTTAAATACTGAATTGAATGAATTATTTATAAAGCTCCAAATTTTTTTTCCCTTACTTTAAGTAAAAACAACGGCTATATTTAAAATCAGAAAAAAGTGCATCTTAAAGTGTGTATTTATAGAGAAAGTAAATAAAATGTGAGTCTTCACAGATTGACATGTTGGTTTTACAGAGCGGTATTCACTTTTCTGTTTTTAGAGCTTGTTATTCTTTCTGACTCGCTTTAGTCTCCGGCTGCTGCTCCTCGCTTCGTACCTCGCCTGTATGCGCACCACACTCCCCAATGTGCACAGATCTCATTGGCTGAGGAGGTGATCTTACAGCGCAAGCGATTGGTCTGTGAGTTCACTGCACCGTAAAGCCTGTATACCGTAAAGACAAGAAAAGCTTCGCCTGTTAAAATAAACACAGTCTAATTTAAATTATTCTCCATAGATTATTGGTTTGGGTCCACGTTGGACAACGTCAGGGTCCGGATCCGGACCACGGTCCACCTATTAGTAACCCCTGTTTTAGTTAAAAGAACAAGAAATGTTTTTATATAACTGAAAAATAAATAAATAAATGCAAAAGTTATGTTAGCATTTCTCTTCTAACTCTGTAATGTAAAGGTATTGTATCATGTAATTTGCATGTAGTTTCCATCTAGCAAGTTTTAGGAAAAGTTCCCTTTCTTTTCTTTTAACATTTATTTATGTTTTTACTGTTTATTACGATTTTACTGTTTTTTACTGTTTATATATTATATTTACTATATTTTTATAGTCCTGAATATAGTACTGTTTTTACTGTCCTGTGCTGGTCTTGTGACTCATGCACATGATAAAAAATATTTTTTTATTTAATTTTAATTTAATTTTTTTTCATTCAAAAGAACAAATAATCATTTAAATGCCTACAATATAACCTTTGTGGCAACTTAACTAATGGCCTAAAACTATTTTTTTAACAAAAGTGATGAAAAAGCAAGTTCAGCTACTACAAAGAATCAAAACATAACTGACTAATTTTCATAACAACACATACAAAATAAAAATATTTAATGGAATTTATTGGTCCGAGCACCCATCTGTCCTTACATACACATAAAATCTATTTTCTCAACCGATATTATAAGCTCATTTTATGCACCAACAATTAGAATAATAAATCTAAATAGCTGTAATAACTATAACATGTTCAGCAAATGTTCTTGATTGGCTGTAATAAGGACAACATTTATGCCAACTATTCGTATACTGTTAAAGCAAAGCTGGTAAAAGATTTTTTTTCATCTTAGTATTGTGTTTTTTTTATTATTTATTTATTTATATTAAAACAAGGGCCAATCTGATTATACTGAAGCTGCAGCTGCTGTGGGTTCTGAGAGACAGTCAAGTTCACCTACATAAAGCTAGAGTTTTTAAGAACAGATAATTCTTTATTAGTCCCACAGTGGGGAAATTCACCATGTTACAGCAGCAAAGGGATAGCAAGGCACTCAGTACAAACAATAGATATAAACAGTACAGCATATACAACATAAATAATACAAGTCAAGAACTCTTGAGATTGTATTTACAAATAATTGCACATTGGCCCTTAATTGAACATGGGGGAATGGAAAAATATTGCACATTAGAGTTTTATTCATTTTATTCATGTCCATTTTTCAATCCCAGTCATTGGATTGTGCAAACTGTGCAGTCCTAAAATTCATAATTTTTGGAAAATTGTTGAAGTTTCTAACTAAGTTCATCCTAATTGTGGCACAAGATGAAAATGAATTCATTCCAGTTGACATTGTCACTGAAGACTGGTCATTGAGGAACAGGTGGTAATTAAAGACCTGTTTGACTCGCTAAATACGTTCACCATGCTGACTGGAGAACTGTAAAACAAACTCTTACATTAAGGACTGATGGACGAAAGGACTGACTTCTTGTTGTTTTTATTCTGTGTAACATCCTATCTAGCTGTAAAGCTCTGGGTATGGCCTGGTCCCGGCCACCAAAAGGCATGCCGAGCTGCCAACAAGACCCAATGTCCTGCCCCTGGACGCAGGGCTACATAAAGACCGCGGGGAGCTGGGGAGGTGGTGGGGTGCGAATTTCGTCACGAGAAGGTGGGGGCAGAGGAGTGGTTTATATAGAGCGTGTAATGATTGAAGGGAGGAGTTTGGGCGTGGTCCTTCTCCCAAACTTAAGTTATTTCATAACTTCATTTATCAAACCCAATGATTACAAAGTTACTTGCCCATTTTTTTTACATGTTCATATTTCAAATATGTTCATGATATTATTTGTGTATAAATTAAGTGTGTCACATTATATATAATATTAATGGGCCTCATTCACCAATACCCTATGTTTTTAAGTTTTAAGAAAAATGTGAATAATGGTTTTAAACCACAGATTGTTTCCACCTTTGTGTTCTTGCATGTGTAGAAAGTCAGAATCTTCTGGAAAACTTTTTCCTGAACAGGAACTGAATTGGGCCCAATGTTATGCACAATAAACCTGGCTTATTCTTAATTTGCTTTATATAAAAACATCTAGTAAATATTGTCTGAATTAGCAGAGATTACCAGATTTGAGTCTCTTTCGGTATGAGTCTAATTTATTACAACTTATTGGAGATCAGCAGTTGACATACATTTCACATTGGTTCATATTTGGTCTATTTAGACCCATCAGCACTTATTTGTATAGAACTACAATTCATATGCATATAATTAATATAATAATAATGCTAGTAATGGGTATTTTAGTTTAAGTATCTGATACTGAAGAAGTTGTTGTTGTTCTTTTTGTACAGTTACTTGTGAGCTATGCAATTCTTAGCCATAAATCTTAGAAAAAATACCTTAGACCCATCAGTGTCTAATTAAATCAGTTTTTTATTAAATATAGAGTTTTACCAAGTATTATACATTAAATCAACTAAGTTGATGTTTTATGAATAATAACAGGTTATTGGATGAAGTGCTGTTTATCAGCAACACTGCTTCAAAAAGTTTTTATTTATAGTGAAATTCCAACATTTTAAATCAAATTTATGAGTATTTTTTTCATACAATGTCTGAAGCACTGTGTTGAAAATGGGTTCACTAAAATAATCGTCTTGACAAAATATAAAAACACTGTATCAACAAATAGCAAAAATATAGAATTTTATTAATATGTTTTTATTAGAAATGCCGTATTTTGTCACCATAACATATATAAACAGGTCAATTCATTGGTGGTTCTGGATAGTAAATAAAAGCATTGTTCAGAACTGCGGTACAGTATAGCCAAAGGGCTTGTTCCATTAAAAAGCCCTTATTGTTCCTTGACCTTTCTGCATGTAAATATAAAGGGAAGTTGTAAGCTAATATTTGTTTAAGCAAGTATAGTAGCTCATTTACATTTAACAACACAGACTCTTATCACAGAGTCACATGTACAAGAAGCCATGGACTGTGGCCTGATGTAAACTCTTAAAACACAGTAAAAAGTCCACCATCCACTAAACCATTAATAAACAAAGATTACAAACATTACAAAATGGTTTATTATGATTAAAGGTTTTACTTTAATCAGTGACTGTAAAATATTGTTTCAGAGTGTTCAAGTGTCCTACCTCTAGTTTTCTGGTACTATATCGCAAAGGAGATTCTATATAGTACCAAAACGTTCTAAAATAGCAGAACCTATTTTGGTTCTATGTGGAACCATAACCTCTTTTTCTTTTCATTTATGGTGTCTTTCTTTTATTATATTTCCTCCTCTGTCAGTTAATCTTCACCTGCTGGCTCAATGGTCCCTATATGAACTTAAGGACTCCATTTCCTATGAGCCAGCAGGAAATCACCCAACTTCGGTGTCTCCACTTTCCACCAATTCAATTAAATTCAAATTAATTTATACATGAAACATATTTAAAAGCCAAAGCTGACCAAAGTGCTGTACCAATGTGTACCGAGGTATAAAATTTGTGTGAGAATTAAGAGAAAAAACTGTATAAAATCAACATGTTAAAATAACAAAATAAACATAATAGAATAAAAATAAAATAGGAACAGTAAAAGTAAAAAAAACAAAAAACAGATATCAGATTAGTGAATATTAGGAACACAGCTTACATATACAGAAGCTAATTAAATAATTAATATTAAATCACAGTTGTAAGCAAGTGAAAAGAGATCAGTCTTAAGACAGGACTTAAACTGATCAATGGAAGACATGGATCTGATTCCATATGGGATAGAATTCAAGTCGGGGCAGCCAGAGAATACATAGAATGCACAGTCACCCTTGTGTTTTAAATGAGTGTAAGGGATTTTTAGCAATAGTTTGTTAGAGGACCTGTTTGCATTATATGGACTTATCATGTCACAAATGTACTGTGGGGCCAAACCATGCAGAGCCTTAAAATATGTATATGCATATGTATAGATTTGTGAATATGTGTATGTATGTATATATATGTACAACTATTTTGATTCATTTTTCTTTGTATGGTTATTTATTATTATTACTATTATTATGATTATATTTTTGTTATGGTTGTTTTGTTTTATTTTTATTTATTTTTTATAATTATTATTATCATTATTTATTTATTTCTTTTGCCTTCTTTATTGCCTGTCAGGCCTGGAGTAAATAGATAAATAAATAAAATTAATAAATAAAAATACAAACATTAACAAGAATAGACTATAGAAACCTATAGAGCTGTTCTTGTAAAAGAAAATATGTTTGGTACATAAGTGCATTTGGATTACCAGACATGACAGGTAAAAAAAAAAAAAGGAAATGTTACAGTCTCATTTCAAAATAGATTAAATTCATTTTCTCCCTAAAATTCTACACATAATTCCCCATAATGACAAAATAAAAAAAAAGTTTGTTTGACTTTTTTTGGCAAATTTATTAGAAATAAAAGTCACATGTACATAAGTACATGTGACTTTAAGTACATTTGCCATGACACTCACAATTGAGCTCAGGTGCTCCTGTTTCTACTGATCATCCCTCAGTTATTTCCACAACTTGATTGAGGTCCACCTGTGGTAAATCCAATTGATTGGACATGATTTGGGAAGGCAGACACCGTCTATATAAGGTCCCATAGTTGACAGTACATGTCAGAGCAAAAACCAAGCCATGGAGTCCAAGGAATTGTCTGTAGACCTCTGAGACAGGACTGTATTGAGGCACACGTCTGGGGAAGGGTACAGAAACATTTCTGCCGAACTGAAGGTCCCAATGAGCACAGTGGCCATCATCCGTAAATGGAAGAAATTTGGAACCACCAGGACTCTTCCTAGAGCTGGCCGCCTGGCCAATCTGAGTGATCGGGGTAGAAGGTCCTTTGTCAGGAAGGTGATCAAAAACCAAAGGTTCACTCTGAGAAAGCATCAAAGTTGCTCTGTGGAGAGAGGAGAACCTTCCAGAAGGTGTATGGTAGAGTGTATGGTGGAGCCAAGAGGCACCTGAAGGACTCTCAGATCATGAGAAACAATATTCTCAGGTCTGATGAAACAAGAA
Organism: Megaleporinus macrocephalus; assembly: GCA_021613375.1. Classification (NCBI taxonomy): domain Eukaryota; kingdom Metazoa; phylum Chordata; class Actinopteri; order Characiformes; family Anostomidae; genus Megaleporinus; species Megaleporinus macrocephalus. Next base: position 40,092,863 of record CM038722.1, on the reverse strand, counting down.
TGCCATGTGTGGAGGAAATCAGACACCGCTAACCACCTGGCCAATCACATCTCTACAGTGAAGCATGGTGGTGGCAGGATCATGCTGTGGGGTTGTAGTTCGGCAGCAGGAACTGGGAGACTCGTATACTACATACGAGACTAGATAACAGAGAAACAAAATGCTTTGATATGCCGCCACCTGTGAGCATTAAGTATTTAGTGAAAGACATCATATTGCACTTACGCTACATTTAACTTATAATCTTCTTCCTACATATAAACACTGATTAGGTATTCCTAGGTATTGCAATTAGGATGTATTTAGGTATTTTCTCTCTAGGCATCAGTACTGGGCCTCGTTTGAGGTAGTGTTTGAGCCCAAGGGTAGTTTGGGCATGGACTTGTTTGTATTAGCTGGAGATATATGCTCTGACTAAACACAAAGCACTTGCGTTATTCGCTCTGGTTGAGATCATCTGCTAAATGCTGTAAATGTAATTATAAATGTAAACAATCTGTGATCACGCTTGTTTAACAGGAACTACATTTGCATTGTTGAACTTTCCATTATACTTATTGCATATCAGATCATATTTAGAACACCTGTGTATACTGAGTATGTCTTCTGTAAATTATTATATATTATTATTATTATTCTTTAGTGTTTCACATGTTCATTAAAGATATTGTTTGAACATAAATCATTATTTTAATTCTTATTTACTTAACATTAACATTCAGAATTACAAATACTTCACACTAAACTCTCACTTTACATGCACACACTTGTGATGATCACTTCAATCTGTCTTGAACTCTGACGGACGGTATCTGTAGCCCTCTACAGCTAAATAGCCCTCACCGAAATTTCACACATACACAATCACTCACATATAATTCTTATTAAAATGCACACTTCTCTCACCAGGTGGCCGTGGAGCCCCCCACCCTGGAAGCTTAACAAAAGTCCCTCAGAGTGCCACCAGGTTATCTCGCTCCACCACAAGTTCACCTCTAGCACACTGCCACTGTCACCACCCATCAGTGTCCCCATCCTGGGTCTCCCACTTTCAAACCACGCCTCACCCTATTTTTATTTTGACACCACAGCTGATCCTTATTGACCTTGTCAATCTCTTGAGAAAACAAGCCATGGTTTTGACCTTATAATTCATGTTTTGAACCTGAAAGAACCAGAAAAAACAATGTGAGTTCAATCTGGTTATGCTGTGCAGGTCATACGGTAAGGAAGTCGCACTGGTGCTCAGTGGATATTTACAATGCAAAAAATGCAAAACATGTCGACAGTTTGTAAGATTGTGACGCTGGCACAAACCAAATGCTCACAGATGTTAAAGGCTATAAATCAAAAGTGCTAAACTGGCTGACAAATTCGAAGAGCAAATCAAAAAGGGACACAAACAGGAAACAGATCAAAAACCAGGTGAGACAAGAAAGACAAACTGCTCAGTATGCTTGGCAAACGCCGCTACTCTTTTACATCAAACAAAGAAAAACATATACAGACTGAGGTATGGAGGTAAGGGTCATCGTAGTCAGAACTCCCAGAGGAGCTTCTGGCTTCATGTCTGTAACTGGCTGAAGGTGTGACAGTGACATATTGGCTGGTAGGATCTTTTTATATTCCAATGACTCACAGAGCATAATACAATGGGATGAACTGATATGTATAAAGATCTAACGTTACATAATATTACAAACAGTAAGACCAGTGCCCCCTGTGGTGAAGGTGTGGTCTTAATGTCATACAAGTATAACACTGAAAACAGAAGATACACTCCTGCACAGCTTCAGCTTTACTGGACAGCACTTCATTTGGAAGCCATTACACAGTTTATTCATCTCTTTTACATCCTAAAGTAAGTACCTGAACACTTAAATGTAAAAAATAAATATAGTATTTATTAGTTTCACAATTTTTCAAAATGTGCCATGTTTGTTATAGGAAAAATGGTATATATATAATTTTATGCACTTTAAATGTAATTTGTTGTTTAGAATGTTTCTACAGTTGATATATTACATCAATAATACTTTACTGTAAATGTAAACACATTTTACTTAACTTATTAACTACAATACTTAATGATTACAATATATAATAACTGTTTTAGCACAATAACAATACTGTGATCCATATTTTTCACATTTATGGCATTTGTCAGATGCTCTTTCCCACAACTCACAGATTATCTTAGTGTCTTAAAGTTACCTGTACACAGGTAGGTGAAGGTTGTGTCAGGAACCTTACCCAAGTACTCTTATTTGTATAGTGTAATTCGGTTATCCAGGTGGGGAATATAACCCCAGTTCACAGCATCTTGGGCGGTAGTGTACCTCACTCTACTATATCAACTACTACATTTTACTAAAATTGAAAGGGCTTTTCTTTTGTCAAGAACATCACAACTCTAAAGAGCGAGACTCAGAGAGTCACCAGCATCAGTGTTTTCTACTACTTTCATTAGTTGCCACCTTTACGGTAATGCGGATTTACCAGACTCACCTCTGCTTCCTGGGGTGTGAATAAACCCCTGAGGGGTTGTGTATGAAAAATTAGCAGCAGTAAAGACTGGCCAAAACCCAAATTAGTCAGAAAAAGATTCAACGCTTCCTACAGAGAAAATCACTTTTTAGGAATTCCATGATACCACTGAAGTTTTTTAGTGAATCCTATACACTTTCTCCCTTCTGGCAAAATACAAAATACAGCATTATGATTTGGAAAGCATATAGCTATTTATAGTTAAGCTGGTCTGAAAGGAGAAGACACTTGCTGATGTGTGTGTGTGTGCGTGTGTGTGGTTTTACAGATGTTTGTTATTTAAAATATAGCAAATAGATTAACCCTTAGTGTAAGGGTCGGCGCCAGGTCGAGGCCCACTCTGGCCACCAGGGGAGGCCTCGAGTCACGCACACTAAACAGGCTTGATTCCATACAGCACTGCTAGGGCTATATAGCCTCTGTGATCCAGTCAGTCAGTGCTGGGTCTGTGCTAAAGTTTTGAGCCAAGCTCCTAGCCGTTATTTGAGGTCTGAGAGCCTTTGTGCTACACTTCTTTCCTTCACTTCGAGGGTGCATGTGTGGCTACACTGCCCCTCCCTTTTGAGAGTCTTTCAAGTCTGTGTCTCCCCAGTCACCAAGCACTCCAAGTTACCAAGTTTTATTTTCAGAAAGTTTAGAAGTTCAGTTTTCTCCAGTTTATAATGGCTGCCACTCTTCCCCTGGCGTAAATTTTTGTTCTCCTTTTTCCTGCCATTTCCTCATGATCGGCGTAGTGTTTATTTTCTGCCCGTTCTTGGCTTCAAACCCTTTTAAAGAACATATATGTGTACAATATGAAGCCATCGTTTGAGTCTAGCGGGAGCGTGTTCACTCCACAACTCAACGGCGGCGGTAGTTTCTCAAAGTTCTGTTTTACTGTATTGCTTTTTATCCTTTTCAGTTCTATTTTGTGAAACCCTTCCTCTGTGGCGCTTTGGCTTAGCTGCAGCAGGTTTGCCTCACTGTCTAGAGACCAGAGTTTGAATCCAACCTTTTGATTTTTTATATTGCTTTGGGTTTACCTGTCCTGAAATCTAACTGTTCTGCACACAGGCTCACCGCTGTTACAGTGTGTTAGCTAACCCAGTAGACTGTCTGTACTTCACCACTCTGGCCTGTGTTTTAGTCCCACACTGGGTGGGTCCTTACACTAAGCTATTTTTTTTATATTTTTGGATCGCCTGCTCTTCTTGTGAAATATTGTTTATATAACCTTAACCACGTCATGCACAATCACGTTATATACATCTTTCCAGGACAGCCTCCAGTTAAGAGAATGCGTATGCTGCAGTGGCATTAAATGAATTTAAAAAGAGTTAAAGCAGAAAACAGGAAAATTAAGATGGGAATGTAATCTCACAGAACTTTTTCCAATCACACAGAGAAAAATAATTTTAAAAGGTTTTAGGCTTTTGAAAAATATTCTTCTGAGTTTTGGCAATCAGGGGGGAAAATTACCATTTTTGTTATGGTATGGTGGGGGTGGTGCAGAGTGAAGGTTTCTTTTTAATAAAATTGAATTTCAAACAAAGGAGGAGTTTGTGCGTGTGCTAAGACATGATGTGGGATTTGATCCCCTGTGTAGAGGCACTTCCCTCTCTTGAACAGTGGAGGAGGGTACCCTAACTAGCACTCGAAGGGTGACATATCCAAGGAGTGCCAGTTAAAGGCATATTCTGCCCAGAGTAGCTAGTCTGATTGCCTTCCATCAAGCAGTGGATCAGTTGGCCAAGGTCCTGATTGGCCTGTTCAATTTACCTGTTAGACTCACTGTGGCTCCCATTAACTGGCAGAAGGCTTTCTAGAATCAACTGATGAACTGGGGTTCCCAGTATGACACCCAATCACAAGGCATGCCGTGAACCTAGACCACATGTTTCAACAGCAGTTCTGCTGTTTCCTTGGCGGTTGGAAGTTTGCACCATGCCACAAACTTACACACCTTGGAAAAGCAATCCACGACCACCATAATCACTGTTTTTGCCTTTGAATGGAGGAAGGCCCTTCATAAAGTCTAGAGATAAATGAAAGATGGTTGGGATTGGGGTGCCTTGCACATTTCATCAAGCATCTGGAGAGCCCCAGTCTGTCCAGAAAATGAAGAGAAATGATCCCATCACAGAAGTTGCTGACCAGTAGGACCACCGCCAGGGTTGGGCTTTTGTTGAAGGACCCATCCCATGTTATGGCCTCCTTGATAGCCTAGCAGAGGAGGGTGACTATTTGCAAGGCAGGGATGACTGGTTTGGACGCTGGATCCTGGTTTCTACCCAGTTAAAGCGGCGAGGGGCATCACCACTGTGCTTAATTTTAGTTTACTCTTTCCTGAACACCTCACACAGCTCCCAATATTCCTCGGAGACCCAATCAAGCTGTGGTATAGGTTGCTCTTTTGGCAGAACCTCCCATGGGCCTGTTTCCCTTTGCTCTAGACAGGTTCTTTGATAGTACGGACCCCAAGCATGGACTGCCTAGGTTGCCCAATCAATCTGTGAGTTGTGGAGTTCCAGCCAGAGGTACCAAAGCACCAACCGCAAGTGGGGAATCAAATACAGTATGACCTGCTTGGTGTGTGTGCGTATGAACAGTGGGTCACAGGGCCAGAGCCCAGAGCCTGTCAATCAAAAATGAAGCAGCAGCATCAGACTCACGGATAAGCAGATAAGCAGTTGTTCAGCATCAGACCACACATAATGGCCAGTTATTAATCGTTTCACATTGTTGCAGTATTAACAAATTTGCATGCCCAAGTTGCACAGTCATGTCCAAATGCAGTCCTGTAGTCCACATAATAGTGAGAATAGCATTTTTGTATGTCAACCACATTCATACTTTCATTTGTTGTTGTTCTTCAGTGTGTTTGATTAGCACATAGAGTTGTGCACATATCAAAAAGATTTCACAACGCAACATCTGGGTCATATTAGCACCTTAACATAAATCTCATACATCTAACTGATGCCTCTTCGATTCCTATCATCTACATCTTCCAAGCTGCAAACTAGAAATGGTTGTTCCATCATCTTCAAGGATGTATCAGTTCCTTAAAAGTGCTCAAAGGATTTGAGGAGAAAGGAAGACTTTGTGGCTTGAGACTGGGTCTCAGTAATTCCTTGAATAACCCTGTGAAAGGATGATAACCGCTAATTATAGTGTTGATGTGCTTGAACTTCAATAAAGCGTGCTTATGAGTCAACTCATTGCCACCGATTCCTGTGTCCTCATACTGATGCAGAGGATGGAGCCGACACAAGTGAAAGATGACAGGACCCATGAATATCAAGGCAGGGCTTTACAAATCTTCTAGAAAACTTGATTTTCAAACCAACTTAACACATCTACCTAAAATATTTACATATATTCGACCGCTTTGAAAAGCAGAATCTTTGGCCATTGCTGATTCAATATTTTATAAATTGCTAGATTTATTTACTTTATTGTTTTGATAGATGCATGTCCAAGGTACATGACAATACAAGCTCTGTTATTTTTGTTTGTTTGTTTGTTTTTATCATTAATAATCAGTTATTGTAAATAAACTTCACAGTGGTACAACAGTACAACATTGAGCACAGTGAGTAACATCCAAAGTTCAGGATAGAAACAGTAAATGAGTCTGTGTTAATGATTTTCTTGAGAGCTGATCAGTAAAAGGGGTTTGAATTAAGGAGCTGAGGTTGAAAGCATGGGGTTCACAGCTGCTTCACCCAATATATAAAGGCACCACACAAAACCTGCTTACTGACCTTCTGAAGACAGGTCAGTGTGGACCATGAAAAACTTTAGGAAGATGCAATATAGAGATGCATGAAGCTGGAAAAGCTATAAAAGCACTACTGAAGACCTGCATGTACCTTTATCCACACTCAGACAATCCGTCTACAAATGAAGAAAATTCGGGCTGTAGCTGGTCTCATTATGAGTAGATTATCCTGTTAAGGCAACCTCAAGAGCTCAACAGGTTACTGAATTAGAAGAGAAAGAAACCAAGATTAACAGCAAAAGATCTACAGACTCCACAAACTGCAAAAACCTGTTCACTGAAAAAAAAAACCACTAAACAAGAATAATGTTTATGGAAAGAGACCATGAAGGAAATCGCTGCTGTCCCATCACTGTGACCCATCTAAACTTGGCAAAGATCAACTGGATACTTCACATCGCTATGCTTGTAGGAAAAATAACACTGCACATCAACACCAAAACTTCATCTTAACTGTGATGTATGGTGGAGGAATACTCATGGTTTGGAGCTAGTTTGATGCTTTGCCAGGGTCTGAATGTCTTGTGCTCATTGACAGTACAATGTCAAACTGGCAAGATGTTGGTTGATGTAACAAGACAATGTCCCAAAGCACACAAGTCAATTAACTAAAGAACAGTTGGAAAAGAAGACAACCTGTGTTTTTACTGGCCGAGTCAGACTCCTGACCTTAACCCTTTTGAGATATTGTGGTATGACCTAAAGAGCGTTGTGCATTTAACATTTAACCTCAACATTGTGCAAATGCAACAGTTGTTACTCAATATGCTCAGTAAAGGATATAAAAAGTACAACTGTATGTGTGTTATTAGTTTAGGTAGACCATGTATGTGTGTTTGTGTGTTACAAGTTTAGTTAGATTGTGTTTGTCTATAATGGTCTATATACAGTTTTTTCAATTTTTTTAAAGCATTTATCGGATACAGTACAGTAATATAATAATTAAGATTTACTTATTTGGTAACAGAGTAACTAAGAATGACAGATTTACATGGTAAAAACAAAGCAGTAATACAGTAATTAAGAAGAAATGTGGAGATTAATAGTTGAGATTTAATAATATTGTAACTAATATAGTTACTAAGATGAAGTAATAGAGAAACTAAAAAAAATAACATGACTAATACTAAATGACACAGTAACTAAAAACTATCATGGTAACCAAATTGAAGTAATACTGCAACTAAGATGAAATTGCATAATAACTAAGCTTCATTAAGCTACAGTTACTAATATATAATAATATCTTACAGCTACAGTTAATAAGATATAATAATACATTAATATTAAAATAATAAAAATTTATAAGAGTTTTAGTACTGTGATCAGGTTGGCCCCTGATTAAAGTCTCTCAAAATACATATTTTATAAAATATATAAAATTCAGAAATAAATATTTATATGCAAATAGGGTAAAACAAAAAAGACAAACAGACAAGTTCATATTGACAATGTAGTCGTGGCTGGGGGTCTGCAATAAGTCAGTGTATCGAACACGGTGCCTGTGGGTCAAGCAGAAGTTCAGTAGATTGTCGTGCAGTTTTCTATCCCAGGCATTTAATATGGGAAAAATTCCAGAAAATAATCTGTAGTTTTCCGGAATACGTGCACCTGATCAAAGAGCTGTATACAAGCCCAAATCACACAATCAGACCTGACGATCTAGAGTTGGAACCGTGTTGATATTTTGAAAATTCCAGGATGAGTTTTATTATTCATTAGAAAAATTGGCCTACATTTCATCACAGTTATTTCTTATTTGCTCTTGGTAAGTGGAAGGGTGGCATCACCAGTGCTTATAAAGGATGATATGCCCTGGTTATTAAATAATTGGGGAATTATTTAAATATTGGGTTATATACAACTTTTCTTAACGTTCTACATTGCAAGGTTCTCATTTCTACAACCCCCCATGGATCAGCCAGCAGGGTCCGTACCTCCAGTGAGGCCAGAAGGGCTCAATGAAAGACGTCCTTTGCAGGAGGACATAGATTTCCCTACTCCTAACTGGTTGGAGGAACCAGGAAAACGGGAGGCCTCACCAAATCAGCCTTTACCACAACAGGTTTCTGACCAAACACAGTTTTCCCTATAAAGCTTTCCTGCCGACCTTCTCCAATATGTATTTACATGATCCCATCCTACTTTAGGTCTACTTATAAACATTTAATGCATTAATAATGAAAAATGTATGTGCTGTTTTATTATTTTATTAACAAACAAGATCCTAGTCTAATCTAATTGCATGCTCATCAAACATTAACAATATTTTTTATTAATTCAGTTAATCTACTATGTTAAAGTTTTATTATTAAAGTTATTTAATATTAAATACTGGATAAATTAATTTATCAATATTACTCATTTAAATTATAATAAAACTTCTTAACGTTCACCATGTTTGTACTATAAAAACAGTGTTCTTACAGTGGTTATCATCAGATGCAGTACAATACAGTTTATTATTTAACTAATATATAAAGTATGCTTTACTAACACAGTAACTAAGATTAAGTAACATGGTAATCAATATGAAGTAATTCTGTAACTAAGATGAAATAAAGATGAATTACTTTAGTAATACACACGTGTTAGTACTTTCTAAATATAACTAAACATGAGGTGAAATAAAATTATGGACCTAACTAGTTTAAATATAAGTTTATGTGGAAAGCTGAGAGTTCCAAATGCCGAAAGCTGCAAGAAATTCTAATCAGAACCATCAAGCAGCATGGCAGACCAAACCAAACCCAAAACGATTCAGCTAATTAATGAGTTTTTCTCTCCAGAAACTCTTCTTACCAACAAAACTCATGACTCATAGTCTATTTTTAAAGCACATGCTTTACATAAAAACAATCGAAACATCAAAAGCAAAAATAAAGACACACATTGCTTAATAAAACACAACTAAAAAGAAGTAAAGTAAATAAAATCAAGTAAAATTAATAAAAAAAATCACGGATGGAGTCAGTATTCACACATATATAATTTAGAACCTTTATAAGAGCAGTTTCAGTACTGTGGTCTGTTAAAATATGTTAAAAAATATGGAAATAAACAATAACAACCTCTTTCAATAATTTCAGCTCTAAAATATCCGGGCAGCATCTGCAAAGAAACTAGTAATAAAGTATATCCATTTTATGTATTGGGTTCTACATAACCTCTCTTGTTTAACTCCCCCCGCAAATGGATCAGCCAGGAGAGTCAGTAGCTCCAGTGAAAACAGAAGGGCCCAATGAAAGATGCCCTTTGCAGGAGGATATAGACTTCCCTACTCCTGAGTGGTTGGAGGAACCAGGAAGACAGGAGGCCTCACCAAATCAGCCTTCGCCACAACATTCTGAGCAGGTTCCTGACAAAACACAGTTTTCACTATAAAGCTTTCCTGTCGACCTTCTTCAATATCTATTTACATTAACCCATCCTACTGTAGGTCTACTTATAAATATTCAATTCTTTAATAATGAACATTTAACATGCTTTTTCATTATTCTATTAGTAAATAAGATCCTAATCTATTCTGTACTAGTCTAATTATGTGCTCATCAAATTTTAAATATATAGAATATCTACTGTTCTGTATCTTCTTTTCTTTTCACTACAGTCTATAATAATTTTCACGAAAAGTTAAAATGTCTCAGCAGATATGTGTTCTGTGTTCTATTGTGAAGAACATATGCGAGATTTGCAAATAATTGCATTTTGTTTTTATTTATATCTATGTATATTGTTTACACAGTGTCCTGCAATCTTTTGGCTATCAACAATCAAATAAAATCTTAATTGTTCTATTAATTCTTTTACCTTTTATCTTGTTATTATTATTTTATCTTATATGATTTTATAGTAAATTTATGTAATTCTGTTCATTATTAGTTTCATCTGATTAAATTCTGTTTTAATTATCTTTCAATCCCTGTAAATTTTGCTTGGCTGCATTAATAATGAGGGTCACCTTGAATGTATTTCTGAGTGAAAATAAAAGTTAATTGATTGATTGATTGATTTATCAGTGCCTGGGGGCTAAGCGCCTGGTATGTCCACTCCTTGTTCATATTTAATATAAGTTTGTATTCTTTGTGTTTTGTTTTTGTTGTTTGTTTATTAAAAATATTTTGTTTAAACTTGTGTTTGTGTCTGACTCTCAGTTTCGCCCTGCCTTTTCCTCCATCTCCTCATCTACTCTAAACCCCCGCCTCAGCACAGTGTTTATTAGCATTATACAATATATTTAGGCAGTTTTTCCACCACTATTTTACAACTTTTCCTATAAACACCTCAGAAAAATAGCCATGACCACATCTGTATTGTAACATTGATTACCCCAGACAGCAACCTTCATACATTTACTAATAATCAGACAAAAACAGAAAAGACAGGGGTCCCACTTATTATTTGTATTTGACCAGCTGCGGAGCTGCATGAAACTTTAAATAAGATACATGACTATTTAATGTAAATTTAAAACTAAATCCATTAAAATGAGTGTAGTCAAAAGTGACCCAACTGAGATTTTTTCTATATCTTTGCAATATATTGATTTCATTATTCAAGCTTCCAAAAATTCCTCACTTGTTTTTGATTTATTTATTATTTTACTATTTAATAAAAATTGTTTTTGTGCGACTGCCTTCTAACACACAACATGGCTCAGAATGAACCCTTATGTTTCCACTATGGAGTTTGATAGGAACTGTTGACATTTGTAAACATTTGCAGTGAGGAACATATTTACCAACAGTGTTTTTGTTCATGAATTAAATAAATAAGAATTTAAAAATTATAATAATGTCAAAAACAAGATAATGAAATAAACTGATTTTAATAGATTTACCAAAGAGATACTCAGCAGTACAACAACATAGGAAATGAATACAGGTCAGGTTTAACCCATGCTGTGCATTAGAAGTTTGACATTTTGTTATATGTTTAAACTCTGGAGCGGCACAGAAATAGGTTTCAGTTTCAATTTCCTGGGAGCCACAGAGATCAGACGGAGACTGTGCTTCAACCAACACATGCTGCTCACAAATTGCAACAAATTCCTCCCTCTGGAAAGTTAATTACGCACACTGTAAGCATGATTTCTAAATATCTCTGTCAAAATTCTAATCTGTAGTAAGTGGCAGTGACTACTGAAACTTGAGCGTAGCACTCATTTAAATATCCAAATACTGCAATCTATTAGTACTAATAAACATATTGAATAAGCCCAGTTAATTAAATTAAAAATTTTAAATATTGGCTCATTATTCATTAAGCTGAATTACACTAGGCGTCTCACAGGGTGTTGGAGCTTTGTACACTGTTCCACATCCGGCCAAACCGGCCGGTCAGGTTTCCGCCCTCTGGGTGACTGTAAACATATGAATAAACACACAGTTTAGATTAAATTAACCGGGAGAGGTTGGATCTCACTTTGATGCAGAGAGAGAGAGAGAGAGAGAGAGAGAGAGATAGAGAGAGAGAGAAGGGGAGAGAGAGAGGGGGAGAGAGAGAGAGATCACAGCACCAGGTGAGACAGTTGTTTTTCTCATTGTGCTCTCTGAGAACTCGTAACTCGTAGTTTCCCTGCTCTAATACATGGGCTATGAACTCATGACAGGGTTTTGTAAAGAGATGATGAATTCAGGCATGTTACTGAATGTTAAAGCAGGTAAAGGTAACACTATTTTAAGCTGTGCTTCTTACTCAAAAGTGTTGGCACCCCTAGAATTTTTCCAGAAAATTATTGCAGCTCCACATGTTTTGTTATACACATGTTTATTTCCTTTGTGTGTATTGGAAGAGTACAAAAAAACAGAAAAAAGCCAAAATTGATATAATTTCATACAAACATCCAAAAATTATTGGCACCCTGAAATTAATATTTGGTTGCACACCCTTTGGAAAAAATAGCTTCCTATAACCATTACTTCCAAAACTGCTCCTGGTCTCTCATATTTGAAGGGTGCCTTCTCCCAACAGCGATTTTAAGATCTCTCCACAAGTGTTAAATGGCGTTTAGATCTGGACTCTTTTCTGGCTGCTTTAGAACTCACCAGCGCTTTGTTTCCATCCATTCCGTGGTGCTTTTGAAGTATGTTTGGGGTCACTGTCCTTTTCTGGGTGAAATACTTTATTTTCTGGAAAGGTTTCAGCCATGATTGTATTTTATTATTTGCACACTAAGTAATCTGTATATTTTTGTCCTCTCCGAATAAAATCTAATTAAACACATTATATAAACTTCATTTTGACTTACATTGTTAAAAGCTTATGCTTTCTTTAGGTAGTTGTCAGTCTTCAGCTGGTATATACCCTTTTCTTGTGCTACAGGTTTCAGCAGTTCATTGTTTCCAAAACAAAGTGTAAAAAGTGCTTAGGTTGCTATATACTAGAAATACACTGTAAGATGATTCAATGGTAGAACCTGCCCCACCACCAAAAAACCTGTGGTAACAGGTAATTGAATTAGTTTTATTCAACCTAAAAACATAGTTTGTATGAACGATTCTTTCATTCAACTTTGATTTTTTTGAGTTGAGAAACTAGTTCAATTACTTGTTACCACATTAACTCATTTATTTTAGGTTGTACCAATGAAGCACTTTGAGAAGCTTGTACTGAAGATTTTGCCCTTTTTAAAAAAATGCTTTGATGAAATGATAGAATGCTAAGAACATTTTAATGTTCTTGTTTTTTATTGTTTACACATAAATAATATAAATATTTAATGTTATATTTGAATGCTATGTGATTATGAATCAATTGATGAAATAAAAATTGTATAAAGTTATCACATAAGCACAGTAAAATAAACTGAATGCATGTGATCATGAAGCCTGGATACCAAGATTGAATATGTCAAATAATGTTTGCACATTTTGCACAAATACTCAGACAGTACTGCATTAAAGAGAGTATGGAATGGAGCTGATGGACTCTATACAGGCTGTGGAGATGGAGACTGAAATGAAGAACAGCAGTTAAATGCTGCACTGATCTACAGAGGACCACCAGGAACGTGACGAGGACCAAAAACACCAACTATGGCAACAGTGATTGCACTGCTGGCTTTAACAAAAGCTGTGATGGTAGATGAGCCAGGAGTAGACACAGGAACGTGTGAAGGGGGGCTTTCGATGTACAAGACAATTGCCATGGCTAGATGTCTGGTGGGCGAGGTCTCTGAGCTTGGAGGGACACCTACAGGTGAGACAGAGCTGTGGGTGGACAGCAAACGCAGAATGAAGACGGAAGCACCAGTGGTGAGAAGCACAGGGGTGCTGGGAGCTGTAGTCATGGCGGTCCTGCAGCTGCTGGTGGCAGAGCCAGTCATGATGGAGGCTCTCAGACCGATTGTACTGATGAAAACGCTGTTCAGCTACCTCACCAGCTTTTCCGGTTTAGTGTGCGTCGCCCTGGTGGTCTGGAGCCTGCGCTGGGCTGCTCCCGAGGCAGCGAGCATGTTTGGTGTGGAGGGCGTCACTGCTGGTGGGGTTGCAGCAGTGGCTGGAGGTACAGTGGCAACACTAATTGTAGCAAAAGTATTAGCAATAGTATTAGAAATAGTAGTAGCTATAGTATTAATAATCGTAATAGCAATAGTAGTAGCAATAGTAGTAGCAACTGGAGTGAGATGGACAGCCAGAAGACTCAAGCAGAAGATTCTATCCTGGTTAACTGGGGCTGAAGCTACAGTAGCAAACATAGTAGTAGAAATGGTAGTAGCAATAGTAGTAGAAATAGTCGTAGCAATAATATTAATAAGAGTAGCAGCAATATTAGCGATATGGGCAGTCAGAAGACTCAGGGAGGAGATTGTATCCTGGCCAACTGGGCCTGGAGGTACAGTAGCAACAATAGTAGTAGAAATGTTAATAGCAATAATAGTAGAGTTAGTAGTAGAAATAGTAATAGCAATAATAGTAGCAATTGTAGTGAGATGGGTAGCCAGAAAACTCTGGAGGGGGATTCTATCTGGGCCAACTGGAGAATAACCATTGGATCTATACAGATGATTATGCTGTTTGTCCTTCTCCAGTGAAATCTGGACTGGACTTGTGCTATTGTACCAGCAGCTACTGCATTTCTGAATATTTGACTCTACTTCATTTTGACTCATGACATCAAATGTTCTACAAGGGCTCAAAATGTATTAGATAAACTTTTTAGAACAGCATGTAATTAGACTATGAACATGTATACGTGAATTATTTTCTATGACAAATAGCTTGTGTGGGGTTCTTTAAAGAAACTTTTTTAGTTATATATGGCACCGGGTATTATTTGCAATTGTTAAAAACATTTTTGGTACTTTATAGAATTGTCTTTAAATAAAAATATCACAACCTGTTGCATGTTAGTGCTGATGCAGAACTACCTCTGCTGTAATTTGGCATCTTTGTTTTATATCAGTGCCATCTGCTTTGTGGCTGCAGTATAGATTGTGCGAAAACAAGCCAAAAAAATAAATAAAAATGAGAAAAAAAACAATACAAATTCTATGCCTGTTGTTTATTATATATACCAACATAAAGTTGATACTCTATGAAGTCAATGATAAGATTTAAAAAAACGAATAATGAACGAGTTATGAACGCTTTTCCAAAACATCCCTAACGGGCTAAAACAGAGGGCAGACAAAAGACCCCAGAACTGAGACCACAGCTGATGTCAAATTTAGTTTAACTGCTTTTGTAGGACTAAGCTCCGCCCCGTGCCAGAACCCTGCATGCTGATTGGCTAAATGATGCTTTGCAGGTAACCGTCATTGACACTTCCGCCAACTTATGAAAGAAAGGCAGCCAAGAGAGAAGAGAAAGAAAGAGAAAGAAAAACAAATGTGTGCAAGCATCAACAAATTACATGCCCATCCCAAAATGAACAAACCTGTTTGCAATATACTGTTCAAGCGTATCAAAATGTGGACTTGAAATAAAATTGCACCTTAAAGCTAATCCAGCATCAACATTTCAAATTGTTTTCAGCATAAATTCAAGATGTCAAAACACATATGTTTTGCTTTAGACAATGTCAGAATTAATGACGGCAATGTTTAAAGTACTTAACAACTATACAGGTAATGTCCACTTATCTTAACGTGGAATTCTTAGTTACTACTGAATTTCTACTGCAACACAGCACCTAAATATTTTAAAGATGAATGAAAATCTGCTGTTGTGTTATTCACGCTGTACTCCATATTTACCAGTGAGTATATAATCAGTAGTTTGTCTTGTTCATGTGTAACTACACAGTTATTAGAGACACTTGGGGTTCTGTGAAGTGAACATATGTGGCTCATATCTGCCGAGAATACATTACATTTCATAAGAGCTATAAACAACTCTACTGCCAAGATTATGAGGAATGAATGTTGTCAGCTCGCCATCTGCTGGTTTTTGTTCCAACATGCATTTAAAATAAAAATAGGGCATGTTCACGATTACGAGGCAGTGTTTTAAACCTCACAGTCAAATAATTCAACAAATGCTGTTTATACTATGTTTATAGTTAATAGACATGCACTGTTGCAGAAGCATTGCTTCACAGGCATTAGAGCTTTATATTATTTTAATAGATTATGGAAAAGTTAATGGTGATTCAGATTCAAAATTAATAATTTGTCACGCGGGTCTGCAGATTCTGGTACTTATAGCGTCCTTATTTAACTCGCCCTATGTGCAGCTTTTCACACGGTGTAGTGTTTAGTCCTCCTGTCCAACTAGGTGTGTCCAGCTCTGCGCTGGACTGGTTTGCAACCTACTTAACTGATTGCAAGCAATTCATCACGGTCAAGTTTTTGGACTGCTCTTGTTTATGATTTATTTATTCCCTTTTGTGTGAAATTATGTGTCATTTCAACCTAGATTTTCAATATTACACAGATGTTAGTACTATACACATTTTAAAGATGCACTGAATAAAGAACTCAGGTCAAATCATGCATGCATAACTGGTGGCTACATATTTTAGGAGCAGTCTGGAAGTGAAAACATACAGAAACTGGATTGTATAAAAAGGAGAGACATATTCAATAGTCTTTGTTGTTGAAGAGCAAAAGACAGCCTGGACTGTTCAGATCTTTTATTGTAGATACACACCATTACGTTGAAAGATCTTCTGAAGCTTTTTCATCTGTTTTCTCATCTTAGTGTCATTCTATGTCATATTGCTGGACTGTCCTTTCTTGTTAATCATGGTCTTAATGCCACTACATATATTCTAGTATTGCCCAGCCCTGGCTAAACCCCATAACAAACAAGATGTTTTATTACTTTTGTCTTTATCAGGATGTGAAGAAAATAATAATAATAATAATAATAATAATAATAATAATAATAATAATAAATAATAACAACTGCATGCATTGTTTAGGTATGTAGCCAGATGACACAGAGGGAGTGTCCACTACAAAGAACTCCTCTATAATCACAGAAAGAGAAAGTTAAATATCAGTAGCAGCATCTCGGCCTACAGGTAGGTTATCATTTAATAATACATAACTATTTATTTATTTATGACCTGTAAACTGTATCATGACATTAAACTATAAAGTCTTTGTTATTTAAAAACAGAAACAGTTCAGGAACAGCCAGAAAGAATTTAGATTTAGATTTTTTATTAATGTCCTGTGAAATTGTTTAGAGAAATGTGGGGTAAATGTAAATCAATTTAAATTATATTTTTTATTTTTTTTAAATCATGCTCTTTTTGTGCTGGACTTGTTAGAGTCTCTCTTTGACATCATGTTAAATGCTCTTTGCGAAAACAATTGTTCATGGTGAACTTTTATCTCAGGTGGATGGAGACTAGACTCCATCACCTGTTAAACAGGTTTCTTCATTACTCTTTCATTGTCCTCCATTCAGGAATTGTAATACCTCCAACTGCAGTGACGCCCATACATATTTTAATGTTGACAAAGCTCTTGTTTTTCAAACTGTCTAGAGCAGCATGTTGGAGTTGAAATTAAAGAATATGACACATTAAAACAAACATTACATGACAGTATATTATCGCGTACATTAACTCATACAGGTGTTGAGGTGTTGCCATTCTAGATAAAGCTTTTATGCTTGTTGTAATAGTGTCCTAATATCTATGACAGTGCCTTTTGGAGATAATGTTTCTGTGTTTGTTATGTAGTTTGGAAGCAAGAGCAAAATGGCTTTATTTGGTATAGTCAGGTCTTATGGCCAAACACAAGCTGTCCAAAACCAAACACAGAAAAGAGAGCCTGGACAGTTCAAATATTTCATTGTAGATACAAAGAATAAAATTAGAAAATCTTTTCAAGCTCCTTTATCTGTTTTCTGCTGAGTGTCATACTGCGTCATATTGCTGGACTGTCGTTTTTGTTAATAACTGATCATGTCATAATGCCACTATATGTGTTCCGTTATTGCCAAACCCTGGCAAAAACAACATTACAGGCATTATTCAATCTGATCTTTAGTGTTTATTTAATGTAACAAATAAAATATTACTAGGTAATAATATTAGTAGGTCAGTTGCAAGTGCAAAATGGCTTTAGTCGGGGCAGTCAGGCCTTGCGGCCAAACACATGCTGTCCCAAACCAAGTAAAACCAAAAGCAAAGGCACAAACAAAGAAAACACTGGCACAGAACTTCCTATGAAACAAAGAGTGGTGGGTGGAGCCAAATAGGCGGAGGTATGAGTGGGCGGAGCCAAGAAGAGTCCAAGTGGTGGAGACAACATGAAGTTAAACCTGTTTTCCTATCTGATGTAGCTACTGTCCTAAATTCAGTCCTAACTGACCAACTGACCAACGTTTCTATGCATGGCCACTTCAATTGATAATTTAATTTATACTGCAGTTTAGTTGAAATTTAGCTTTGTACACTGCTTCTCCTTTATATGTATTCTTGTATTATTTGATTTGATCTATTTAATCTGTAAAAATTCACTGTAAATTTTGTTGTATTCAAGTATAATGACAATAAATAAACTATCTATCTATTCCTGTAAAACAGCACTGTATGCAATCTGTTTTACTGGACTGTATACAAGTTAAGGGTGTAGATGCAAGTCTACAGTTTTACTTAAAAAATTAAATACCTTATACAGATCTTCTTAGATTTGCACTGGAGCCACAATTACAATTACACAATTACAAGTAACCCTCACAAACCCTGCTTAACAGGATCAACAAACTTGTGTGAACTTAATGCCTATGTGATTTTAAAGATTTGTGATGTGATTTAATTCCATTTACAGGCAAAGAAGACTGCTCAGGGACTAAGATTGGTGAGGCAAAAAAGTTACACAATGGCATTCATTCTTTCAGGCAAGTTATGTGTTACTAAATACTATATACAGTATTTTTGCAAAAGTCAGGGATGCCACTTCATTTATTTCTAGTCAAAACAGCCTAGGAGAACACACAGGAGTTCAAAGCTATAGGCAAAAATGAGATCCCTAACAACTGAGCAAGACCTGGTAGACCCACTAACACTGTGTCTATCGGATAAACAACACTTTGATCTATGAGAGACAGAGGAGAACATAAAGCTCCACTCCTGCATCAGATTTGAAAACACTTAAAAGTGTTTCTGTCCATCCTTCCACTGGGAGAGAACAACTCAGCACTGTGGGGTCTGACAGGATGTGTAGCTGTTACAGAAGAAGCTCCTCGCTGAAAAAAGGAGATACAGACATATCGACCAAAGAAGTTGCTGCTGTTCCCAGAACAATGAATAAATGAAGAGTTGTGTCTGACTTTTAGACAGTGCATGAATGTTTTAATGGTTGTAAACGTCATCAGTCATTGTCATTTCAGGTTGTAGTTTACTTAAATAATAATTCTATTTGCTGAATACAGTCCTTTTACTTCCCACACAGCGTCTAAGGATCTGAGGGTGGTCCTACTGGGTAACGCTGGTGTTGGAAAAAGTGCAACAGCCAATGCAATACTAGGAAG
Organism: Megaleporinus macrocephalus; assembly: GCA_021613375.1. Lineage (NCBI taxonomy): Eukaryota > Metazoa > Chordata > Actinopteri > Characiformes > Anostomidae > Megaleporinus > Megaleporinus macrocephalus. The sequence continues at coordinate 40,073,618 of CM038722.1, read as the reverse complement.
AGAAGCTTTCAGAGAGACTGAAACTACAGAGTGTGAGATACAGAGAGGAAGAGTGAACAGCAGAACCATCTCAGTCATCGACACTCCAGGAATCAACAGCACAGCTCTCAGTACAGACCAGCTGAAGACTGAAATAGAGAGGATCCTCTCACTGTCTGCTCCTGGTCTTCACCTGTTCCTGCTGGTGATCCGAGTGAGGAGATTCACAGAAGATACGAGGAACACTGTGAAGTGGATTCAGGAAAACTTCGGAGAAGAAGCTCTGAAGTTCACCATGGTGCTCTTCACAGGAAGAGAAGAAATGACAAACAAACAATGGACAAACTTTTCTGAGGATGCTGAAATGCTTGAACTGATCAGTAAGTGTGGGTTTGGTTATGATGTGATAAACAGTAAACGAGAGGCAAATCCTGCTCAGATCACAAAGCTTCTGGAGAAGATCGAGACCATGGTCCAGCAGAACAGGGGTCAGCACTACTCTCCTGAGATGTACGAGGCTGTCCAGAGAAAGAGGCGAATACAAGAAAAGGCACAAAAGCAAAAAAGAGAGGAGGATGAAAAGAAACAAGTGAGGTATAGACAACAGAAGGGGAAGAGAGGAACACAGGAGGGAAAACAGGAGAAAAGAGAGGAGGAGATGACATCACAGGATAAGGTGAAAATGACTGAAGATCTGGAGAAAAGGCGGGCCAGAAAAACACAGGAGGAGCCAGTTAAGGGTTTAAAAGAGAAAGATAAAGTGATTGATGACATAAATGAATATTTTAAAAATCAAGAGGATGGACAGAAGGAAAGAGAAAGGAGGAAAAGGGAGGAGCTGAGAGGAGCAACTGAAGGAATATTACATAATCCAGGTGGGTGAAGTTCTCTAATGTTAATGTTGAGGTTGTAGATGCAAATACACAAGATGTGATCAGGTTGTCTTTATTGTTTTTTCCCTTTAATTCCTGTGGTTCTTCAGATGAAGATGTCAGACCATCACAAACAGTCTACTTAAGAAAACCAAAGAAACTGTAGACGTGTCCGTGTCAGCTGAGAAAAAATATACAGTACTGTACAAAAAATGTTATCTGTTCAATAAGTGTTTGTTCACCAGTAAGAACAGCAGATCTGATTAGAACAGATGTAAATAATCATACATACAATACAAAGTAACATGAATATGTTATTGTGAGAGAAGTAGATCAGATCTTGAGCTCCAGTTTGAAGAACAAAGTTAGGTTCCAGATTTCTCCTGGACGCCCCAGACATTGTATGAATGTGTTCAGTTCCTTCAGCAGCAATCTTGATTTAGCTTAATGAAGTACTGAGCAGTCAGAGCAGGTATTAGATGAGAACTGTAAATAATACTGGGTTGTTTATAGAAGGAGAAGCTTGGAAAGGGTTAAATAAACACACTGACGTATGGAATTACTTACTGCAGGTTACTGCAGCTTAGCACTCCTTTATTACGGAGACTCAGTCGATTTTATATGAGCTCTGGCCCAGAGAAGGCGGTGGTACAGTTTCTGGAACTGGCTTCTTGCATTTGTAAAGCAGCAACTAACTAAATTAGAGTATGTTGTTTGGAAGAGTTCCTGAGCCCAAGAAATGCCTTCAACATCTACAAAAAAAGTTGGGATAGGAACAATTTAAGAATACACATTGTGAAACATTTAAAAAGTATCTTGAACAGGTGGTGTGATTATATTTAAATATGTTGCAAGAAAAGGACCTTCCAGATGGTCATCAGTGTACAGTTCTAAATACGGTCTCTATTATGATTTGGGCAGAGTAGTGGGTAACATAAAAGAACAAAATAGTAGTTCTGGCTATCAAGTCTGGACTATGTGTAAAGTTCCAAAAAAAAATTAAGTTCATAAGATAAAATATTAAGTATTGTGTTTTTTGGTAGAACTACAGGTCAAACAAAATGTGCACATCACTACATTCTGCTTGTATGAGCATTTCAAACACTTCATCAGTTAGAACTTTACAGAACTTTACACATATACAGTATATATATATATATATATATATATATATAAATATTTTTTTTTTTTTTTTTTTTTTTTTTTTTTTTTTACTTTTATTTTATTCTCAGTTTAGTGACTATTCCACAATACCTCAGTGGTAAAATGGCTGTGAACACAGTGGTCTTCCAGTGACTGCTGAGACCACCGCCCCACTGGACAGCAAACAACATTTTATCAAAAGAGTAAACTCGTATTAAATTCAGATTTACTGATGTATAAAGACGCAGTGCTCTGTTGTTTATTTTTCAGTATCTGATTTGAGGATTGTGCTGCTGGGGACTACTGGATCAGGAATAAGTGCTTCAGGAAACACCATCCTGGGAAGAGAAGCATTTGAGACGGACCTCCTCAGCAGTACCACAAAGTGCAAAAGATGGGATGGAATGGTGGGAATTAAAACCATAACTATAATTGACACTAAGGGAATCCCCATAGGGGCTCATATTTCATGGCTCCGTGAACTGTTTCAGGAGTGCCTGTCTATGTGTAGCCCTGGTCCTCATGTGTTCCTGCTTGTAATATGGTCTCCCATAAATGTATGGTCTCAGGAAAAAATTGGCCTACTAAAGGAGAACTTTGGGCAAGAGTTTGCAAAACGTTGCATAGTGCTGCTCACGCATGGAGACATGCATGGCAGAGAGCAGCATGTTCTACGAGTTGTTCAATTTCAGAGGCTTATACGCAGCTGTTCAGGCATTTATCACATCTTCAATAATGAGGAGAAAGAAGACCGCACTCAGGTCACAAAGCTACTGGAGAAGATAGAGACCTTGGTGGTGAAGAATGGAGGACAACACTACACTACTGAGATGTTCCAGGAGGCCCAGAGGAGGAACGTTAAAAAGAGACTGGAGAATGTAGAGGGCTTATTAGATATGAACATGAAGCTGATGATTCTGCAAATGCACCTTGAGGCTCAAAGCCAGTTAGCTCAAGAGGAGCTGGAGAAAAGACGTGTAGAAGAAGCCAGAAGAAGAGAGCAAGAAGAGAGTTCATGCCGTCTGTTGTAAAGCCTGTAATTCAGAAATTCTTCTTGACTTTTGTAAGGTAGCAGCCAAGCTTCATTTAATCTGATAAAAAGCTGCCAAATGTTACTCAAGTAAAAATAAAAGTCTAAGCTGCTACTTCTCTACACCGGATTCATACAGTCACAACAACAGTTCCACAAGTTTGTTTATAGCTTCAATCTCTTCTGATGGAACACATCTCTTTACAGTTCTGTGTTCCATAGTTTGCTGGGAGTGATGGAAATTTCCTCAACCAGCAGGACAGAGCAACACTTTTCATACAAACACAAAATCAGGCGGTTAAAGAAATTTTATAGCCAATGATTTGAAAAATGATTTGTACAAGTTATCCCTTCAACAAGCACTCATAAGGGAAAAAAAGTCTAAGGTTATTGAAAAAGCCTTGTATCATGAAATTTGCATATTGTTATAAATGTAATTATAGCAAATCCCTGTTAGTATTTCTGCAATTATTACACATGAATAAAGAAGGTTCTTCCAGAGTTCTTTAGAAAAAAAGGGTTCTATGTAGCCCCAAGTTATGTTCTGCAATAGTTACCAGTGTTGTACTACTTAAGATCAGTCTTTGGTCAGTTAACTACATTTTTATTTTCTCAAACAAAAAAAAATCTTAATTTGATCTATAATTCAGTTTTTTAACACAAATATGTCAATGCTTACTGTTATGTAACCGTTTAATAAAATGCTTTTAAATTCTTAAATTTAAAATTCTTATTATTTATTATTTATTTACCTGCTATGGGTTTTTAGGTTTATTTCTTTGGAAATTGTTTCACAAAAGTGAACTTACTATGATTTTTTTTCTCTGAAATCAAAAATTCTGAAAAAACTTTTAATGAAAAAAACGTCATTCACAAACCTGTGGCAATTTATACTTTCATTTATTTTGCGGCCAAGGACGAAAGCTCATGCAGATAGAGAACATTAAGTGATTAAACAAAGAACTTTTATCGTTATAAAGCCCAGAAGGTAAACTTTATGTATATGTGTGACTTGCTTGATGACTGTATCAGGCTGAACACTGCAAGGAGCAGATCACTTCAAACTTCCCATGTTCTCCTACACCTGGTGTAGGTGGGGTGTATTGAAAAAAAAAAGTTTAGCTTGGGGTCTCATTCTCCCAAACCACATATTTTTATCTTTTACCAAAATAACAGTAAAAGTTAATGTTAATTTTCCTTAAATAATTTGTTGTTAAATATCTTGCTCCCGCAGATCGTCCATCAGAGAAGGGTGATTAGTCGCTCCACAGAACAGGTTTTCACTGATCCAGAGTCCAGTGGCAGCATTTTACTCCATCTGAACTTGCCATTGCGCTTGGTAATGTAAGACTTGCATGTAAATCTTTTTGTAAATTATACATTTTTACAGTGCTCTAGAGTGTGTGCAGACTCTGTTATTACCTAAGAACATGTCCCAAATAAGAAAACCCTGGTGAAGGTAAAAGTCTTCCCAAAAACTGTGGAAGAGGGTTTTAAGAAGAACTGTCTTTTTTTATGATATTATGTGCACTTTTGGTCTTCTTATTGGTCAGCACCACCAACAAACAAGTTGTGCCTTTGGGATCCTCATGTATTCAACACATTTTCTTAAATGAAAATATTTCCAATGCTGCTCTTCACATAATACACGTCAACGTAATCAGCATAATTAATGTGCGTCGATGTGTCACAAAGATGGCCACGCCAAAATCAAACATGGCGGCGGTGGATGAGCTTGTAGTTCTTTATTTACTTCAAAAAAGAAGAAAAACGACTGTTTGTCTCCGCGCCGTGGGAAAGTTATTTCGGGGAATTTCTAACCAACTTGCACAACCTCTCTTCAAAAAGTCCCACCATTTCTTCTTCGTTGGGTCCGTGTGGAAGTGGTTGCGTCTTGCACTGCCCCCAAAGTCTCCAGCGGTATTGCTCCATCCCGTCTGTATCCGTAAGCTTTCCGAAAACAAACATATGTACTAAATAAACACAGAGTACGGACAGAAGTCTCCGTGTGTATTCGTATTTAACGTTGAGCATAAATGAGCCTTTAACATGATTCTTTCAGTAGTGTCACTTGAAAAGTCTCATTGCTAACCGTTTCTTAATCGTCCAGTGTAGAACCTAAGACTAGATACCGTGGGAGCTTTGAAACACATGTAGCTGGTTTACAAATGGCTCTCTGCCAAAATATATAGTCCACAAACAGATTTCTTGTGTGTGAGGCGTGTAGGCTAAGTTGAGTCAGATGTGCATTTAAGGTACCCTTTAATACATTAAGTATAGTATGGCCATACATTTTTGTGTATATATATATACACACACAAAATCATCCATTGGTTACAAATCCATAACAAATAAAAAAAAATCCTAACACTCATATTAGAGTAATCGAAAAATTAGTTGTTACATTAATCGACTATTCGAATAGATAATTGATTATGAAATTAATCGTTAGATGAAGCCCTACTTAATTACCATTTAGGGATGATACTTAATTACCATTAAAGGAACCATGGCATTCCAATTCATTATCTGTTCATTAAAGTTACATGAAAAAGGGAAATAAATGTATTGAACACAATAAGAAACAGCACAACATATTCCACTAATTAGTTCTCCTTAGTTAATTAGTTTCAGCCGGGTTAGTGCATGTTGGTAAGTTAGTATTTCTATTAGTAGGTTAGGTATCTATTTTTGAATGCAAGTAATCAAGTTGTTTGTCACTATACTGCCACGGAAGAAACATCTCATGATGGGTAGAAGCTATCAGCTCTAACAAAACCTTCCAAACAAGACCAGTGAGCAGGAGCATAGCCATAGCACTGGTGGATTCCTCAAATATTGAATGCTCCATAGGGGCCATTTCCCACAAGTGGTGGGAACATCACTCAACCATCAAAGGAGCTCCTTGCAAGATTCCCAACGTTCATTACTGCGAACAAAGCATGCTCGATTCTATTTGTTTCAGAACATTTATGAGGAGCCTGTAGATAACTGGTAGAATATAGTGTGGTCAGACAAGACATGAGTCATACAATACAAGCTGCCATGTTTGGAAAAGTAATGACTCTAAATGACCCAAATATTTCCATATCTACAGCGAAGTTTGGAAGTGTAGGCATCATAATATGGGTCTGTTCTTCTCAATGTAATTCAAATGATCTAAGAAAAGATGAATGGAGCTATTTACTGGCAAATACTGTATATGTTTCTGTTGTTATCCACCAATATGATGAACATGGCATGTTGGCATACCTTCCAGCATGACACTAATCCAAAACATAAAGCAAAAGAGATTATCTGCAAGTTCCACAGGGACAAACATTCCACTTCAGTCTTTCTCTTAAATTGTCTTATATGGCCCTAAAATATTTTTAACAGCTAAATATTAAGACATATGATACATATTTGTTACAATGTCTAATAATGAGTACAATCTCACTCTTATATTGATTTTGAGTGTAAAAACAGCTGACAGTAAACATGCTAACTAAACTTAGAGTCTGTCGTGTAGCAGAGTTTTAGCATTTAGCGTGATCCCAAGATGAAGAGACATCACTCAATTTTTTACTCAATAATAAGGAATGAAATGTACTACTATCAAAATGACTGAGCCCTCTGGTGGCGATGAGCAGGATTAAAAGTCACTATATATATATATATATATATATATATATATATATATATATATATATATATATATATATATATATATATATATATATATATATATTTTTTTTTTTTTTTTTTTTTTTCCCCCAACTGATATTGTAAGTACATTTTATGAACCAACAATTAAATGAATCAATCTAATTAGCCATAATAACTATAACACAACAAATTATTATCTTTCAGTTTAATGAGAAACAAATGTTACTGGTGATTATAGCCCATAATTTATGGCAACTACATGTTTACTGTTAAAGTTGAGCTGGTGAGACAGTCTGTTTTCAGCTTAGAATTTTTTTTTGTATTTATTTGTATTAAAATAGAGGCCTATCTCTCAAAAAAAGAGATTTGTGTAATTACACTTGAAAAATTCTCAACTCCTTACTTTGGGTGCCAAGCTGTGGGTTTTTGGGGTGACAGTCAATGACTGTAAAAGACTAGAGTACATAACAGTGAAGTTTTTATCTGTATCGTAATTTGTAAATAAATTGGCAAATATATATCTTTTTGTATCCCACAATCTAAAGTGAAACATATGAATATATAAAAATGCCTATAGGCCAGTTACTAATGTAAAATTGTGTGTTAAAATGAATTCATCAAACTATAAGACAATTTGCAGTCTATTAAGTTGCAACAAAACTATCCATAGACATTACATTAATGAAAATACTGTTCAATGCCCATGCAAAATAGTAAATTCAGTATTTGTGTTGTGGTTTTATGTACCTCTCTGTCTGAACTGTTGCATCTTTCCTTCTTTTGCATTTTTGCTCTTCTTTCTCTTGAGCTATTTCTTGTGACAGCACTTGTCAAACACTTTCCTTTCTTTTTCTGCTCATCCAAGGAACTTGAAGTTGATGTAGAGGACAAAGATGTAGTGGAAGCTGAGGAGTCAGACAACTCTGATGTGCCTTGGTCCTCACACAGATCAATCAGATCTTCATCTACAGTGTCACATTCCTAATCTTTCTTCATATGTCATCATTCAGACACAAACAGAGAAACAATCCTTCAATGGACATGATTCTAGCCCTACATAAACCCCTAGTATGGAATTATTGGCAGCTCACATGTATAATAATTCAAGCAGAAACTTAATCTTAGCTATGTAATCATGTCCAAAACCTTCATTTGCAAGTACTTTTTTAGTTATGTTTTTATCAGGTTCTGAATAACACCTGAAATAATGAGTTTCACAAACCACAGATTTACTGATCTAAGCTATTTTAAATAGGTACATATGTAACACGAAGAACATTTTATACACATAGAAATGTACACAGTGGCAAACCAAAGCTTGGGCACACTATTAAGATAACTCATTAAACTTCAAATAAAAAAAGTACACAAAATGTAAAACACAGCTTATCGATCTGCTAACTTAGTATTAGAAGACTCCTGCACTATTAAGCCCTAATATGAACCATGTAACCATTCCCATGGTTAACTGGACCTGGGTTTAAGGTTTGTTTTACTCCTACCACTAGAGGGAATCATGTGCTCATGTTTTGTTTTGTTTTGTTTTTCGTTTTGTTTTTTATGGAAGCACTTTTTATTGGAGTGACAGAAACCTTTAGACTTGCTTCCAAAAGGAAAGCAAGTATAAATCAAGGAGTTTTGTGGAAAATTGACTTGACCTGACACCGCCAACGAGCTTGAATACTGGAGTAGTTTAGGAGAGGACTTGTTACAGTGTCACAGACTTTGAACACTATTTTGCACTGGTGAGAGCGATCCAGTTGCTTCATTGGTGCAGAGAACTTTTACAAATGAAAGATTTGTTTATATTTGTTTAATGGTTGAGAAAATAAACTGTTGTTGTTATTCATGTGAAACTGAACGGAAATACATTCTTTGCGCTGGTTAAAATTTAGAGTTAAAATTACTAGGTAGGGTCAAAACCCCAATAATTGTTGTCTAATCAAATCTGATAGAGATTTGTTTGTTACAACCATGTGTGCAAATATGTAATGTATGGTAGTGATATGATGACTGACGGCAAGGTAAAGATTAACCTTAACTGGAGCGTTATTAAAGATAAAAATATCTCAACCAAAGCCTATGAGAGTGGGCTACGGAAGTAAACTCCTGTTAAGAGTTAAACTGAACAAGAAGCGAATGTGGTGGCAAGTCAGAGGGCGGGGGTCTACCCTATAAACAGAACATGAGAAACAGGTGCTATCACAGTACTGAGAGGGGCTTTGATTATTCAGGGTTTAGTGTTCAGTCTTGGAGGAGTGGATCTATTTACTTGTGTAACATCAAACAGCTTCAACTGGTCATTCCTCTTTGCTTCAGCCAGCAGGTTCTTGTATTTCTTCAAGGACATTGTAGCAGTTGGGGATAATAAGCCAACATTTATTAATAATATTTACCAATATTTACCAATAATAAATTATGTTAATAGATTTTCTATATACTATCTGAAAGTATAAATATTACAAACTAATTATGGGTGTTGTACATTTATCCCATGTTCTAGCAAGACGGCATCTTACTATATGTGTTAGGGCTGTGTGTTGGCAAGAACCTGACGATACAATACGTATTGTGATACAGCAGTCACGATTCAATATATCGCGATATAGCAAGCAAAGTGATATATTGTGATTTTTTAAATCCTTCTATTAAAACGCACCACTGTATGAACAGGTTTGTCAATACTAACAAAATTGCACCCTTGTTAATGTTGGAATGAAGCTGAAATTGGATTACAACACTGCCATCTAGTGGTCAGAGGTTTAACACACAATGATTCACTTTCTGCCAGGAATCTGTGTATTGATACTGTGTTTTTGAGAATCGATACAGTATCACAAAACATAATATCCTGATATTTGATATTTCGATATTTTCTTACACCCTTAATATGTGTACTATCAAATATTATACTTTTTACAGTGTTTGTTGCACTGTAGAAACGTTTACACTGCAACCTAAAAATGAATTTCATTTGGTAATGAAATGCAGAGTCTTGATGAGGTGTTAAATTAAATACATTTCCAAGGTTTTCTCAAGTCCTGCGTTTGTGCCAAATGATTAATGCCAGCTATAGTACTGATTAAGCTGCCTAAATGTCAATACATTATTATTTGATGTTGGCACTTTAGATGAAGGGCTGCAATCTATTTTATAAAATTTGACAAGATAATATATACATGCTTTAAGAGATAACTTTAGTGAATTACTCATAGGAGTTTTTATATATTGCAAATAGTTTACACTTTAGATTAGGGGCAGGGAAAAAAATCTTTTATAGGGCAGATGAGCGAATTCAAAGCGTTCTAACTGCACTGCAATTATTATGTAACCTAATAAAGAGTAACTCTTCAATACTTGTGTAAGCTCCGCGACTCAATCGAGAGGTCGTTGTCACCGGAATTTTACTGTTCGAGGCAGCCACCAGTGGAGCAGTGCGCCCATGGCAAGGAGTTTGTTAATCGCTGTTCGAACTGTCTACACAGGGCTGGTTCCTCTCTCTCCTATCTGCAGGATGTGAGGTGCTGCTCTGGTTCTCCGTGCACAGCTTGGAGACCTAGTGGTGACCCAGTGATTCATCGAGTCTACATCCACGGTCCTGTATTCCAACCTGCCTCTTGTTTATTATTACTGACTGCTCTGATTGAATAAACCTTGCAAATGGATTGTATAACACCTCTTGAGTCTGAATCCTTACAACTTGATTAGTTGATTATTAATAATTATTATTAAATCAATTAGGTCAGAGTTTATAGATATTTTGTTTTTTATGGATTTTTGTCTAAAAATAAGCCTAATTGTAAGATCTTAAAAATTATTATTGTATGTTTGTAACTGATGAATAAAAACTGAATTCCTGATCTGTTCATCATTTGTTAATCATACAGTAAGATCTTACATTTGTCTTATAGAGTGTTGTTTAAAAATTATTTCACTAACGTTATTATAAAGTGTTACCATGTTTCCTAATGACATCACTAGCATCTTCTAATGCCGACTTCTAGTATGCTGACGCATCATGTCACAAGCAAAAGTCATCTCAAACTGGTTTCATGAACATGTGGCCTTACCACGCACCGGATCTGACAGATCCAACAGATGTGAGATGTGATAGAGCGATTTGCAGCATGGAAATCTGGAGAAGTTGTATGATGGTGTAATCATGTCAACATGGGCCAGAATCTCAAAGGAATGGTTTACGCATGTCATCTTAGATTTAACAGTTGAAGAAATCATTTAAAGCTGTATGTAGCTGATTCAACTAACCTTAAACCATGGGTTGTGCGTTCCTTCCCCGAATGGATGAATTTGATGACTGAAAGAGAGTAGCAACACAGGAACAGTCTTAATGACTGCTCTAATTCTACCTCCTTTTATTTGCTGTAAAATACTAATATTTTATACACATTTTAAAGCACAATTTATATTTATCAAAGATGCTTGTCGTAATACTGAAAGTTCGTAGTATTAGTGTAATGCGTCTTCATTCTATGTAAAATTTCACACCTTAGTAAAAAACAAAAATGCAACAGCTAGGTAGAGGTATCAGCTTCTAGGATAATTTATTTAAAAGAACACAGATTAGGAATTAACTAAAGTCTTGTTCTTTGGTCAGTAAAGCCCAAACTAGACAATTCTAAATGATCTATTAAGGTTGATTAATTATAAACAGTACTTTTACATAATACGTAGTCTGTTATAAGAACATAACGAATAACCACAGTATAATTTGTATCATTGCTTAATAAACATTTTGTTAAGCCCTTGTTATGCAAAAGACTGTGCACAAATTATTGTCTAAATACACATCTTATAGTAGCATTTGGCCCTCATACAAGCTACGTAGAATATAATTTTACATTAGGAGTCACTTTAGTTTAATCAGTTTAATACACCACTAATACTTCACAATGTGTTCTATATACTAAAGTACAGTTTTAATTATCAGTAATTATATATAAAAGATTTTCAGTTAGTAAGTTTGTTATGCAACATTAACAAGTTTCATCACAAATTTAATGTCTGTTCACTCATATTTTGGTTGCCAACAACAATAAACACTTAAATAATATGTCAGCATGTGCTCTGTACAAGAATATCAATGACATTAGAATTCTGAATACATCTAGAAATATTAGTGATATTAAACAGTTACTAGTTCTTAAGAAAGAGCTTTACACTACCTGGTTGCTATAGGAATCGAAATCTGCCATTTATTTACTAATAAGATTGCATTTTGTAAATATAAATAATAATTTTAATAATACTTGCATTACTATGTTTTAACAAACAGAATTTGTTGTGCATAGTCACAGCTAGTGATAAAAAACTTGGTGACAAAGATCTCTGATTATATACGAATGATAAGGCCATAATAAATGAAGCTGAACGTGCAATAAATAATCTATTCAGAAATGTTTAATTTTGGCTGTACTAAGTAAGTAACTATACTCAGTATAATAAATTACCAATCTGTTCCTTAAACTGAAACAATGGCAGTCTTACAAAAAAATGAAAGTACAATAATTAAAAAATGAAGTATGATAAATATGAGAGACAGGTATGACATCAAAACAAAGTGTTTATCAAACTTGTTGTGCTAGTTTTTCTGAAGACGCGCTTTGTTCCAGGAATAGTCACTTGATTGAAACGTGGCACAATAAACTACAGGACTGGTTTGTTTAACAGCTTTTACATTTGGCAGCTTTTAACAGAACCTAAAATGAGGTTTGTGTGTGAATGTACTTAGCAGACACATGAGATTTCAGCTGTTTGTTTTTTAACTTTCACTGTAAAAAATGCTTCTTTGGTACAACCTATAAAAATGACTTTATGTAGTAATATAATTAAATTAATTTTACTCTAAATTTTACTTTGAAAGAATCGTTCATTCAAACTACATTTTTATATTAGATAAAACTATTTTAATTACTTGTTCCAACATGAAGTAATATATTATTATTATTATTATTATTATTATTATTATTATTATTATTATTATTATTATGGTAATACAATGCGCAACATTCGTGGTATATTATTCTTGTCTTTTCTTTTTACTATTATTGCTCGCCCAATTTCGCAAGATATGAACTCCGTTCCAACTCCACTATGTTGGGTATGATTGTATGACTCTAGATTGGATGCATGTATTCTGGATAGGAGTGGAATTTTCCAGAATTTTTTCCCACAGAGAATGAGTAGGATGAAAAAGTAAGCGCCCATCTAAGGTACATTTGCTCAACCGACAGTTTCACATACACTGACTCAGGGCAGACCCCCAACTACAATTGTAGTGTTGTTTTGACCTGCACTCGTCCGTTTGTCGTTTATTCATCCCTCTTTTTTACACCCCCCGTAGAGTCCCATTCATTTTTGAGGCCACTCAAACATCATACACATAACCTACAGCCACCCAGGTGCCTGTACTCACTCAGGGAAGATCCCCAACCTCCACAGACATACCCACCCACACTAATATATTTGTAGTTTATTCATCCCTTATTTATTCCTCAACCTATTCTTCAATTCTATTCAACCTATTGCTATACCTTAGCAAGCACCTGGGACACTATAGCAACAGTGTAACAATCCCTTAGCAATCGTTGTCAACCTGCGCAATCATTCTGCGTTTTTCTCTAGCTATTATTATTGTTTACTTTCATACAGCTAGTTATGTAATGCTTCATAGTGAAGGTGCTGCAGTGTTCAATTTTCAGACATGATTTTTGATGAATTTAGTGGATTTATCACGTTTGGTATGAGCTAGCACACTCTACTCAAACTCTATTTTCAAGCTTGAATGTTTTGGCACGAGTGAGGATGAGTCTGACTTGCTACACACCACATTCTTATTTGAATTTTCCAATGCATTTCAAATGGTGCAGTAGGTATAGGTGCCAGAATGTAACTGCCTCTCCATTTAGGGTGGAACCAGAACTTTCAAAGAGAACCTGGCGAAGCAAACCTGAGGTGCCTAGTGTACATCTGAACTTTGCTCAAACCCACGCATTGTTCTAAATCTTAGAGGAGAACCAAAGATTGTTGTAAAACCTGTAAAACACTGTTGTTTTTTCCTTTCTAAGTTAGAAATTATGATACTACAGAAGTAACACTAGCTGTTTTACATTTTCACAAAGCCTGTTTTACAGATCCAGATGTACTAAATATGATACAAAACAAAACATAGATATGCAAAGTACTATTTAATAATATATTTAATTATTATTTATATAACAATTAATTATTATAATAAATGTATTACTTATTATTATTATTTACCAAAGGCTCTAAAAATATTTTTCTGTCAATTATATCGTGATTCAGGCTTTGAAGGGTTAAAGCGTCCCTGCTGGCTTTAGAACATGTTAGGAAGTTACAATTAAGGTTGGACAGCCAGTACTATCAAGTTCTAGTTAATTTCTAGAAGTTAAGAACTTAAAAGAAACTCAGCCATGAAAAAAATCAGGAATGTAACACCACCCCTTTTATAACAGTGTCACTCTGTACCAGGATAAGATTCTGCACTGGCTGTCAAAAATGCCAATCTGCCACTCCCAAGCCCACACAACTCTGCTACACTATTCGAGTAATGTTTCTTCTCAGGTGAGCATAGTATCCTTTCAGTGGCACAATAGGTGTGGTGATGTGACTGGCTTATGCAAGTTGAATACATCTATATTGCAAGCACACAGATAACACACACACACTGTGAACATCCAAATGATCTCAGCTTTACTCAGGACTTCTTACTGAGCAGGACTTCATCATAAGGAACCTTCTCCAATTGATCACCCCCACTTACAGTAAGTACCTGATAAATCAATAACTTTCTCAAAGCTAGCTTTCATGTAGTAGTGCAGGAACAATAAAATAATCAGCTTATAAAATATCAATGTTAAAAATATAGTGATAACAGGTGATTTGTGGAAACCAGAGCACAACCATACACAGTGTTATAGATCAGATATAGGTTATCAATATGTATTGATACTGTAGTGTAAAATATGGCCAAATGAAGAAAAAAAACATACAGGGTAAGTGCAAAAGTAGCAATATATTGTGCAAATACAATTATTCTTATATATGTTTTAATATTATAATTATTATTGTTATTATTACTATTTATAGAAGATTCTAATACACTGTCCATTTTCAAATAATTTTAATTTTCTGTCAATTGTTTCATGGTTCAGGCTTTAAAGGGTTACAGTGTCTGATTGCCCCCAACAATACAAGCTAAGCAGTGAAACAACACTTTTAGTACGAAGAATATCAACATAATATACAATAACAAACAATCAAGCTATGAAATCCCCAAAACAGAAAGTGATCATTTAGAGCAGAGTTCAGAACAGAATCTCAAAGTAATGGAATGTACAAAAATCCAGAAAACACAGAATATGGACCAGTCTGTACTAGTTTGTTACTCAGTAACGCATTAATGTTAGCTAATTAGCTAATCCAATGCAGTTCAACACTCCAGTCACTTCCTCAAGTCTTGCTGCTGAGTGGGAGTGGCCACTGGCCTGTTCGCACCTCCAGCTTGACTTGTTCGTCTTCATTTTTTGTCCGCTGTGTGTTTTGCTCTCGCTTCATTGTGTTCTTCAGTGTTTTATTCATATGTATGTAGCATGTATCGACGTGTTTGGTAGGCAAGGACTGACAGCTGTTTCTGTGTCTTTTGTTTGTTGTTGTTCTCTTTGTATTAGTAAGTTAGCCACTGTTTTCTCTCCTCACGCTCTACTCTCTCTCCTCACGTACTAATCTCTCTCCCCACCTCTCTCCTCACGCTCTACTCTCTCTCCTCACGCTCTACTCTCTCCTCACGTACTAATCTCTCTCCCCACCTCTCTCCTCACGCTCTACTCTCTCTCCTCACGCTCTACTCTCTCTCCTCACGCTCTACTCTCTCCTCACGTACTAATCTCTCTCCCCACCTCTCTCCTCATGCTCTACTCTCTCTCCTCACGCTCTACTCTCTCCTCACGTACTAATCTCTCTCCCCACCTCTCTCCTCACGCTCTACTCTCTCTCCTCACGCTCTACTCTCTCCTCACGTACTAATCTCTCTCCCCACCTCTCTCCTCACGCTCTACTCTCTCTCCTCACGCTCTACTCTCTCTCCTCACGTACTACTCTCTCTCCCCACCTCTCTCCTCACGCTCTACTCTCTCTCCTCACGCTCTACTCTCTCTCCTCACGTACTACTCTCTCTCTCCACCTCTCTCCTCACGCTCTACTCTCTCTCCTCATGTACTACTCTCTCTCTCCACCTCTCTCCTCACGCACTGCTCTCTCTCCACCTCTCTCCTCACGCACTACTCTCTCTCTCCATCTCTCTCCTCATGCACTGCTCCTCTCTCTCCGCCTCTCTCCTCACGTACTAATCTCTCTCCCCACCTCTCTCCTCACGCTCTACTCTCTCTCCTCACGTACTAATCTCTCTCCCCACCTCTCTCCTCACGCTCTACTCTCTCTCCTCACGTACTACTCTCTCTCTCCACCTCTCTCCTCACGCACTGCTCTCTCTCCACCTCTCTCCTCACGCACTACTCTCTCTCTCCATCTCTCTC
Source organism: Megaleporinus macrocephalus (assembly GCA_021613375.1). Taxonomy (NCBI): domain Eukaryota; kingdom Metazoa; phylum Chordata; class Actinopteri; order Characiformes; family Anostomidae; genus Megaleporinus; species Megaleporinus macrocephalus. The sequence goes on along the minus strand of CM038722.1, from coordinate 40,057,371 downwards.
CTTACGCACTGCTCCTCTCTCTCCACCTCTCTCCTCACGCACTACTCTCTCTCTCCACCTCTCTCCTCACGCACTGCTCTCTCTCTCCACCTCTCTCCTCACGCTCTACTCTCTCTCTCCACCTCTCTCCTCACGCTCTACTCTCTCTCTCCACCTCTCTCCTCACGCTCTACCCTCTCTCTCCACCTCTCGCCTCACGCTCTACTCTCTCTCTCCACCTCTCTCCTCACGCTCTGCTCTCCCTCTCTCTCCTCACGCTCTACTCTCTCTCTCTCCACCTCTCTCCTCACGCACTGCTCCCTCTCTCTGAACGTCACCTGAGACAGCGGTTTGTCTACGCATGCGTGAAACTGAACGTACAAATACTGAATATACAAATACTGAAAAAACACTGACTATACATATATATATGTATATAATTATCTAATTTTCATTTGAACACGACAGCTGCCATTAATATTGCGTGAAAATTTAATGACTAACAGAAATGCTCCAAAATCACTTAAAAATTTTGGTTCCACTGAAGTTTAACAAGGTTTTTGTCCTCTTTTGACATTTAGTTTTTTCTTGTTTTTCTTTGGATAGTGGATATATACATAAAACACTCTTGGGAGTCTACATGATGATATGTGACATAACTGCTTGTTTGGTTTACAGGTTTGACTCGAGTCTCCTGTCTTAGGCCTTACCTAAAGGACATATGGCCTCTGTTAACGGTAAGAGCCACAGCTCTAAATTTATAATTACATGTACTTACTGTCCTGTTTTGCTGCAGACTAATTTACTACTACTGTCCTGTAGACTGTTTGACCTACACTTGAACTACATTCAACAATACATGTCTATTATGAATGTATATTAATATATTTACACTCAACTTGTTTAACATTTCCCTTAGTAACCTTCAATAATCATAGTCTTTTAAAAATCAGGCAAAGCCTTTCTGCCAAACTCTGGCTGCTGAAATCCAGGTGTCGTGAATGCCAGTATGAATTTTCTGATCTTACTGAGCACTTATTCAAGTACATGCTCATTTATTTTGTTAATACTTTATATGAAATGAATGGCAGCAGAAATAAAAAAAATCTTTTTGCAATCATAAGCCATCAGGGCTACCTACACTTCTTTGAACACAAAGTAAAATCTATCATAAGTCTGTCATGTTTTCCAATTTTTGCACAAGGATTTGTTTATTGCTGAATGCACAGTGTTTTTTTCAGAGCCCATTCAGAACATAATTCAGATCAGTAAAGACCTAGTATTATTTCAGAGAAAGAGTGAATGATAATTCCTGTGTGACAAACTGAATGAAAATCTTAAAAAAAATCTTTTGTTGAATTATACCCTTCACATATCAACAATTAAAAAAATTTTTTTTAAAAATGAATAAAATTGAACAAAAAGTGTTGCCTTTGAAAAACATTTATGTTAATTTATATATTTTGTCCAATCCATTAAATTAAGAAGTAATTGTGCTTTAGTATTTGTAGAAGTGTATACTGTGTGTTCACTTATTTACACAAATCTACAAAAACATGCCATTTGACCAGGGTGCTAAAATGTTTGACTGCAAGAAGTATAGAACTGAACTTTTGGTGTTGTCTGATACTGAGAATTCAAACATCAGGGTCAAATTAATTGATTATTGTAAAGTTATTGATTATAGATTTTTGCCACTTACCCAATATATTGCATTTAAAAAAATAATAATGCTCAAATACACTGAAACCAATTTAACACTTTAATGCTTTTATGTTCAAATTGTCCTGTACCCACAATCAAACCTGTGATTTTATATCTGATTGTAGCTATTTATCCATGATGGATTAATTTCTACCCTTTAAAAATGTAAATCTACCTCATTAAGTGTTTTGCCAGACCAATCACTGAGCTTGATTTCAATATTTATGTATATTTTGGTGTTTTATATTTGCAAATAGACATGACAGCGATGATATGTGTCTGGTTTAAAATGACAAGTTTGGTTAAAAGTCTGTGAGCTGTAATGAGATTTTCTAGCCAGCCAACAACTCACTGAGCATATGAAACTAACACCCGTCACTCAGCAAATCAAAATAAATTATTGGCTGCTGTGTGCAAAATCACCCATCAGATTAGATGAGAATTATTTAGCACTAGATTACTAATAAACGCCAAACCTCTGGGATATGGCCACATTCATTAGCACGATAATGTAAACGTCAGCTACTACATACTCTGTTAGCCCAGTAATGTATTCATTCATTCTTTTTTCCTACAATGGGTTTCTTTGCACTTATGTGAAATTCAAGTAACGTATTTTTCACATTGTGTATAGCAATTAAAACATTTTACACTGTGTCTGTTTTTATAGACGAAAAAAGGCCTGTCAACTTTTGAAGATCAACAGTGTTAAAATGATAACCACTGGAAAAAACTGTCTCTTTTAGGACCGTTAGATGATATGAATTGGGGTTGTGATTAATGATAATTATTAAAAAATGTCAGTGTAGTTAGCTCGCAAGCTAACCAATTAAAATAGCTAACCACATCACTTAAACAGTTTTGTGACATTTCAGTTTCTTGGCACCATCAAATATGACATTAATAACATTATTAAAATTATTAAAAACACTATAAAAACACTAGTTATACTATTATAGTATACTAGTTATTTCATTAAGCAGAAACATGGCTGTTTCATTTGCAGCCTACAATTGTTCTTTCCTTGCTGGGGGCATTTCCCAAAAGGAGGAATCATACTTAGGCAAGCAGGTTTTCCCAAATACCTCAAACTGAACCAACATTTACAGCCAGCGTAGATTGCTGCTTACAGTGTTTCTTTATTTGTAATTCAGACTTTTTTAAGTTGCCCTAAACTTGAGTACATGATAAACTATATGGGGCAGTGTTAAAGATCTACAGTGAAGAATAATCTGTTATTACTACTGTAATGATAGCAGAATATATTTCACTGTAAATCCTTAAAAAATCTTAAATCATAAATGAGAGAATCTGGCTGAATATGGTCTGTATGTCTGGAATATATGTCAATTCTACTTAATGTTGTAATACTACATGTATGGGCATCTGAAACTACACTTTGTTCTTCAAACTGGAGCTCAAGATATGATCTACTTCTTTCACAATAACATTTATGTTACTTTGTATTGTATGTATGATTATTTACATCTGTTCTAATCAGATCTGCTGTTCTTACTGGTGAACATACACTTATTGATCAGATAAAAGCTTTTAAACAACCATTAGCACTAAGATGCTTTCATGTTTTCATCCCTTATATGATTATGATTTCTTATTTTTTATTTGATTTATTTAAATTGTAGAATAGTTCATTATAATCACTCCATTATTAGTAATTCACTTGCTAGCAAAAGCTTTAAAAAGCTGATTTCAATATTCTTATATCCTTAATGCAGATTCTGATGTGAGGATTGTGCTGCTGGGTAAGACTGGAGCAGGAAAGAGCGCAACAGGAAACACCATCCTCAGAAATAAGACATTTACAGTGGATTGTTCCTTTCAGCCTACAACCAGGGAAAGTCGGAAATATTGCAAAGGCGAAGAGGAAAGAACGATGTACGTGATCGACACTCCAGGCCTTTTTGATACACGTGCATATAAGAATGTAATGAAACTTGATTTAGAAAAGGCCTTGGACCTTGCTCATCCTGGTCCTCACGTGTTCCTGCTGGTGATGAAACTGGATGTGTTCACAGAAAAAGAGAAGAAGACTATGGAGTGGATTGCGGAGAACTTCGGAGAGGAGGTCCGAAAATACATTATTGTACTGTTCACTCATGGAAATGTATTGAACCAAAACAGGAAGAGGAAAACTGTAGAGGAATATCTGCAAGAACGTCCAGACATGAAAAATCTCTTAAACTCTGTGGCTGGATATCATGTTTTTGAAAATGAGGATGATGATAAGGTCCAAGTCACAGAGCTGCTGGAGAAGATTGATAAATTGAAGGAAAGGAACGACTGGAAGTTTTATACCAAAGACATCTATGACAAAATTCAGAGCTCCAAAAAAACCCCGGAGCTACAGGAAAAGAATTCTGCTGGGATTGGTGCTGTTGCAGGAGCCGCAGGAGGGACAGCAGTAGCAGCCTTGGTAGGATTTGTGTTGGTTAAGGCAAGAGCAGTGAAAGCTGAGGCAGCAGTAGGTGGAGTAGCTTTAGCTGCGGCAGCAGTGGCAGCAGCAGCTTGGTATTATATGAAACAGCAAGCAGAGGAAAAGGAAAGAAAGGAAAAATGAGTGAAATAAAAGTAAACAGGATTCATATGTTTAAGATAAAAAACTGAGGAACTTACTGAGTCAGCATTATAACAGCACTTGCTACTTCCTCCGTATTTGTTATCCCTCCATATTATGTTCTTTCCCCATGCTTCAGTTTGTTTTGTGTCTTAACTCCTCCCTGTCTCCACCCTTGTGTCACACACCTCACCTTTTCCTAGTTTCCTCCAAGGAGTTCCTTGTCTGTCCTTGTGTATTTATACACCTTGTGTTTGCTCTTAGTCTCTGTCTAGCATTTGTATTTTGTGGATTATGGACTAAGAATATTAACCTGTTCATGTATGTATGTATGTATGTATGTATGTATGCTTTGGTTTTCTTGTTTGTTCTTGGTTTGTTTTCTCACTTCTAGTCTTATTGTTTTTGTTTTTTCAACTTCTTTCCTGCACTCTACAAACCTGGACTCAAATAAACAAATAGACTTCGCATCTGTATCCACCTCCCTCGCCTGCTTCATCATCACAAGCAGTGTTAAGGCTCATTTATACTCTACGTGCGGAAATGTCCACGTATGTTTCACGCGATATAACCGTCACTGCCCACATACTTCTTTGTGTCAGCTTCGTTGACTTGGTTGCTGAGCAACACATCCAGTAGAGGCCAGTTCGGAGTAAATCAAACATGGTGGCGGTGGATATGCTCGTAGTTCTGTATTTACTTCAAAAACAACTAAAAACGACTGTGTGTCTGCGCCGCGGCGAAGTTACATAATGGTTAAACTTTCTAACCAACTCACACAACCAATCTTCAAAAAGTCCCGCCGTTTCTTCTTCGCTGTGTTGCTATGGAAGTGGTGCCGTCTTGCACTGCCCTCACGGTCTGCAGCGGTATTGCTCCATCCCTTCCGTATCTGTACGCTTTCTGAAAATGTGCAAACTATGCACGAAATGAACGCAGAGTACGGACAGAAAGCTCCATGCGTATCCGTATTTAACGTTGAGTATATGAGCCTTTAAATATAATACAACGCAATATAGTCCACTCTACTAATGTATATGTCATGCTGTCGCACAAAACCATGGTATCTCCATTTTCTTCAATTTTTGTTTAATTTTTCTTCTTTGTTGGCATAATTTGTCAATTTCTCTTACTGTTTATGTTGTTATGACTCTATTGGCCATAGCAGTTTTTGTGTGGTGTCTTCTGATCATTCCTTACAGATGAACAAGGTCACCACTAGAGGGAGAGGCACCTTTAAAAGGACCCGTTCAGGAGGAAGTGGGGAAGGGTCTTGAGGGAAAGGGTCTTGCTTATCACATAGTTTCTGTTTGTTTTCCCGGTTCCCTGGCAAAGTGGATGTAAACAGCTAAGCTAGAGATGTGTTTTTGTCTGTGTAAGAACTCGTGTGCTGTTTCCTGGTGTTTGGTGCTTGATGGTACCTCATTTTCAGTATAGTAAACACTAAGCTTACTACAGAGGCTAAACTCTTGTATAAGGTCCTGTTTTTCTCCTGATTTGCTTTAGTTGGGAAGCTTAGGTTAGTACATGTGTTTGCTTTTCTTTTGTTTTGTGTTAGTTAGTTTCCCTTTTAAATCCAAGTTAGCTTTGTTTTGCTTTTAGTTCCAAATCACTGCATTCAATTCCCGAGAAAAAGAAACATTACTATTGCAACACTGGTTGTATGTGTAAGGGAATGGGAACCAGGAGGACACGCATGCTTTTTTTATTTTGCGGCCTGAGCTAGAGTGGGTCGTAATAACATTTTATGCAAATTTTCTAATAAATTGATAATTGTCCAAAATTATGAACCCAGTACGAACAAAAGTTTGGCCAGTGCTAATAAAAATAGGACAAATGCTAAATTCATGCAATATTGGATGTATTACTTCAAATTATTTCTTTTTTTTGGTACCTATATGTTTATGAGTGCTGTTGTAGATGCTTTAGTTCAGGCCACATCTGATACATTAAGTCTTTTAGACACAAATGGTCATTTACAAACATGCTTAGCTTTATGACAGTCTTTCAGGAACTGAGGAAATGTTTATCACATACTGTGTTTTGTGATAAGATGCTTATGAAACAACTTGATTCTCGAAGATATGGGTTAACCCCTTAAAAATCCAGGGCCTAAGATGTTACTACACACTTCTTTAATCTAAGAATAACCAAAACAGTTTACATTGTAATCTTTTTACTTACTGGGTAATGAGTCTTACTCTGTAAGTGTCTGGGATTCTAAGGGGTTAACCCATTTGTAAAGCTGTAAACGAAGGTATTCAAGTCGGTGTCTCTGAGTATCAATTGGGAGTGTATTGTGGAATGAAGCATTCAATACAGTAAAATCACATTCTGAACTAGTATCCTTTCTTCATTTGATGGCAAGAGAAAAAGTGAAAACAGAGACAAAGGTTGTTCACTGGAGACAGATTTGCACGGCAGGAAGGCCAGTCTAGCGTGCACACTGTCATGCTGCTTCAACACGTGCATAATGTTTCTTGTTAAGTGGAGTTTGTCATTTCAGCCATATACGCAGTGAAACGCGAGGTAGAAAATATAAACCTGCACGTTTTAACATTTTGCGCACATAAATCTTTCACTTATGAGCGCAAATGTGAAACCCACAAGCACAGAAAAAAGAACTGCACATACAGGTTTCATAAAAACATGCTCAAACTGACTTTTTTCCATCCGTTAATGTGTTTATTCTGAACGATTTCATATTTTTCCTCACGCGCAAAGTGTAAAACCATTGGCTGCTCTCTCTAAGTTAGGCTGATATATTTGATGAATATTTGCTGTAGCTCACAAACAAATAGCCTCTTAATTCTCTGAAATTACATTTTCTAAGTGGTGGTGAACCACAGAACAAAGTATGATCACTACATTTCCCGATCTTTCCGTTTCTCCCAGTAGTTTCTATCACAATAGGTTGAATCGCCACAGTGACACTGAAGACGGCAAGTGTGACGCAGCTTACCTAATACCCATTAAAATCACCAAGCCCCAGTGGTCATAAGAGGGATAACACCCACTAAAATGGGGTTATAAACAAATATTTAATAATCTGAACAACGCCACCTCAGGAAATTAGGACTAGTAAATACTGGCCTTAAGTAAGGAGCAACCCAGGGTCGTTTGTTGGAGACAGAGACCCGTTTTCCACAATCATTTTCCAAAAGACTTGATTTTATTTAAATTCCACAATTTTAAACATGGGCTTAAAACACTAAAATACTTAGCTGCAGCTATGAAATTAATAAATCAACATTCAATGAAATTTGTTAGATACTAGATGACAGAAGCTAGCCATAAGTAAAAAGCTAGCTGCAATGACAAGGAAAAATCAAATCTCAACAGAAATATTATTTAACCAAAACAACAAATGAAAAGTAAGAAAATTCCCACACAAAATAAACTCAAATGTAAACTGTTAGAACCAAAAACCCAAAATTAAATAAACCAACAAACAAACATAACCCAGTAAGGCGCAGTATACACACTTAAAAGACCAACCCAAACGAAAACACCACAGTGAAGCAAACACAAAAGAAAGCAAACAGGGCCTACGGGCCAAGACAAATAAGGTCTTCTCTTTAAGAAAAATAAGGAATTAATAATAAACTAAACTAAACCCAAAATACTAACAAAATTGTAATCTAACGAATTTCAAAACATGAAAACAAAAAAGTAACATAACAGTAGAAAAACAATAAACTAAAATTACCAAAAAAACAGAAATAACACGAAGAAAATTAATTGCATCTGTGCGATGACACCAACAAAATAAATAACCAAAAACAAAGAAATAAACAAACAGGACTGTCCGTCCGCATCAGCGCTATGAGGCACGACAGCTGATAGAGGAGGAGCAGTGGGTAGCGGGCAGTGTAACGGCTCTAACAAGATAATTATAATGTAAATACAAATACAACATTACAATATTCTTAATAATGAAAGAGAGAAACCCTGCAATCACTACCAAATAAATATAAAATCACCCCGTTACTTCACACGTAATGAACCCACACACAAATAAAACACACCAACACCCATGGTCCTACCTGAACTGATTAAAACACGCAGATCGTCGCAGTTGTGCCGCAATCCACCACACCAAACCTCACGCAACCTACAGGTCAAGCTGACAGAAAGGTCAGGTTCATCGGAAGCAGGGGAGCCAAGCAGGGCAAAAAAGCAGGGGAAAAGCGACGCCTCCCTACTTATCAAAAATAACTAAAATCCAACCAAGTCAAATCTTACAGATGATTCTCTGTAAAACACAAGAACACAAAAACATTTTTGAGGGTGTATGTAATAATTATAATAATTATAATATAATAGCAATTCATTACTTTTAACAAATCTTTTTAGCAAGAATATCTGAAAAAGGTCTAACTCAACCAGCAAAACACACCCTATTGTAGTCCAACTGGCCCGACCTGTATGGCCAGGTCCTTGTCCTCTGGGGCAGATTGTCTTGGGTAGTTCCTGCCGTAAAACAACAGGCTGCTGAGCCACAAACTTCACGACTGTATAAATGGGCTTTTTAGCTGCTAGGCATGGTTCATAAGAAACATTTGCAACAATAGTGAATGTAAGAGATTTGGATAGTGAATGTGCAAGACTTTGATAGTAAATGTGAGAGACTTTGATAGTGAATGTGCAAGATTTTGATAGTGAATGTGCGAGATTTTGATAGTGAATGTGCGAGATTTTGATAGTGAATGTGAGAGATTTTAATAGTGAATGGGAGAGGCTTTGATAGTGAATGTGCGAGATTTTGATAGTGAATGTAAGAGATTTTAATAGTGAATGTGTAAGACTTTGATAGTGAATGTGCGAGATTTTGATAGTGAATGTGCGAGATTTTGATAGTGAATGTAAGAGATTTTAATAGTGAATGTGAGAGGCTTTGATAGCGAATGTGCGAGATTTTAATAGTGAATGTGTAAGACTTTGATAGTGAATGTGCGAGATTTTGATAGTAAATGTAAGAGATTTTAATAGTAAATGTGTAAGACTTTGATAGTGAATGTGCGAGATTTTGATAGTGAATGTAAGAGATTTTAATAGTGAATGTGTAAGACTTTGATAGTGAATGTGCGAGATTTTGATAGTGAATGTAAGAGATTTTAATAGTGAATGTGCAAGACTTTGATAGTAAATGTGAGAGACTTTGATAGTGAATGTGCAAGATTTTGATAGTGAATGTGCGAGATTTTGATAGTGAATGTGCGAGATTTTGATAGTGAATGTGAGAGATTTTAATAGTGAATGTGAGAGGCTTTGATAGCGAATGTAAGAGATTTTAATAGTGAATGTGTAAGACTTTGATAGTGAATGTGCGAGATTTTGATAGTGAATGTGCAAGATTTTAATAGTGAATGTGTAAGACTTTGATAGTGAATGTGCGAGATTTTGATAGTGAATGTAAGAGATTTTAATAGTGAATGTGTAAGACTTTGATAGTGAATGTAAGAGATTATAATAGTGAATGTGTAAGACTTTGATAGTGAATGTAAGAGATTTTAATAGTGAAGGTGCGAAGCTTTGATAGTGAATGTAAGAGATTTAAATACTGAATATAAGAGGCTTTGATAGCAAATGTAAGAGATTTTAATAGTGAATGTGTAAGACTTTGACAGTGAATGTGCGAGATTTTGATAGTGAATGTAAGAGATTTTAATACTGAATATAAGAGGCTTTGATAGTAAATGAAAGAGGCTTTGATAGCGAATGTAAGAGATTTTACTAGTGAATGTGCGAGACTGATAGTGAATGTAAGAGATTTTAATATTGAATGTGCAAAGCTTTGATAGTGAATGTAAGAGATTTTAATAGTGAATGTAAGAGACTTTGATAGCGAATGTAAGAGATTTTAATAGTGAATGTGAGAGGCTTTGATAGTAATTGTAAGAGATTTTACTAGTGAATGTGCAAGGCTTTGATAGTAAATGTAAAACATTTTAATAGTGGATGTGCAAGCTTTGATAGTGAATGTGAGAGACTTTAATAGTGAATGTGAGAGGCTATAATAGTAAATGTGAGACATATTAATAGTAAATGTGAGAGGCTTTTATAGCGAATGTAAGAGACTTTAATAGTGAATTTGAAAGGCTTTGATTCAGAAAACAAAAATACTAACAAAGAATATAAATTATGTATGCATTTAATTTATAAAAACTTTTCAGAAATTGTATGCATTTACTCTGCCCCTCACTGCTGCACAAACCTCTGTACACTTTCAGTTTCTAGAACAACTTTTTAGCACCTTGTGTACCTCAGTCTAACATGACAAATCACATCATGACAAATGACACATCAAAACATGCAGGAGCTTGCCCAGTAAAGCTGAAAGCATCCAGGCGTTTATTGTCAGATCACATCTCACTGTTTACTACATGTACTACCCCAGCCCTGGTTATATATTTTATATATCATATTTTTTATTTTTTTGGTCACACAATCTTCTCTTACATAAAGTGAGTATCAATTTAAATTAATTAATTTTGAAGATTAGTCAAATAAACGTATATATAGATAAACATTATCTAAGTGTCATTTGTAATCCAGATAAAGCTCATGACTTATGCAAAGCAATTTTGCAAAAACCCGACCAAAGTCTTTGGAAAGAGACATTATTTCAATGGCTAATAATTAATAATTCTTCTCAAATTCCTAATTAATGACTGCATATTTAAGTACATCTCCAATGGCAGACCACTCTTAAACTAGCATAATGGAGCAGTTTTTTGTGTATTATTTTGTACCATATACATGTTTATAAAAACATTTAAATTTTGGTGTTGTTTAAATGCTGCAGCTCATTTACTGTATTGCTGTTAAGAAACATCAGAGAATAAATGAGTTTAAGCCTCTACTTTAAAGAAGTAAAGGAGTTGAGTCATCTGAAGGAAGAGCAATCAATGCGAGCGCTGGTTCCTATTTTGCTGGGATTCTCATTAATATAAAAACAACAAAGGAATTTATTTTATCACACAGATATACTGTATACGTGGTACATACTCAGTTCATCTTCCAGCTAAGATTAATTTCCATGTTTACATGCATAACCAGATAAAAAGCAGCTTTCCCACTTGTTTTACAAACCAGACTGTGAGCCGCCTACTCTCTGATTTCATTGGCTGCATGACAATATTTTTTTTCTCTCAGAACAAGTTTGTATGAATCTTCCTTCCTGAATCCAGATAAGCTCTGAAACCAGTTACGAGGATTGAAATTGAGCAAGGAATCCTAACCAGTAGGAAAATGGCTAAATACGGTGAGTAGATAAATATCCTCTATCATAAATTACTAATTACGTTTAGGTGAAAAGCTTTTTCTTTGTTTATGTGGATGATACAGGTAAAATATAAAGTTTAAGTTTTAACCAAAAGATAGATGATCTAGAACAATTCCTGCTGAACTAAACTTGAACCCTCCAGTTATGTCTTAAGCACTGTCAAGACCTTAAAGCTAAAAATTTGCAGAAAAAATTGCAGAATAATGAACCACTTTTCAGCCTGTTGGGGTAGACTAAGTGAGTTATCTGCTTGATTCAGGATTCTATTCCTTCTAGCTTTTTACAGCCAAATTGCTGCAAATAGATTTACTTTAATATTATTTGGTTCAGTACCAGCGGTACGGTGGTGCAGTGGTCAGTACGGTGGTGTAGTGGTTATCACGATGGTGTAGTGGTTAGTATGGTGGTGTAGTGGTTAGTAAGGTGGTGTAGTGGTTAGTATGGTGGTGTAGTGGTCAGTACGGTGGTGTAGTGGTTAGTACGGTGGTGTAGTGGTTAGTATGGTGGTGTAGTGGTTAGTACGGTGGTGTAGTGGTTAGTACGGTGGTGTAGTGGTTAGTATGGTGGTGTAGTGGTCAGTACGGTGGTGTAGTGGTCAGTACGGTGGTGTAGTGGTTAGTATGGTGGTGTTGTGGTCAGTACGGTGGTGTAGTGGTTAGTATGGTGGTGTAGTGGTCAGCACCGTCTCCTCACAGTAAGATGATCTGGGTTGGATTCCCGGTCTAGGTGGTTCTGTGTGGAGTGTGTATGTTCTCTCTGTGTTTGAGTGGGTTTCCTCAGGGTACTCCGGTTTCCTCCCACAGTCCAAACACATGCATGTTAGGTTGACCGGTCACTCTAAACTGCCCGTAGGTGTGAGTGTGTGCGCGAGTTAATAATAGACAATGTGATTGGTTCCAGCCCCCCTGTGACCCCGACTAGCAGGATGAAGCAGAAGATGATAGATGGATGGATGGGTCAGGATTAATTCCAAAGTTGCAAATAAATTGCTATTGTTTGTTTGTATACAGACACATAAAAACACCAGAGAAAATTGGAATACCTTACATTCGAAAATGACTTCTCTGCTCATAGCTTTATTTTTTTGTCCGCCATGTTGGAAAAAATGTTGCCTGTGTTGCATCATGGGATAGCTAAGAATTGGGACAGCCTACATGTCAGGAGCGCATACTATGACGGAAAATGCTGTTTATGTAGATGCTCACTAGGTTGTAGACAGACCTATGTTCTCTAATCTAGTCCAAGAACTGATCTGTAGCAAATCAGGGTTGTAGTTCATGTTCATTTTAGTTAGGGATGATAATAATTTTAGTTAGGGTCCCCGAGTCACAGCTGGATATATGCATTTTAATAAATATTTTATACTAATCTGTATTCATGTTTACACAGAGAACTTTGGTGGTGAACCAGCTCGCTTTCTTAATGATAAAAATATTATTTTATTATTTTTAACAGTGGTCTCACATGGATATGGGCCATTGGAGGACACTGAATCCGGTTCAATTTCTTGTGAGTGATTACGTTTCTTCTTCAAATTTTATCTTCTAAAAATATCTAATTGTTGGGCTAGAGGAATAATTATGGAACAGTTGTCAGACCACATGATGGATATGTTTTAATGTTTATATACTCTCTCTCTTTTGTTTATAATGTACGGCACTGTTATACTATAGTTTAAAACATTTTTATTCCATAACCAAAGCAACACAAACAACTCTAATGAAATGTAGTTACACTGTGTTAAGAAATGGCATCATTTCTGTAGGATTATCATAAATATGTACATGTACACATCAAGCATTACTTCTTGTGCTGCTAATGATGAGATTTAGAACTATGTGCATGAAACAAGTGCTATACCACACAAAAACCTTCAACAGTTGAGATATTAAGTGTCAGTGGTCGGATTTTTATCAACATTTTAAGGCAGAAAGTCAGACCAGATATTCAAGTCAGTTTTCGTCTTTCATCAGATTACAATGAATGAATTCACATTCTTGGCAACCACACACTAAGAAACACAACTACCCCATCAGGTCTGGACCTGTGCTTCCGGAACACAGGAACTGTTTGACAAATATCAGAAGTCTTGATAGGGTGCAATAGAGTTTATGTGTATCTTTTTTTTTTGTCACCTTCAACCATAGAAGACAATATTTGTTTGCTTGGTCTGTATGCACTCATGCACACTTTATATTAAGTGACTCTAATGAGTCTGTAATTACACATTGAATATTTCAGGAAACAACAGTGGTTGCTAATGAACCAATGAGTAGGTGGTGTTTGATTCTATGCTCTGCATTTTTTTGGCTAGCTATCAGAATCTTACAACCATATAATAAGTGAGGTTGTACGAAGTACTGTCAGCTTTAGTCTGAGTGAGTTTCCAGCATGAATAATGCCACCCAATACTGCTTAACAGTAGCCCCCCGAGGCTCACAGCCAGGTTCTACTCCCTGAAGAAAAGCAGATTAGGCCACAAACTTGAAATCTCCACCAACTTCTGCTAAGCCTTTAATGGAAAGAAAGAATAATATTTTGGCTCAATTCGCTTCCACTGAACGAAGCCTTAAGGTTATGTTTACAGAGAGGCTTAAATGGTGGACCAAGCCTCTGAGCAGGAGACTCGAGTCAGCATGCTGAAAAACATTGTTTCTACGATGCAAGGTTGATGACTTGGACAACATCAGAATCAGTGGTGTTCCTGAGGGTGCAAAGAAAGGACGACCAGCGGGATTTGTGGCAGATTTGTTACCAGATTTACTCGGACAGGAGAACTTTGTTTAGTGACTGCTCTCAGTCACAGTCACACTTGTTATCCTGTATATTTCTACTTCCTGTTTTGCCCTCTCCCTTGTGGTTCTTTTTGTGAGTTTTGTCATGTTCCCCACATTTTCCCATCTTGCAGTGTTTGTTTACTTGGTGTTTTGTTTTCATTCTTGTGTTTATTAAATTACTTTTTGTGAAAGCTTGCATGTGCGTCTGCCACTTCCTGCTTCTCGTCTTTCTTTAATGAAAGCAGGTCAGGGAGACTCTCAACTTGCTTGTAACGAGGTAAAGAAGGAGGGGCTCATGTGGTTGGCGGCCATTAAAAATGAATATCATGGGTCTGAACTGAAAACAAAAATATGAAATTAGGAAAAAGGAAAGAAAAATGCCAAAAGCCTTAAACTAATTCCACATATTGTTCACACATTTTGGTATATACTTGTTTACAGCCCTGAGGTTCACACATTTTTTGTTGGTATATACTTTTTAAACATGTAAACATTTAAACTAAAGCCTGTTTGAGGTCTTCACCCTGCATGACCCTCAAATAAGCAAATAATTCAATATGAATGCTCACTATATTGCTCTGTAACATATATGCTTATGTTTGTGTCATCGGTACATGACCTCCAGTGTCTGATTACATAAGGCAATCCAATATAACAGGATGAGCTGTACAATTGAAATCTTTGTGAAAGAAAAGAGAAATGACTTGAATGAATTACTGAAATAGTTTTAAACTAAATGATTGGGTTATTTTGCAGTGCACTTGCTCAAACATGAGGCCAGTGACCCCTCTGCTCCCTTCTCTGGTGAGTGGAGATTTATTCTGTCATGCTGTGAAAAGCTGTAATTAATTTTAATGTTATATCTCTACTTTGAAGTTTGGTGGGATGTTGTTATTCATAATTATATGAATAGATAGAAGATGGATAGAAAGAACTGTTTCTTACAGTACAGCAGTGCATATATCATAGACTTTTACACTTGACTTATGATATATGATACAGATATAAAAATGTAATAATAATTAGGTGTATGTATATGTATTTTGAAGACTCTGCAAATGGTTGTAAAATGGATGGCTGATGGCAAAGCTACACATTTATGCCATACTTATACCAGTTGGTCACTTTATGAGGTACACTTTTTATACACACTTTGTTTATCAGCTCCACTGACCATATAGGAACACTTAGTAATTCTACACTTAAAGACTGTAGTTCATCGGATTCTCTATTCTTCAGTGATCAGAACTCCTACAGGACCACCACAGAGCAGGTACCCTTTGGGTGGTGTGTGTTGTGATGTGAGTGGATCAGACACAGCAGTGCTGCTGTTGGAGTGTTTAAACACCTCAGTGTCACTGCTGGACTGAGAATCGTCCACTAACCAAAACTATCCGGACAGCAGTGTCCTGTGGGTGGCGTCCTGTGTCCACTGATGAAGAACTAGAGAACACAAACTGTGCAGCAGCAGATGAGCTACTGTCTCTGACTTTACATCTACAAGGTGGACCAGCAAGTAGTAGGAGTGTCTAATAGAGTGGACAGTGAGTGGTCACAGTGTTTAAACACTCCAGCAACACTGCTGTGTCTGATCCACTCACACTAGCACAATGGGGGTTTCTCGGTGGGGGTCCTGGTCATTAAAGAACAGAGTAATAAAGTATACAGAGAATCAGATGAACTACAGTCTGTAAGTGTAGCTCCCACACGATCAGTGGAGCTGATACAGTGGACAGTGAGTGTAGATACTAGGAGGTGTACTGGCTGAAATGGCTTCTTGGTGTGTACACATGCAGTACTGTGCAGAAACCAGAGACCACTCTTCATTTTTAAAATTTCTCATTGATGAAAGACCTGCTAGAACAATAAAACTGTCCCCATCAGATAAACAGCACTTTCATCTTTTCAGCAATGGATTGACCACCCCAGAGTCCAGAACCTCAACATTACTGAATGTGTTTTGGGTTAATTGAATGGTGAGAAGCAGACAATGTGAAACAAGCTTCTAAAAGGGGCAGCATGGTGGTGCAGTGGGAAGCGCTGTCGCCTCAGGGAAAGAGCCTTGATTCCTCCCACAGTCCAAATGCATGCAGTCAGGCAAGTTGGTAATACTGAAGTGCCACTAGGTGTAAGTGTGTGTTTGTGTTTCTGCCCTTTGTTTCCTGCCTTTCATTCAAAGAGCTAAGATAAGCTTCAGCACCCTGAGTGACCCAGCAGTGTAGAAGTTCACTTGATGTTCTTTTTGACTGGAGGTTAGTTAAGGGAAGGGTGGTCTCTGATTGCACATTACTGTGTACTCACTGAACATTGCTGCAATGTTGTAACACTCTTTCTAAAGTCAGTCTGATGCAGGTGTAGCAGTATTTGGCGTTGTGATGTGTACAGGTTTTACTCTTTATCCATGTAGATTACAGTTTGTATTTGAAGTTATAAGATATCTGTTGATTCACAGACTGTGATGTGAGAATTGTTCTGGTGGGTAAAACTGGAGCAGGAAAGAGTGCCAGTGGAAACACCATCCTGGGAATAAGGAACTTCTTTAAGGAAGAAGCCTCAGCCGTGTCCATCACAACAGAATGCAAAGCAGGGTTTACAAACCATAACAGCCGGAGAGTCTGTGTGGTCGATACCCCGGGACTATTCGGATCATTAAATGAAGAAGAAGAGGAAGAAAAAATCAAAATACAAATAAAAGAATCTGTTCCTATGTCACTTCCTGGACCTCATGCGTTCCTCCTAGTGATCAGAATTGGGAGATTCACAGAGGAGGAGAAAAAAGCTGTGGAGTGGATTCAGGAGAACTTTGGTGAAGACGCCTCACTCTATACCATCATTCTTTTTACTCACATTGATCAGCTGAAGGGCAAACCTCTGGACACTTATATCAAAGAAAGCCGAGATCTTCTGAGGTTTATTGACCGCTGTGGTGGACGATATCATGGATTCAACAATGACGGTGAACAGAACCAAGACCAGGTCATAAAGCTGCTGGAGAAAATAGATGGGATGGTGGAAAGAAATGGAGGAGGATATTATACAAATGAGATCTTTCAAAGAGCCCAGGAAGAGATGCTTCAAAGGGCCGAGGAGGAGAAGCAACGAAAAATAAAAGAAAAGATAAAAGAAGCTGCATTGGGAGCAGCAACAGCACTGGGAGTGGCAGGAGCGGTGGCAGGAGGAGTAGTTATCGCAGTCACAGGAGCTGTAGTACTGCCAGCAGCAGGCGCTATAGCTGGAGGAGCACTTGCTGTGGGAACTGGGGCAAAGTTGGTCTACGATAAAGTTAAAAAGAAAACAATGGAATGAACACTGAAGGTGGGATCATTAGAGGACACAAAGCAGTTGAGAGAATTGCACATGATTGCACTGAACATACTTTTGGGGTTAGATACATCTGCAGAAAGCTTATTTTTTTCGCCTCATTTGTCCAGTTTAATAGGATGTGTACGGAAAGATACACTATGATTCTATAAAAATCTCCAAATTGGCAACCTTACAGGAGATGTCAAAAAACTAGTCTGTTCATCATGAAATGTCATCACGCAATGTAAACAGCAAAAGTTGTGAAAAGAAAGACAAGTTAAAATAGACAAGACCAGAGATACATGGTTTCATGTTAGACAGCAAGGACATGTTTGTCATAGTAATGATACCTGCTGCAGGTGATGTAACATGGACATTGATATGAAGAACTGGAGAGGTGTTCTGTGTTTTCTGTGTATATATATCTTATATTCTGATTTTCTCTTTCTGTTATACTATTTTTCTTATTTGTGTAGATTTTATTTTTGTAGCTTCATAAATTTTTTTTTACTGAATTCTAACATGTAAGTTTCTTGTAGCATGCTTTTAATAAACTGGATCATGTTAAATCCAGCCCATGAAAGCTCAGCCTCATAAACATTGCTGTTTTATGTAAATCAAAAAGGCTTTACAGTAATTAAGTGGAGTGATAGTAACTTTAACAGCACATGGCTATTAGTGGCAGTTATTTTGTCCAGATAAAGGTCAGTGTGGGGTCATAACAAAGGAACTGACCTACACACTGGGTAGTAGCAGATACTCATACTTCAAGCTAGTGTTACTGACCCCATCAGTATTTGTAAAATGTTTACATTTACATTTGTAGCCATAGACTGCCAAGAAACCAAATGCAGATCTAAGGTAACAATACTGTGGCATTAGTTTAAAGTAAGACATGAGAAACGTAGTACATTCAGTAAATGCTCTTTTATTGAACAGCACGTGTACAACATATTCTGCCTTCTAGACGCCATCTTTGTTCTGGAATATCCGAGCTCATTTCAACATGATCAACATGACCAATTCTACACATAATATAACTGCGTGACTGTGTAATCAAAAGTGTGGGTGCTAGACTGACCTGCCTGCAGTCCAGACAACCTTCATCTCCCATGTCTCTCATATCTCCCATGTGTCACATTATGAATGGCCTGTAACATTTTTTATTCTGCCTATGGTTTTGCTCCATGTCCGCTCATACTGTGGTGAGATGCTCTCCAAATCCTGCTGCCCTCAGAAGCCCGCTAAGTTTGGTAGCAGCTTACTGCTTCGATTCCACCCCAGTCAACGTTCCTGCTTTAGCTACTGATCTAGCTAGGCATGCAGATTCTTTGGTGGTTGATGGTTTCATTACTGGCCACTACTCTTCTCTCGTCATCATACTGGATCAACCACTTTGTTATTGCTACTCACAAGTATTTGGGCAAGAAGCGCATTATTGTCAGTTGTTCTGGTCCATACGGGCCCACTGAGCCCTCTAAAAACAGTATAGTATCTAGTTTTAACATATGCAACCGTAGACCACCATACCATCACCTTGATCAGCATGCCAATATAGCCACAATCATCTCTGCTTTTAAGGTACTTCCATTACACCCAGATTGTTGAGGTCTGCTGGAATGACAAATTCTACTCTGCTGTCTTATTCTTGGCTGCAGAAGTAGTCCAAAATATGTCATACCCTTGCAGAAGCCCTCTGTTGGATCTTCCACCTTTATAATGACGTTCTGGTTGTCAGTCCTCTACTTCACCTCCAGCACATGGCCTCAGTGCTCTATCTAGCACCGTTCATGCTTTAAGAATTCCTCTGTATGGTTCCTCATATGAGTTTTTCTTTATCATTCTGGACTTGCTGTAAGCTTTCCCCCTCTCACTTAAAATGTTGTGGGTTGTAGGTCACCATACTTAACCATGTTATGCTCAGAAAGTTCCCCCTTTGCACTGACCATTTGTAAGTAATCTGTGAAGTAAGACATAAACTACTACTGCTGAGTTAATCAATGCATTTTGGGGATGGTTATCCACATTAATATTAGACTATGGTTTAGGTCTATTGAGTATACTACAAAACCATGTCTATTCCTGCCTGCCTGTCTTTTATTTACCCTCCTGTCATTTTCCATATGCTTCTGTTTATTGTGGTTTCATAGCTCCTCCCTGTCTCTGCCCTTTTCTCAGGCCCCTCAACTGTTCCTAGTTTGCGTCTCCTCCATGTCCCAGGTGTTTCCCTCTCTGTGCGTTTATACCTTTTTTATACCTAGCTCCCTGTGTTTGTCTGGCATTTGTGACATTGTGAAGCTAGTCTTGTGTTCCTGCTGTGTGGGTTTTTGCTTCTGTTCTTTGTTTTCCTGTAGATTCTTGTTTTGGATTTAAGTTCTTGTTCTATTCAAGGACTCTCCCACCTGTTCTGTTCTTGCCTACACCTTAAACCTGGACTCCAATAAAGAGAACTTGTATTTGTATCCATCTCTTTACATTACATCAAACCAACAGCATATTATTTATAAAAACAATAAATATTTGTGGGTCAGCTGTATCAGACACATTGGAATCTGTTGATCTGTTTTAGATGCTCTTTTCAGCAGGCAATCCATAAATTCCTTATTGATCTAGATCTATTGCAACACAACTGTAACAAAACTGAATTTACTATTAGTGTGACTCTGTATATCTAAATGGGCTGTAAAAACATATAATATACGTATGAAAATGTACATTTGGCCATTGTTCAGCAGTAACAAACTCAAATTCACTTGAATACAAATCAGTTCATAGAGAAAGTCATAGAGAAAGGTTAAGATTATTTTATTATTATTTCAGGTGAAACAAAATGCAAAAAGGTTTGTATTTGTGTATGTGTTGTGTCCGCAGGCCAGCCATGTTCCTCTAAGGTGAGGATTGTGCTACTGGGTAAAACTGGAGCAGGAAAGAGCTCAGCAGGAAACACCATCCTCAGGAGGGAGGTGTTCATAGAGGACACTTCACCAGAATCTGTCACGGCACTCAGCAAGCAACACACTGTTGAGAGAGGTGGAAAGATGATCTCAGTGAGCGACAATCCTGGGATCTTTGATACGTCAATGACTAAAGAAGAGCTGAAGACTGAAGTAGAGAAATGTATCAGCATGGATGGTCCTGCACCCTGCGTCTTCCTACTGGTCATTAGTTTGGCCACAAGATTCTCAGAAGAAGAGAGGAAAGCTATGAAGTGGTTTCTGGAGAACTTTGGAGAATATGTTTCAGTCTACACCATCATTCTGTTCACCCATGCTGATCAACTGAAGGACAAAACAGTGGAGGACTACATTAGAGAAGCTGTAGAACTCCGTAGAGTTGTAAACAGCTGTGGGAGATTTCATGTTTTAAATAATAGAGACAAGGTAAATAGCTCTCAGGTCACAAAGCCACTGGAGAAAATCGATCTGCTGGTGGAAAGGAACGAGGCACATCACTACAGCAAAGAGATCTACCAGCAGGCCCAGAGGAATCTCAGAGAGATGGAGGAGAGAAGGAGAAAGGAAGAAGAGCAAAAGTCTGGTATCATTGGGAAGATTAGAAAAGTAATGGAGAATCCAAAGCAGTTTCTTGAAGATAGACTAGGTTCAGCTCTGGCTGGAGCAGGGTTTGGAACTGCAGTAGCAGGAATAGGAGGTGCTGACTGGAACTGTAGGGTATATCATCTTTTTAGGGGTAGTAGTAGTATATGCTGTAAAATTTTACAGACGAATAGGAAGACAATAAAAGTACCATTACTAATGTCACACCTTAGTGTACTAGCATGTTTTTGAGACTAAAAGTCATACAGATTATTTGATAGAATTACTGCTAGCTTGGTTTTAGGCATTAGATAATAAGGCATTCACTAGATTTCCTAAACCTGAATTCTTCAAATCCAGAGATTCATTGGTTCAGTTCTCTTAGCTGTGCAGTCTCAGAAAAAAGGTGACTGGGGTGGTACCCTTAAGATTAACTCTAGTTAGGGTATATATAGATCAAATTACATTCTGCTGGAATCTCGTCATGGGTTTTTTACACTTAGTTCTGGAGGGCTTCAGTCCAGCAAATTGCTGGCCCTGTGCAAATAGCCTAAATGCTAATTTTCTATTTAAAAAATTTCAAGTGAAATCGAGTGGTCTTTTTTTAATCATATGTCAACATAGCTTGTATACACTGGAATGAAATGTCAAGCCCAGTGTTGCAACACACAACAGGAACATATTTTACATGACTGCATACAGTCTATAAATATGACCAGAGGTGGTTAGTTTAGCCTAAATCAGTTCTCAAGTATTGATACTTGGGCAAACATCTGACACAAAGAAAATAACTTATTTTATATAAAGCAACTTGTGTAAAAGTACAAAAGTATCAAGACAAAAAATACTGCATCTATCAGCGCAGGAACTGAGATTTGTTCGGCTTCATTTTTCCTTTTTTTATATTTTGATCTAAAATAAAATTCTAACGTTCTTTGACCAATCAGAGAGCAGAACCGATGTTGTACAAAAAATAAATTAACAAAATATGAAGGGCAGAAATGTAAAGAGCTGCAATCTGAAAAGTAACTCAGGTGGCCTTTATCCAAAACTTGAATATATTCACTTTTTTAAGATAAAAAAATCAAGTTATAGATGTTTTATTTGCAGATGTCATTTTATTGAGTTCAGGTAACACAAACTATAAGTTTTGTTTCAACGCACTCAGAATTGGAATTAGAATTGGTCACACATACAAGGAATTTCTGTTTGGTTACAGTAGCTCACAGTGCACGATAACTGACATTACAGAAGTAATAAACACACCCAACCCACACACACACACACACACACACGCACGCACACACACACACACACACACACACACACACACACACACACACACACACGCACACAGTGACATACATGCACAGACACACCTGTAAACTGAACATGTTCAGAGTTGTATATTTAGAGTAAAGTACTAAGTGCAGCAGTGAAGGGCAGACAGACTGAATTAAATAGATATAAATATGAAGAACAGTAGAGTCACTGGTTGAGACAGTGGTAAAGAGTGTTCTGAGCTTCTATCAGATAAATAACAGTGCAGTACAGAGAAAGAAGAGTG
This sequence comes from Megaleporinus macrocephalus, assembly GCA_021613375.1. Lineage (NCBI taxonomy): Eukaryota > Metazoa > Chordata > Actinopteri > Characiformes > Anostomidae > Megaleporinus > Megaleporinus macrocephalus. The sequence goes on along the minus strand of CM038722.1, from coordinate 40,034,642 downwards.
AAAGAACATCTGGATATGGATGTATGTATGTAGTAGACTGTACAGAGAAAGAAGAGTGAGAGAACATCTGGATATGGATGTATGTATGTAGTAGACTGTACAGAGAAAGAAGAGTGAGAGAACATCTGGATATGGATGTATGTATGTAGTAGACTGTACAGAGAAAGAAGAGTGAGAGAACATCTGGATATGGATGTATGTATGTAGTAGACTGTACAGAGAAAGAAGAGTGAGAGAACATCTGGATATGGATGTATGTATGTAGTAGACTGTACAGAGAAAGAAGAGTGAAAGAACATCTGGATATGGGTGTATGTATGTAGTAGACTGTACAGAGAAAGAAGAGTGAGAGAACATCTGGATATGGATGTATGTATGTAGTAGACTGTAAGGAGAAAGAAGAGTGAGAGAACATCTGGATATGGATGTATGTATGTAGTAGACTGTACAGAGAAAGAAGAGTGAGAGAACATCTGGATATGGATGTATGTATGTAGTAGACTGTACAGAGAAAGAAGAGTGAAAGAACATCTGGATATGGATGTATGTATGTAGTAGACTGTACAGAGAACGAAGAGTGAGAGAACATCTGGATATGGATGTATGTATGTAGTAGACTGTACAGAGAAAGAAGAGTGAGGGAACATCTGGATATGGATGTATGTATGTAGTAGACTGTACAGAGAAAGAAGAGTGAGAGAACATCTGGATATGGATGTATGTATGTAGTAGACTGTACAGAGAAAGAAGAGTGAGGGAACATCTGGATATGGATGTATGTAGTAGACTGTACAGAGAAAGAAGAGTGAGAGAACATCTGGATATGGATGTATGTATGTAGTAGACTGTACAGATAAAGAAGAGTGAGAGAACATCTGGATATGGATGTATGTATGTAGTAGACTGTACAGAGAAAGAAGAGTGAGGGAACATCTGGATATGGATGTATGTATGTAGCAGACTGTACAGAGAAAGAAGAGTGAGGGAACATCTGGATATGGATGTATGTATGTAGCAGACTGTACAGAGAAAGAAGAGTGAGAGAACATCTGGATATGTATGTATGTATGTATGTAGTAGACTGTACAGAGAAAGAAGAGTGAGGGAACATCTGGATATGGATGTATGTATGTAGCAGACTGTACAGAGAAAGAAGAGTGAGGGAACATCTGGATATGGATGTATGTATGTAGTGGACTGTACAGAGAAAGAAGAATGAGAGAACATCTGGATATGGATGTATGTATGTAGCAGACTGTACAGAGAAAGAAGAGTGAGAGAACATCTGGATATGTATGTATGTATGTATGTAGTAGACTGTACAGAGAAAGAAGAGTGAGAGAACATCTGGATGTGGATGTATGTATGTAGTAGACTGTACAGAGAAAGAAGAGTGAGAGAACATCTGGATATGGATGTATGTATGTAGTAGACTGTACAGAGAAAGAAGAGTGAAAGAACATCTGGATATGGATGTATGTATGTAGTAGACTGTACAGAGAAAGAAGAGTGAGGGAACATCTGGATATGGATGTATGTATGTAGCAGACTGTACAGAGAAAGAAGAGTGAGGGAACATCTGGATATGGATGTATGTATGTAGTGGACTGTACAGAGAAAGAAGAATGAGAGAACATCTGGATATGGATGTATGTATGTAGCAGACTGTACAGAGAAAGAAGAGTGAGAGAACATCTGGATATGTATGTATGTATGTATGTAGTAGACTGTACAGAGAAAGAAGAGTGAGGGAACATCTGGATATGGATGTATGTATGTAGCAGACTGTACAGAGAAAGAAGAGTGAGGGAACATCTGGATATGGATGTATGTATGTAGTGGACTGTACAGAGAAAGAAGAATGAGAGAACATCTGGATATGGATGTATGTATGTAGCAGACTGTACAGAGAAAGAAGAGTGAGAGAACATCTGGATATGTATGTATGTATGTATGTAGTAGACTGTACAGAGAAAGAAGAGTGAGAGAACATCTGGATGTGGATGTATGTATGTAGTAGACTGTACAGAGAAAGAAGAGTGAGTGTATTCAGAATGTAGTGTGTGACGTTCAGATTTTCATGAGTGTGATGGTGTATGGGAAGAAGCTTCTCTGAGGTCTGGAGGTCTTGATTCTCAACTGGCTGAAACGCTGACCTGAGGGAAGATACTGGAACAGGTGATGTCCAGGGTGTGATGGATCACGGACGATGTTCTCTGCCCGCTTCCTGGTTCTGGCTGTGTGCACTATCATGAACTGAATATGTTTGAACAAATAATAAAGATGTAACTTAATTTTATTACTTGTTTGAATTTCCCCACTTGAACAGGTCGGAATTCCGCACATGCTGGACACCACAAACCTCACTGTGTGGACAAATTACAAAACACAAAGCAGGTTTTTTTAAGCAATGTGAGTGTGATATCTGTTAGAAACATTTTTTATTATATTTAGCTGTTGTTATACAATTTGTGTCCATTTTGTGTCAAAAGCACAAACCAAATAGCTAGTTAGCTAGTAACCAGCTTAATTCAGTCATTTTACAAATCATGTTATGTAAAATGCTTTTTGGTATTGAGTTGTTGTTTTGAAGAGCTACCAGAAGCGGTTAAATAACACCACTGTTGTAATTCCTTCTCTGGGCATCAAATAAAGAAAGCACACCAGTCTGGAATGTTAACAATGGTTTATTGCACTCTCTGTATCAGTAGATACTAAACATAGCTATTTACCCCATTTTACAGTCTTCCACATGGGTTAACCTTTATCTGTTGGGCATGAGGCAGATTCCTAAGCCAGTTGAGCTGTTCTAAAACATAGGATGTGCTAACCATGAACATCTCCTGAGTTCCTGATTTTGTTTAAAAAAGCTTGAGGAGAAGTGGTATAATTGAACTAAAGTATGTATAACATTAGTGAGGACTATGAGGAGGTTTGCTTTCTTCTTACACAGGAAGTTAAGTTGCTGCTGTACGTTCTTGACTAGGCAAATGCTGTCAAGGGTCGAGGTGAGGTCATTGGTGATGTGTACAACAAGGCACTTGGAGCAATTGACTGTCTGCACATTTAAAACATTGATGTACAGTGGAGAGTGATGTTTTAGGAGATTTCCATCATCTAATTTTGTTTAAACTGGCATTTGTCTTTGAGATGGAAGAATATTCTAAAGTACAAATATAACAAAGAACCTGGACAGGGTTCAGGGTCCAGATCTGTAACAATAGTGTTCATTCAGCAAATAAACAGTGACTGTACATTCAGTAGTATGTAGTTTGTAGAGTACGTGTTAGCTTATCAACAAAGCATGTAATTTGACCAGGGACACCCAAACTGTACAGTGTAGAGACATAATTTATATTTACATGGTTAAATCACACTGTGGGTTGAAATTATAACAGATTAATTATTGAATTAAGACTTTCGTCTTCTAAAAGTCTACTTAGAGGAGTTTTAGAGCTTTTTAAAACAGCAACCTAGAACCTGGAGCTTAGAACCTGCATGGTTTTAACTAGCTGATTCATGAGCTGATCAGGTGTGTAGTGGAAGTTTGAAGGCTGATTATGAACTGCTTTGATCAGAGATAAGGACTGAATTTACATTGAAGTTTGAATCAAAGACGGGTTAACTCATAAAGGAACTGCTTGAGTCACTTAAACACAGGATGATCAATGCACCAGCTTATTTATTGTGAAAAAAATGAAATTGATAAGTAATACATTCAAATGATTCAGGTGATACACCTTTATCATCTATGTTACTACAGGAAAGACTGATTTTGGACTAATTTCAGGAACCAGGGATCAAACTCTGAACTTCTAAAATCAAGCAACCTTACTTGGTGAAGTTCTGGAACCTTGAATCAAGCAGGTGTTGGGGAATTTGCTGAGAGCTGTGGTGTGATGAAGATTGCAGAGAGCCATAGCAATGGATTCCTGGAGCTAGGGTGGCTTCGTCTTCAGTGGATAGGGACTTCTCCCTGGACCATGGAGACAGTTCTTTGTACAACAGCACAGCTCCTGTGGCTTAGGTTCCCAGGGAACCTTTTCTTTATCATACCTTGCTGCTTTGACCCCTGGGAGTGGGGTTTACCGGCAGCAGCTTTATTTTGAATTTTGCATTTTTAGGTACATCAACCCAAAAAGTCTGATTGGGCAGGGCAATGAAGTCAGTAAGGCATCCCTGACAGAAGTGTTGACAAACCAACGACTAACGACTATCTCAGCCTGGGTGGAGACGACTTGATACTTATGTGTAACAGTAATGGGCCATTCATTTATCATGGGCTTGAGGCCTCAGATGCTGCTGATGCTGTCATGGATTAAGGGTTTAAAAGGGCAAAAACAGTGGATGCCTTTAGAGTGTGTACACATATGTAAATTTGGAACTAGGTACAGAGTGGGATTGCTAACACGGTAAGCCACTACACAGATTGGGTCTGAACTTTACCATGAACTTCATTTTTCCGAAATACAACATTTGCTATATCTTTGATGTTGATGTTCTCTTTGACTATAATAGGTAGCACTATCTTAGATATATGCCAGGTTTAAAACTCTGCCAGAAATACTCAACAAGTAAAGGAATGTAAAACAAGGTTTAGTGGAGTTACCACGCCCCGATTACCTCTACCTACTTGTAGCACTTACTACAAATATTAGAATAAAGTTGTTGTTGGACCAGAACTAGGTTCGTAGAAGAGCAGTAATTGATTAAAGAATAATTGACCAGAGAAAAACAGAAAAAACACCACAGACCAAAAGTTAGGTTTATAACTGCCGGCTTTATCAAAAAAAAAAAAAAAAAAAAAAAAGAAGTAGTAGAATTGTGTTAAGAAATAGGATCCTTCAAGACATTACAGACAAACATATAACATAGAAACGATTGCATATGAATGCAAAGAGAGTCAAACAGAAATCTGAATTTTATTCCGTTGCCCTTTAAGTTAAGAAAACCAATGTTTTTCTCTTAACCTCTAGTTAACTTAAACTTAGTTAGTTTTAGTAATTTAATTAGTATCTCAGTTGAGCTCTTATTAGTGTTCTAGTATGAATTTGAAGTTATTAGTTGTTTTTTTTTTAGGCCTATTTTGTTATAACTAAATCAAAAGCATTTGGTATTACCCTCTTACAGTTTAACACATTCAAAGTATGTACATAAACATGAAACCTAAAACGGTTAACTGTATCAATGTCCATTAAATCAAGTCCTTAGTCCTAAACAGTCCTTTAGCAAAATGAGAGGGAGACGTTCCCTTTCACTCCGCAGCGCGAGCACTACACGCGCTGCTCACGTGATCCAGAGGGAGAAATAGCGACTCAAACTTAACAGTCAAGTTCAAGGTTACGGAGGGGTAATCAAAACACTTACAGAAACAAAATAAATCGCCAAATACACTTAAATTACTCTCTTTTTACTGGAGCTACTCTCAAGTGTGACTACACCCGTTCTTGCTTACTCGATTCTGCACGAGAATCCACCGGAAATGAACGACTATCAATGCTGTGATTGGCTGATAGACATGACCTTCCAACTTCAACCAACGATAAAATAAATTACCAAAACCATGAAATAATGTTTTTAATTCTATTTGTATATTTTAGACGTTTTTAATATTACTAAAGTAAATTATTTAAATGATGAATTTCTGCTTGATATTTATTCTTATTTATTAACCATTTAATAACCAATGTCTACTTTCACCTGGGTTACATCACCAAGCCAGATGGAACTCCAGCCCAAGCCCCCAGCCCACCCCCCACTTTTTGGCTCACTTCCGAGCGTGGTCCATGCTAGCAAAATGAGGTGCACAATTTGAAGGCTAATTATTGTAGGACATAAAGAAAGAGTCTTTGGCATAGGCCTAGGACCTCAAGTGTGCAGACCCTCACTGATCCTGCTGGATATGGAGAGCAGGGGCAAAGCCAACTCCCAAAAGATTAATAGAATTTTATAAATAAAGTATACCCACCAGAGAAAACATTTAATTGGACCAAATAGTCTGAAATGAAACACAAGAGATATTATTAAGAAAACATAAGGGAAAAACAAGCTTGAGTATATGCAATTAGTGCAATGGTGAAAGAAAATACAACGTTTACAAAGTGTTTGTACGAACTGGGAGCTGCAAGCCTATTGTTACGGCTATGCAATGTGAGTAAGGTGATGGTGAGGTTAGTGCTAGTTGTGATAGATTATCATGTTAACTTGTACAGAGTTGTTTGGGCCACAGCCCTGCACATGCTCTACGATTGCTTGGGCCACAGGCCCACACATGCAATTTGCTTGCTTGGGCTACGGGCCCCCACACATGTATTCTGTTCACTTGGACCACGGTCCCGCACACATGCATCGTGTTAGCTTGGGCCACGGACCCACCATACATACATACTGTTGCACATACATAGTACATGATTGAAATGCAGTAAGTAACATTACTTACACAGATCTTATTGGTAAATAAGTTATATTTATGAGTAATGAATATCTTGTGCATAATTTTCAAGTTTAATATTTAAGTACAGAGTAGCACATGAAAGCTGTTAAGCATATTTCAGCTTTTAATATTGGTAAGTTACATGGTAATGTCAAGTATTACCAAACTGTCTATGTAATGTCTATGTGATAAAGAAGAGTAGATTACAGGTACAGGTGACAATAGTGTAAAAATTACGGTACCAACTCTATGTTGTATTTACAGGCAGATGTCAGTAGAATGATGGAAGCAGGAGTGTACAATCAAGTGTTACTTTGTGCATTTGTTTTCAGTAACTAATTGTTTTATTGCAAACAAGACATTCTGTGTAGACCATCACACAACAAAACATTCTTCTCAACAGCACTTCCTGTTGATTAAAGAACAGAAGACAGAAAAGCTGGAGAGTGTCCTTAGTGTACACTGTAGACGCCTGACCACTTTACTTTCACTTTCAAGTTCAACTTTTACATTTTAGTGGTCGAGAGTCTCTGACAACGCAAACCAGTGGGTGTGATGCAGCAGTTTCTGTTACAGGCTTTCCACTGGGTGAATGTTTTCCCTCTTTTAGCCTAAACACCATGCACAAAAATGTTTATAATTAACAATTTCTAAATAAATTTGTAGGTTAATTTAATGTAGCATGTTATACATTTCTGTTGCTAATCTGTTGCTAATCCTAAAGTTTCTTTTATCCTCACAGATATGAAACATTGGATCATTTTCCTCATAAATAAATGACCAATTATAATATTATGTATCGCTTTGTTTTTGTTGTTTCATTGAAAGTATTTATTCATATCTAATTTATTCACTAATTATTTCATTAGTTGAATAGGCTAAACTGGCAAACCATTTTAAGTCTAAAACTGTATATTCTTGTCTAACTTCTTAATAGTTAATTATATGTGAAATGTTGTCCATGTACTGGCAGGAAAATGAGATTAAATCTAGCAATCTGCAGCCAGACCCAATACCACCACTAGAGGGAAGAAGAGAGCTGCCTCTCAGGGACAACTGGTGGAGGGGTTTAGTTAGGTGCAGGTGGAAATAGCTTGTGCACATAACAGATATTTAAAAATCATAAGGATTCTGGGAGAGATGGGTTTAATGCAACAAAAATTTTGTAATTTTGTATTATTGTAATAATTGTAATATTGGTTATTATCATAATATTAAGGGTAATAATAGTCTAGGTATTATATATTTAAAGTTTAATAGAAAAATATTCTTTATATTATGTCAAACTGTAAGCTCCGCGACACGCCGAATTGTAAGGTCGCAATCACCTGTTTTCTAGGTAGCCCAGGACACATTCTACACACACCCCTAGGTCGCCAGGGCAACCCAGCCCTGGCTCACACACACACCCACGTTTCCATGGCTACCCATTAAATTAATTTGTATCTCGTTAATGCTAGTGGCAGCGTCTCATTAGCACACCCATATAAACCAGCCACACGCTAGTCTCAGCGTGCGGCGTTGTTTTCAGTAAGACTGTTCTCAGTATCTCTGGTTTCAGCTATCTGAGACTGTGAGGATCAGATCCTACCTGTCCGTGATCTTCAGGCTTATGTGCTTTTAAGGTCTTTTCCCAGGTTCTTCAAGGATTGGCATTTCCACAGCGGGGTCTCGTCGGCCTCCCTGGAACCCAAGAGAACCCGCAGACTCCAGCACCAGCCATCTCACCCACCTCCAAGCAGCAGAGACCCACTACGGCGGAGCTCAAGTACGGGTTCGTTTCCCCGGCTCCTGACGGTCCCCTTTAAGACTCTTCTACGTTGAGTGACTACGCAGCGTAATCCCCGGCCCTGCCGGTCCTCCTTGAGACTCTTTTCAGTTAGGCTGTTCAGTTAGACGCCATACGGCGCACTGCTCTGAACTCTGAAAGACTCCATACGGCGCACTGCTCTGAACTCTGAAAGACTCCATACGGCGCACTGCTCTGAACTCTGAAAGACTCCATACGGCGCACTGCTCTGAACTCTGAAAGACTCCATACGGCGCACTGCTCTGAACTCTGAAAGACTCCATACGGCGCACTGCTCTGAACTCTGAAAGACTCCATACGGCGCACTGCTTTGAACTCTGAAAGACTCCATACGGCGCACTGCTCTGAACTCTGAAAGACTCCATACGGCGCACTGCTCTGAACTCTGAAAGACTCCATACGGCGCACTGCTCTGAACTCTGAAAGACTCCATACGGCGCACTGCTCTGAACTCTGAAAGACGCCATACGGCGCACTGCTCTGAACTCTGAAAGACTCCATACGGCGCACTGCTCTGAACTCTGAAAGACTCCATACGGCGCACTGCTCTGAACTCTGAAAGACTCCATACGGCGCACTGCTCTGAACTCTGAAAGACTCCATACGGCGCACTGCTCTGAACTCTGAAAGACTCCATACGGCGCACTGCTCTGAACTCTGAAAGACTCCATACGGCGCACTGCTCTGAACTGTCCCCACAGGGCTGCAGCTGGGCCATCCTTCACCGAGGAACACAAGTGTTTCACTGCTCAATCGTATTAAAAGCCTTGCACATGGATCGCATGTCTCCTCTCGAGTCTGATTCCTTACAGAAACATAGTATGTGCATTATAGTTATGCACATATGTTTGACATAATGAAATATAAATGTTTGACATTTCTTAAGTACACCATATATGCATTCTGTTTCTGAAAGCATTTCTTCCCCTAAATAGACACCAGGTGGAGTAATAAGTGGCAATACTCATGTGTTATGTCTTCCTTTAAGCCTAAATGTGTTGCTAACACAGTTGTTACTGATTCTAGTAAGATTTTAGTAAGACATTAATAATCTGGGGTTTTACAAGAAGACTGATGCAAGTTAGTTATTCAGTCAGTAACTGATGTAAAAAAGATTCAAACTAAACAAAATTGTGACCAACTGGAAGCTATTTGTAAGCAATCCTGCTTCTTGCCACCAGAGGTCTCATGCCTGCAGGGGGGTTGTATGTTTATTTGCCTGCAAGAGGTAGAATGTAGTAACATTTAAGTTAGGACAATATTGATATAGAGCAATATTGAGCAGTTGAATGTACGAATTGGACCAGTTAGGTTCGCTCATGAAACAATAGTAATGAAAGACAACGAGACCAGGTGTAACTTTCTTATAAGATTTGTGAAGTGTATTAAGTAAACAGGATGAAACCTTTAATGTCTGCACAGTCACTCCCTCAAATAAAAAACAACAACAATAAGTAGAGAAGAAATGACCAGATCTCAAATGAGGAAAGTAATAAAATATATAAATTGAATTAAAATCACCTTCACAGTCTAAGAAAGTTAAAGGACATTAAAGGACAGGTAAGCATCTCTTTATTTTAACTCCGTATGTGTCAAATGTATAACACTATAGGCAGAGTGAAAATATCAACAACAATTCGCTATCAACGTGTCAACAATCAACAGTTCCTCATAAAAAACAGTGAAGTGTATCCCTTTCAAAGTTCCTTGTGATAAGATCAAATCCTTCTAAATATCAAAATCTGTCCTACCATGTAGCAGATAGAAAGGAAATAGAGGAAGAGCTTAGCAATTGGGTGCTGTAGCTTTCAGTTCAGTCAATTGGTCTGAGCTCACCATCGAATGCCCTGTCTGCGCACTGGCCACGTGCAGGTAAAAGCGCAAAGCTCCACATAAACACATACTCTGGCATCAACATTGTACTTCACCCCACTCAATAACATTGTCTTTGCCGTAACACATGGTCGGCATGAGCAGGCCATGGCCGCTAAGCTAACTTTCTTTCTTTGCTTGGTTTGTTTTAGCTGTCCTTGCTAAATTATACATGCAAATACATCCACTCACCAAATTCAATCCTATATTGTTATATTTTGTTGTTGCGTCTTCCCAACAATCACCTGAGTAACTTAATTTTGCTTTTTTTCCTAGATAATTTTGATCCAGTAATAATTTGTATTAATGACTATTTTTCTATTTAATTGTTTCAGACCAATTTAAAGCTTTCTAAAATCTTTATTTTCCATGTCTTTATCGGTTTATATGAGACTTGTGTTACAATATTTTTTTTGCCTGTGGGGGGTATTATGTTTCTTTTGTCTGAAGGGGGTAGTATGTTTCTTTTGTCTGAAGGGGATAGTATGTGTCTTTTGTCAACGTACCCCAGGCAACACCAAACTCCTCTGTCTCCGGCCCACACACAAGGCCTAGTCCCTCCACCAATACAAGTAACACAAACTCCCAGAGCTCAGGAGTGGTAATGAGAGGCTGTAACACACCATCTTGTGACACAAATAGTATTTTAACAAAGGGAGGGCAATTAAAAATCATTAAGGCCAAAATACAAACATCCATGACACACATATGACATAAAAAATTGGCTCATTATTCATGTATCTTAAACGGACACTAAATTACACAAGGCTTCTCACAAGATGTTAGAGCTTTGTATGCTGTAGAACAAATAGGCTAACTTACATACTTGACTGTGAATTCATGAAGCAAGCCAAACAAGCAAGTCAGGTTTCAGCCCTCTGGGTGACTGTAATCATATGAATGAACACACAGTTAAAAATTAACTGGGAGGAGATGAATCTTACTTTGATTCAGAGAACACAGCACCAGGTGAGACTCTGCTGTTTATTGTAATAATGTTTTCTCATTCAACTCTTGGAGAACTCCTATCTGGCATGTTTTAGGGTTTCCCTTCTTTAATACATGGGTTATGACCTCATGACAGGGTTTGGTAAAGAGCTAATGAGTCAGGCATCTTAAAGCAGGTAAAGGTAACACTATTTTAGGTGTGTTTCTTAACAATTTATCATCTTGATACTGTAAAAATAACATGTGTAAGCAAGTTTCTATATTTAATATAAGTGATACTTAGGGAATATTAACAGATACTAATGATCTGAACTACAATTTACAATAAAGTGTTTAGTTTAATTACAGTATTTCATTATGTTTTTTTAAAAAATACTGGAAGATAATGTTCATGTTTAACCTACTTGAAACCCAAAAATAGCTTTTCTACAAGAAAACAAGAATCTAAGATATCAATAACAGAAAATGGTTATTAAAAATTAATCAGTTCCTCTTTGGTTAATTCAGTAATAAAGATCATATAGATGTAGCTGCCTCTTAATAAACAATGTGCAGGAAATGTATAAGCATGTAATGACAGTTACGTATTGATATTTAAGACAGAATAAGTTACACTTTAGTTATGGTCTTTAAATTCATTAATAAGAATCTTTTTAGATGAAGGTTATTTGTAACCTTTTACTACCAGTTATGTATTGAAGATTAAGAAGAATGAATAACTGTAAAAAGACATTGGTAGAACCTTAAGAAAATGACTTTATTTTTTATATCTTATTTATTTTTTGAGTTTTACTCAACTCAAAAAGAACTTTGAAAGGATCGCTCATTTGAATTACTATTTTAAGTTCAGTAAAACTCGTTCAACTGCTTGTTACAACATGAAATATTTTTTTATGTGGTATTGAGCACTTTATATGTTGTAATTATGGAATTGCAAATTCATTAGCAGAGACCTGTTAAACAATATATTATTATTTGCACACCAATTAATTTGTATATTTTTCTACTCTCCTACTAAAATCTCATCAAACACATTATATAAACTTCATACTAACATTAATAAAAGCTAATACCTTCTTTAGGTAGTTGTGAGTCAGCACACATGACCAACTGTTACATACTTTTTTCTTGTGCCACAGGTATCAGCAGTTCATTATTTCAAATAAACACTATAAAAAGTGCTTCAATGTTAGAACACCAAAAAAAAATCATGTGGTAACAAGCAATTGAATTTCTGATGAAGCCTGGATACCAAGATTGAATATGTCAAGTATTGATGGCGCATTTTGCACAAATACTCAGACAGTACTGCATTAAAGAGAGTATGGAAAGGAGCTGATGGACTCTATGCAGACTGTGGAGATGGAGACTGAAATAAAGAACAACAGTTAAATGCTCCGCTTATCTACAGAGGACCACCAGGAACGTGACGAGGACCAGAAACACCAACTATGGCAACAGTGATTGCACTTCTGGCTTTAACAAAAGCTGTGATGGTAGAAGAACCAGCAGTAGACACAGGAACGTGTCAAGGAGGTCTTTGGATGTATGAGACAATTGCTATGGCTAGATGTCTGGTGGGTGAGGTCTCGGAGCTTGAAGGGACACCTACAGGTGACACAGAGCTGTGGGTGCACTATGGGTGCACAAGCAGAATGGAAGAGGAAGCAACAGCAGTGAGACGTGCATGGGTGCTGGGCGCTGTAGTAATGGTGGCCCTACAGCTGCTGGTGGCAGAGGCAGTGATGATGGGGGCTCTCAGACGGATTGTACTGATGAAAATGCTGTTGAGCTACCTCACCAGCTTTTCCGGTTTAGTGAGCGCCACCCTTGTGTTCTGGATCCTGCGCTGGGCTGGAGCTTATGCTGCTTCCGTGGCAGTAAGCATGTTTGGTGTGCAGGGTGTCGCTGCTGGTGGGGTTGCAGCAGTGGCTGGAGCTACAGTCGCAACACTAATAGTAGCAATAGTATTAGCAACTGGAGCAAGATGGGCAGCCAGAACACTCAGGGAGGAAATTCAATCCAGGCTAAATGGGGCTGGAGCTACAGTAGCAACAATAATAGTAGAAATATTAGTAACAATAGTAGTAGCAATAGTAGCAGCAATTTTAGTAGCAATTGTAGCGAGATGGGCCGCCAGAAGACTCAGGGAGGAGGTTCTATCCTGGCTAACTGGGGCTGGAGCCACAGTAACAACAATAGTAGTAGCAATAGTAGTAGCAATAGTAGTAGCAATAGTACTAGTAATAGCAGTAGCAATAGTAGTAACAACAGTAGTAGCAATTGGAGCAAGATGGGCAGCCAGAGAACTCAGAAGAGGGATTCTATCCTGGCCAACTGGGGCTGGAGCTTCAGTAGCAACAATAGTAGTAGAAGTAGTAGTAATTATAGTAGTAGCTATAGCAGTAGCAATTGGAGCGAGATGGGTAGTCAGAAGACTCAGGAGGGAAATTCTATCCTGGCCAACTGGGGCTGCAGCTATAGTAGCAACAATAGTAGTAGAAGTAGTAGTAACAATAGTTGTAGCAATAGTAGTAGCAATAGTAGTAGCAATAGTAGTAGCAATTGGAGTGAGATGGGCAGCCAGAAAACTCAGGAGGGGGATTCTATCCTGGCGACCTGGAGTACTGAGTATAACCATTGGAGCTATACTGATGATTATGCTGTTTGTCCTTCTTCAGTGAAATTTGGGCTGGACTATTGCACCAGCAGCTACTGCATATTTGAATTTTTGATTCTACTTAATTTTGACTCAAGCCATCAAATGTTCTATAAGACCTCAAAATGTATCAGATACACTTTTTAGAACAACATGTAACAGACCATGAACAACATGTATATGTGATTTCTTATGGCACCTGAAATTTTGCTACTATTACAAGTATAAAAACATTTTTGGTATTTTATAGTACACAATCCTAGAGCTGTTGTTTATTATATGAGGTAGGATATAGTTGGTACCCTGAATTGAGCTATGTCTGGAGTGAGATCAATTTGAATGAGTGATTGATCAGATTAAAATGCTCTGAGTAGTGAAGGCTTTTCCAAAACACTGCCATCCCTAGCAAACAGGGCTAGTGCAAACAAATGAGCAGCAAATTGGCTGAGATCACAGCTCAAATTTGGCAGTACTGCTTTTAAAGGACTAAGCTCCTCCCCCGTGCCAGAACCCTGCATGTTGATTGGCCAAATGACGCTTTGCAGCTAACCGTGATTGACACTTCCACCAACCTATGAAGGAAGACAGCTAAGAGAAAAGAGAAAAAAAACAGACATGTGCAAGCACAGATTACATGCCCATCCCAAAACAAACAAACCTGTTTGCAACATACTTTTCAGGTGTATCAAAATGTGAACATAAAATAACAATCACACCTTCTCTTACAAAACAAATCCAGCTTCGATATTAAAAAAAAAATGTTCTCAGCATAAATTCAAGATGTCAAAACATGCATGTTTTGCTTTATACAATATCAAAATCAATGACTGTAATGTATAAAATAAATAACAACTATAAAGGTACTGTCCACTTATCTTAATGTGCAATTCTTACTTAGTTACTATTGAATATTTCTGTTGTAGTTACAGTATTGTTAGTGTGTAACTACAAACTTATTAGAGGCACATAATCTAAAGTGGAGTTTCTGTGAAGTGAACATATGTGGCTTATATATGCTGACGGGACACCACATTCCATAAGAGCTACAAGCAACACTACTGCCAAGTTTATGAGGAATGAATGTTGTCAGCTCGCCATCTGCTGGCTTTTGTTCCAACATGCATTAAAAAAGTCTACAAATCAGGGCATGTTCAAGATTATGTGTAATCGATTGAAGCACACAGTACACACTGTTTTAAACCTCACAGTCAAAGAGCTCAGCAAATGCTGTTTATAAAAAATCACAAATCAATATTTTAGTACCTGCAGATTCTAATATGTTTAGCATCCTTATTTTACTGGACCTATGTACAACTTTTTGAGTGTACCACTCAATCCTCCGGTCCAGGCTGTGCAAACTGGGTGTGGACGGCTTTGCCCTGGACGGGTTTGCAACCTACCTAACAGACAGAAAGCAGTTCATCACTCTTTCTGGATATACTCCTCAACCACCTCTACTGTCACTTAAGGGGTTCTACAAGGTTCAGTCTTTGGACCGCTCTAGTTTATCATATATTTACTCCCTCTTGTTAAAAGGGTTGTCAATTCAAACTGGATTTTCCCAGATCACACCTAGATTAACTGGATGAAGCACAACTTTCTCATGCTAAAGAGTGACCAAATGGAAGCTATTCTATTTGAATCTAATCAACCCTCAGCTGGTACCTTTGCTCTTCTCGTTGCTAGTATAATTGTGTATGCTTCCACTGGGTGTCCTCCCTGACTCAACTATTTATTTTGTTCATTGCACAATTTTGCCATCTGCTACACCATTAACTGCACCACTGTGCTTTCCAGATGTACCAGCATTGAGATATGATGGGATGTTTTTACACAGTTTCTAAAGCTTTTACCATCCAGACTTCAAACAGGTTATCTCAGCTAAAAAGTAAATATTGTTTGACCAGAGGAGGACGGCTCTCCCCTTGAGTCTTGGTTCATCCCAAGGTTTTTTCCTCCAGTCTTGTGAGAGTTTTTTTTGCCACTGTCACCTCGGGCTTACTCACAGGGTGATACATATTGTAACTGCATGTTTTCAAACTTCTGAAAAGCTGCTTTGTGGAAACACTGCTGTTAAAAGCACTTTACAAATAAACTTGAATTGAATTTAATTGAATCTCCATATTGGACCACACTGTCCAGGCAACGGCAACTCTCTCTCTTTATAAGCTCCAGAGGGTCACAAAACTTTGCTGTCCATCTTCCTACTCAAACCTGATCACAGCACATCACACTCATTCTCTAATTTGTGCACTGAAATGAGATCTACACTTTCCCTTCTCACAGATTACGTAACATGATCCACAGTCCACTGCTAGCGATTAGAAGAAGAGCATATCATAGAATCATGGTGCATATCCTCCGTCATTGTCTTTGCAACTCTTGTTGTGGAAAGTC
Source organism: Megaleporinus macrocephalus (assembly GCA_021613375.1). Lineage (NCBI taxonomy): Eukaryota > Metazoa > Chordata > Actinopteri > Characiformes > Anostomidae > Megaleporinus > Megaleporinus macrocephalus. The sequence goes on along the minus strand of CM038722.1, from coordinate 40,018,523 downwards.
AGTCAGGGTTGCCTGATCCAGCAAGAATCTCCAGTACAAAGTGAAAGTAGTGCAAAAAAAAAATATATATATAAATATTGTTGTCGAATCTCTCTAAATAATCGAACTAGTCCATCAGTTCATATCAATCAGGAATAATCGTAGTCTCTTTAATTAACAGTGGCCACTGATCCCTGTCTGTGAGCCTCTATTCATGTCTGACAGCCTTAATGTTAAAATGATCAGGACAGGGTCCTGAGCTGCTTATTAGCTATGGGGTTCAAAGTAAACTGTTTTCTATGGTGATCTGTTCATATTAAAGCCTTTGTACATTAAAAAAAAACAAAACAAAAAAAACCAACCCAAATCTTGCAGGTAAACTACAAACCTGGCAACCCTGAAGTCATTAAAAAGATGAAGCTTCTTCCTGATTTGTCGAGGTTGGACACACCGGCAACGAGAAAGATTTAATGTGATATTATAGTGATCTACCAAGCTGATTTTCCAACGTAGAAAAAGTTGGATTGGAAGGAAAATGACATCTGTTCATGCAGGTGAGAAAATATTAATACCACAGTCAACATCTAAAATACAATAAATGATCTGACCAAACCTCATATTAGGTACAGCAATGTGAGGTGTTGTGAATTAATTCCAAAGCTAATTATGTTCTGGTGACATAAATCATGATAATATTATTGGCAAATCTTTCTGTTTTTAATGGTTTCAGTACAAAAATAGAACATGAAAGTGAAAGTAAAGTTCAACAGCATACTTTCTGCTATCAGGTAGATTTGTTTATTGCATGGTTTGTTGTATTGTAAGCCACAGACACTGTAGGCTTTTCAAACTTCTGTAAAGCTGCTTTGGGACAATACTGTTGTATACAGCGCTATACAAATAAACTTAAACTACGGGGTAAAAGTCTTAGGCACATAACTCACTGTTTAAAAGTCTGTCTCTGATCAGTAAGTGTATGTGCACCAGAACAGCAGATCTGATTAGAACAGATGTAAATAATCATACATACAATACAAAGTAACATGAATATGTTATTGTGAGAGAAGTAGATCAGATCTTGAGCTCCAGTTTGAAGAACAAAGAGTAGTTACAGATTTCTCCTGGACGCCCCAGACATTGTATGAATGTATTCAGTTCCTTCAGCAGCAATCTTGATTTAGCTTGATGAAGTACTGAGCAGTCAAAGCAGGTATTAGATGAGAACTGTAAATAATACTGGGCTGTTTATAGAAGGAGAAGCTTGGAAAGGGTTAAATAAACACACTGACGTATGTGAAAGCTCTGCTTACTGTTTTAATACTGTTTAAATATTTTAAAAATATGTTTTACATAGTATTAAGAAGAATGTCATGTCTGGAAAAATAACTTTTTACATATAATAACGTCCCCAAGTGTCTAAAACCTTTACACAGCACTGTCAATTATTTTTCACTATTTAACCCTCTGGGGTCTGGAAGCATTTTCTTGATGTTTCCACATGTATACCAAATATATGTTTTATATTTAAGTTTTCAGAACAGTTACCACTCTTTCTATATAACATGGGTCCATTTTACAAATTTGAAATACATAAAGACATCATTTTAGTAAATTTCTAATATCTTCAAAAATCACTTGGGGAAAATTGGTGGGGTGGTTGAAATTTGTTCACTAAAGACACTCAAAACAAGCAGATGCAGTTTATCTCGATTCCACTTCACAGACTCATAACTCTGGATAGGACTCTTATAGTCCAATAGGATATCACTATTGGACTAACTAGAAAGTGTGACTGGACAGGTTCAGGAGAGGTTTTTAACTGCATTTCTGCTCAATATTATCACAAAGACACTAATAAAAACATTCAGAACATTTGTCACATGGGTGCAGTTGTTGACCTCAGATGGTTAAACTGAACTAAAATGAGAATGTACATTGTCTCACACTGTCATATGGTTGTGTTTCCAAGTACCTGATGCAGCTTCTGTTCCTCCTGAGCTGAGGGTGGTCCTACTGGGTAACGCTGGTGTTGGAAAAAGCGCAACAGCCAATGCAATACTAGGAAGATAAGCTTTCAGAGAGACTGAAACTACAGAGTGTGAGATACAGAGAGGAAGAGTGAGCAGCAGAACCATCTCGGTCATCGACACTCCAGGAATCAACAGCACAGCTCTCAGTACAGACCAGCTGAAGAATGAAATAGAGAAGATCCTCTCACTGTCTGCTCCTGGTCCTCATCTGTTCCTTCTGGTGATCCGAGTGAGGAGATTCACAGAAGATACGAGGAACACTGTGAAGTGGATTCAGGAGAACTTTGGAGAAGAAGCTCTGAAGTTCACCATGGTGCTCTTCACAGGAAGAGAAGAAATGACTACCAGACAATGGGTCTGTTTTGAGGAAAGAAATATTCAGGACTTCAGCAGACAGTTTGGAGGGAGGTACAGTGTGATAAACAGTAAGAAAGAGGTCAGTCCTGCCCACATCTCAAAACTGCTGGAGAACATCGATGAAATGGTCAGACACAACAGAGGACAACACTACAACAAGGACATGTACAAAGAGACCCAAATTAAGAAAACAGATGAAGCCGAAAGGCATGGAGAGGAAAAGAAGAAAACAGGGAGAGATATACAGGAGAGAAGAAGAGATGAAAGTGAAGAGGGGCAGGAAGAACAGATACAAAAGCAGAAGCAGGAAAGAAAAGAGGAAGGAAGAGAGAGCAAGAATAATAAAACAGAGGAAGAAGAAGTGGGGAGGATTGAAGAAGAATTAACAATCCTGGCTTCAACATTCAGTGGCACAGAAGGCAGATCAGCAGAGATACTGGAGAACCAGAAACCCTCTAAAGAAAAACGGGGCATAGAGATGACATCACTGGACAAGGAACCAAGGACTAGAGATGATTTGTGGAAAGAGCCATCCACAGAAAGAACTGCAGAGTCTGTTAAATATACAAGTAACACAAGCAGAGAGAAAGAGAGGAACAAATCCATGAAAGAAGATCTCAGAAGACAAGAGCAGAGTCGGAGGGAAAGAGAAAGAATGAAATGGGAATTTGAGCGGGCAGCAATGGCAAAAGAACCTGACACAAGTGAGTAATTTTGAAATTTTGAATTTTATGTACAAATATTTTGAAGTAATGAAAAAAGGTGGCACAGAAGGTTGGTAAAGCTGTGTATAGCTGGAAAAAAGACCTCACAACTAATAAGGAATGATAATATTTGAAAACGAGGTCAGGAGTAAAGAGGGGGAAGAGACACACAGTCTTTCAGAAGAGGGGGTGGGCCCACTCAGAGAGGTGGAGTATATCAGAAGTAAAGAGAAAGAGGGGTCACCCAGAGAGGAGGAGTCTTTCAGAAGTAAAGAGGGGGGAGGGGTCACCCAGAGAGGAGGATCCTTTCAGAAGTAAAGAGGGGGGAGGGGTCACCCAGAGAGGAGTCTTTCAGAAGTAAAGAGAGGGAGGGGTCACCCAGAGAGAAAGAGTCTTTCAGAAGTAAAGAGGGGGAGGGGTCACCCAGAGAGGAGGAGTCTTTCACAAGTAAAGAGGCAGGGGGGGTCACCCAGAGAGGAGGAGCCTATAAGAAGTAAAGAGGGGGAGGAGTCATCCTGAGAGGTGGAGTCTTTGAGAAGTAAAGAGGGGGAGGGGTCACGCAGAGAGGAGGAGCCTATAAGAAGTAAAGAGGCAGAGGGGGTCACCAAGAGAGAAAGAGTCTTTCAGAAGTAAAGAGGGGGAGGGGTTACCCAGAGAGGCGGAGTCTTTCAGAAGTAAAGAGGAGGAGGGATCACCCAGAGAAGAGAAGTCTATCAGAAGTAAAGAATGGGAGTATTATTTTTATATTATTATTATTATTATTATTATTTGCAGATGATCATGATCAGAGTTGGTCCTGTGGTGCTAAAAAATTCTACAACTCGTCCCTCTTACTTGTTTCATGAGCCATTTAAACCATTTGCACTCCCACACATGCATCGGCAAAAGTATAGTAGCTTTCTTATGTTTGGTAAGTCGGTAAGCCCATAAAGTTTCCACCTCTGGATATTTGTTAGAAAGCCTAAGTTTGCCTTTTGCAACTTCCCTCAAACATCATAAATTTTATTTTGTGCTTATGTAAGCTTTTATTTGTTAAGCATTCCTATCAGACTTGCAGTCTGCTGTTCCTGAAATTCTCATGGTGTTTTTTACAATTTTTTTGTGAGCAGATGGAGAGTTCCACCTCATTCTCTAATCAAGGTTGAAAATAAAGAGCGGCTTTGACATGAGGGTCAACCGTATGCGTTGTGCATAGTGAGGGTATAGGGATGAATGACTCTGAGCATGCTTTTAGAGATCATGCAACGATGTCCTGCCTGTGTTCTGTTTTTCAGGGTCTGATGTGAGGATTGTTCTGGTGGGTAGAGCTGGTACAGGAAAAAGTGCAACAGGAAACACTATTCTGGGCAGAGAGGCTTTCGGAAAGGACTTAATTGAATTACCCAGGGCTTCCACACAGTGTAGAAGACAGGACAGAATGGTGGGGAACAAATCTGTCACTGTGATTGACACTGAATATAAAAGAAGATTCCTGTATCCTGGTCTTTATTATCCAGTAGTTTTGACTCCTTTTCAGTTAGAAGAGTGTATGCACCTCTGTTCTCCTGGACCGCATATGTTCCTGCTTGTGATCCGTTCTCCTTTTGCACAGGCATATGAAACATTTAATCTACTGAAGGGACATTTTGGGGATGAATTCCTGAAGCGGAGCATTGTCCTCATTACCCATGGAGACAAATGGGGGAGAGTTCAGAGGAGGGACCTAGGTTATCGCTTGGGGGAATTCTTGGACAGCTGTGGAGGATCTTACCATGTCTTCAACAATGAGGAACAAGAGGACCGCACTCAGGTCACAGAGCTGCTGGAGAAGATAGAGACCTTGGTGGAGAAGAATGGAGGACAGCACTACACCAATGAGATGTACCAGGAGGCTCAGAGAAAGAGAAATGAAGAGTGGGGCTGTTCTGTGTTGTAAATGTTACTATTTAAGTCATAACTATGTTGCACCAGCATGTTGATAGTATCAGTGATCAATATCAAGGCAATCCTGTACAATATGCTATATAATATTATCTGAAATTACACCTGCAACATTTACCAGAGAGTTACATACATCACGTCTACCATCGTGTAGCATCAACTCTTCTTTTAACAGCAGTCTGTAAACGTCTGGGAAGTGAGGAGACCAGCTGCTGGAGTTCTAGGAGAGGAATGTTATTAGCTACCTAACAGTTCTGGGTCTTCTTTGTTGGACTTTATGTTTCATGATGCTCCAAATGTGTTATTGGTGAAGGTCTAGACTGTAGGTAGGCCAGTTCACATAATAGAAGGTCTGCTAATAATCACAAAAGAATATCACTAATAATGACATTATAAATAAAAGTTTTGTCTTGTTATGCATAAGGCTGAGTACGAATTATTGTCTAAATACACATCTTATAGCATTTGGCCCTCAAAGGTTCAGAAGAATCAAGTCATTTATTACATTAAGAGTCACTATCAGTTTAAAACATCCGTAATACTTCACAATGTGTTCCATATACTAAACTTCAGTTTTAGTTATCAGTAATTATATCTGAAAAAAAAATCAGTAAGTCAGTTTGGTTGCCAACAACAATGAATACTTGAATAATATGTCAGCATGTGTTTAGTACAAGAATACTGATGACTAAAACTGCACTTTAGAAATTTAAATACATCTTAAAATATTAGTGATTTTAAACACTTACTAGTTCTTAAGTAATAAACTGCAATAAAGCTACGCACTTCACACTACCTAGAAGCTATAGGAATTATATGTATATATATATATATATATATATATATATATATATATATATATATATATATATATATATATATATATTGTGTACATATATATTGATTGAAAACTGAATATATATAATTAATTTGGAATAGTATTGAATAAGGTCACCAGTAATGGAATAAACGTCAGAATATATGGATTGAAACTCAAGAATACGGAATGATACTTGAGAATATAGAATGAAACCTGATGTCATCACGGCACTTGTGCCAATTGTGTTTTCGATGTCTGTTAAATCTAGTAGCAGCAATTCTAAATAATGAGGAGATAATCAACACTCTGGTGAATGCATGTATGAACCAAAATAATACTGGTGACCTTATACAATACCATTCCACCGATGAAGAAATGTATTCACTGTTTCACTGTGAACGGCTGAATACAGTGAATTTCACAAGCCAGGCAATTCCCGTTTGTCAACAGAAAGAAACATGCTTTCCACATCACAGGACCACCCCATAACCATCTCCACCTACAACCTTCGCCCGTTCACTCGAAAGGGCCCAAGACAGACATTTTACAGTAGCAGCTTGTGCTTTCAGTACACATAGTCAAAATGGGAAAGAAACAGGTCTTACAGCCTCATAAACATAACTAAACCAAGTCTAACCCATACACACATGTACCAGAAATAAAACATATGTTAAAACCTATATGTGGAGCAGTCAAACACGTTAGAAATGAAGACATTCTCTGATATTAAAGTCTGTACATCGTATATTCATTTCTATACAGACCACAATTTGAAGTCCTATAAAACAGACAAATCAGAGTGTTATCATATCAGACCAGTAAATTCCTGATGAACACTCTCTCATGTTCTCATGAAACAGTGTTCTTCTGGAATATGTTGGTATAAGTTAATGATTTGATTTGCCTGTTTTATGGGTCCTCAAACTGTGATGAATTCTAATAAATTTCTACAGTAAAATGACTTGGTCCTCATACTATGGGTACATAAAACAGTCTTCTTCAAGAATATTCTAATATGAAAACACTCTGATTTGCCTGTTGTATGGGACTTGAAATTGTGGCCTATATATAATTAATTCGACACTTTTCACAAGTTTGCCATCAAATTACTCCAAATTCCTACTGTAATATCACTTGTTCCATATACAATGAGTACATGAGACAGTGTTCTTCAGGAATATGTGTGTCTGATATGATAACACTTTGATTTGCCTTATAGGACTTAAAATGTTTGTATATACAAAATCACACCTGCACTTTTCACAAGTTTGTTATCCAATTACTCCAAATTCCTACTGTAATATCACTTGTTCCATATACAATGAGTACATGAGATAGTGTTCTTCATCGGTGGAATGGTATTAAATAAGGTCACCAGTATTATTTTGGCTCGTACATGCATTCGCCAGGGTGTTGTCTTATCTCTCATTATTTAGAATTACTGCTACTAGATTTAGTGCTGACTCATTCATAGTAACGCACTGCCATGTGCCATGATGATGTCAAGTTTCACTCTATATTCTCAAGTTTCATTCCATATATTCAGAGTTTTTAGACATTATATATATATATATAATTATTTTCTAAATGGCTTTTTTAACAAACATATTTTGCTGTGCTGTAAATCTGGGTGATGAAGACATCTAATTATATGAAGCACTACCACTCCTACAAAAAAGTACAATAATTAAAAAATTAAGTATGATAAATATGATAAATATGATAAAAGGGACAGGTGTGACATCAAAACATCAAAGCACTTCTCAAACTCAAACTTTGTTCCAGGAATAGTCACTCACTTGAAGCGCTGCACAGTAAACCACCAGACTGGTTTCGTTTAATAGCTTTTTCATTTAGCAGCTTTTAACAGAACCTAAAATAAGGTGTGTGTGGATGTAGATAATAGACACATGAGATCTGTCAGATTAGTGAAGGTTGCTCCAAAGCTGGGGGCATATGAACATATGCAGACCTTCACTGTAAAAATGACAGTGATTAACACAAACTCATTGTGTGTTTATTATGCATTATAGTTAATATTTTAATTAATGAAGCAATTTCTAAATACCTGATTACTTCATTTTAATATTAACTGTGAAGTAACCGCTAACAGATATAAAGCTAAAAAATGGTAAATTTGTGTTTATTCATTTTATCATTATTCTTGATGGATAGGTTTCTAAATTAGGTTAGAATCATGAATAATTGTCCTAAGACACTTATAGTAATAAACAATTTTTCCAAATGAACTCTTGAACAGGAAACAGAATAGCTGATAAAAATCAGTCTGGGATTGGCTCTAGCGACTATGTATATTTTTCAGTAAGCTTTTTTCATTAATGTCATTTGCAGAAGTGGATCCAGGACATTTTGACTCTGTGGCCAGGGTGAGATACAAGGTTTGGGGTGGTCATGATATAGCAAGAGTTGTAAATCAAAAAAATAAAGCATTGGGCCAAAAAATAAGGCAACGTTGTTTTTTAAAGTACCGTTAATTAGCTTTTCTGGAATCGCAAGAAGTGCTTTTAGAAAACATGAATTTAAGTTGGATGCACATAAAAAAATCAAGTTGGCCCTTTTAACCCGTTGATCCAATTAACTAGAAAGCTTTTTTTTTTGTGCCTAGGGACCTTCTACATAGCTGCAAAATGATCTATCTAGAATTAATTGTATGACAACAGCAAAAAATGAAAAGCCTGCTTTGGTGTGAAAGTGATCAGTTTGAAATTGGCCTACAATCTGTTTATTTAAGTTGCCAAAATCTATATTTTATTATTAGTTTAATAATTTAATTAAACATGTTAAGTTCTGGTCAGTCATGGTAGTGTGTTGAAATGACAATAATTTGTGTCAAATAAAAATCATAACATCATAAAATCAAAATAAAAAGGAAAATCATGTAAATTTCTTTGTTTTTATCTTACAACATTACACATATTTAAGTACTGACTAGAGACTATCTGAATAACTTTTTAGATTGTAGTTTCACATTTTATGAATCAGTTGATCATACTGTTCATGCTCTTTTACAGTTTTGTAATTTAGTACTAGGATACAGTACTGCATTTATTTCCACATAATGCAGTGAAAGCAGTGGTTATTTAAAAGTGTATATTCAATAAGTAATAATGTGTAGGCTCGGTTAAACCTTTGAAAACTTTTTCAAGTTTCAGTTCTGTTAAGACCACCCATGTAAATGGGAATTGTTTTATAGTTTTATAGAATTGGCTCTCTTCTCGTGGTTATAACTCATTAACAAATAATCAATGCAAAGGAACATCAAACCTAATAGGAAAGTTGCAAAGGAACATCAAACCTAATAGGAAAATCTGCTGCAATTCAGCAATTGCAATGTAAAAAAACTATGTGATGTTCTAGGAACAAAGGTAATAGAAGATGTAAACAAGAGGGAACTGCTGGATTTGGTTGAAAAGGAATGGGACGAATAATTGAGGAATGAATAAATGACAAAAAGAGGAGTGTGGGTCGGTATGTCTGTGGTTTAGAGTTTGGGGTTCTGCTCTGAGTGAGTAAGGCCAGTTTGGAGGCTGTAGGTTAAATGAAACCATGATTTTTTGGTGTGTCCAAAAATGAATGGGACTCTATGGGGGAAAAAATAGTGTAACGATTCCCTTAGCGACCACTGTGAAGCTGCTTACCCTGCGCAACCATCCTGTGTTTTTTCTAGCTATTATCATTATTATTGTTTACATTTTTACAGTGTAGCTAGTTATGTCCAATAAAAAACATGTATCTCCATTTTTGTCGATTTTGAGTTTTCTACATCAGTTGAACACGCCAATGGTCCTTTACATTGTGTGAAACGTTCATGATAAATGGACCACTAGAAGTGCTCCAAAACAGCTTGGAAAAAATCCTGGTTTCCAGTGATTTACATTGAAAGTAATGTTTTTGTTCTCTCCTGTAAAGTTGCAATTTTAGAGATACTTGTTTTTCATTGGACAGCGACGATATGTTTGTGGTGAGCGGATGCTTTACAATGAAGGTGCTGTAGTAGTTTTGAAAAATTGGATTTGTGGATTTATTATGTTCAGTATGAGCTTACAAACTCTACTCAAACTCAATGTTTTCAAACTCGAGTGTTTCGGCTCAAGTGAGGAGAAGCCTGGCTTCCTACTCCACCATGTTATTACTGAATTTTCCCATTTACCACAAATGGTCCAACAGTTACAGGTGTCAGAAATTTGAAAGAGAACCTGGCGAAGCAAACCTCAGCTTCGTTTGGGAATAAGGTACCAAATGTACACCTGAACTCATACCCACATGTTGTTCTAAATCTTAGTGGAGAACCAAAGATTGTAGGAAAACGTGTAAAACAATGTTTAAAATATGGAAAATGTTTCTAAGTTAGAAATTATGCCACTACAGAAGTAACGTTAGTCATTTGACATTTTCACAAAGCCTGTTTTACAGATCCGGCTGTACCAAATATGATACAAAACAAAAACTTAATTTAATTATTATTTTTTATTATTATTAATCAATTATTATAATAAATGTATTATAATTTGTTATTGTTTCTAATTATTATTCATCAAAAAGATTCTAAAAATGTTTTTCTGTCAGTTGTATCATGTTTCAGGCCTTGAAGGGTTCAAGTGTCCCTGCTGACTTTAGAACCTGTTAGGAAGTTTGGTACAATGAAGTTTAGATGGTCTTAGCCAGTACCATCAAGTTCTGGTTAATTTCTAGGAGTTAAGAACTTCTAGATCAGGAATGTAACACCACCCCTTTTACAACAGCATCACTCTGTACCAGGTTAAGATTCTGCACTGGCTGTCAAAAATGCCAACCTGCCACTCCCAAACCCACACAACTCTGCTACACTATTCAAGTAATGTTTCTTCTCAGGTAAGCATAGTATCCTTTCAGTGGCACAATAGATAAAGGTGTGGTGATGTGACGGGTTCATGCAAGTTGAATACAACTATAATGCAAGCGCACAGATAATCCACACACACACAGACACTGTGAACATCCAAACAATCTCAGCTTTACTCAGAACTTCTTACTGAGCAGGACTTCATCATAAAGAACCTTCTCCAATTGATCACCCCCCACTTACAGTAAGTACCTGATAAATACTTTAAATACAAGAACAATACAAGAACTTTCTCAAAGCTAGCTAAAAATCAATGTTAAAAACATAGTGATAACCTGTGATTTGTGGAAACCAGAGCACAACCATACACGCAAATATAATTATTTGTAAGTATGTTTTAATATTATAATTATTATTGTTATTATTATTAATATTTATAGAATAGTATAGATTCTAATAAACGCTTCATTTTCAAATAATTTTAATTTTATGCTAATTGCTTTATGGTTCAGGATTTAAAAGGTTACGGTGTCCCTGCTGATTTTCCCCACCAATACAAGCTAAGCAGTGAAACAACACTTTCAGTACAAAGAATATTAACATAATATGCAATAACAAACAATTTAGCTAAGAAATTCCCAAAACAGAAAGCGATCATTTAGAGCAGAGTTCAGAACAGAATCTCAAAGTAATGGACTGTACAAAAACCAGACCTGCCAACTTTGGAATTTTTTTTGACTAGCAACTTCTTACGGCATCTTGGCATGGCACGGCGTGAGGTCAGGTACATTTGCTGATCAGTATTGATTGAGTTCACATGCTCGCTCATCACAACTTATAACTAAGCACATAGTACCCACTTACTTCACCACCATATCTAGCTATCCAACATACGGGAGACTATGAAGAAAACAGAACTCTTTTAATGAAAAGGCTATATATATAATATATATAATATATATAATATATATAAAGTTTTCTGTGCTTTCATGCAGTTCAAATTTTGGAACATGTTCCAATGTTTTTTTACCAACACCTTTGGCATATGGTAACTGAAAATCCCTAAATTTCTTAAATACATTGGACATTATAAATAACAATAAACCTCTAATTTCTAGAAGATATTAACTGTTCTATCAGGACAATTACAAAACTGCAGCATAAATAATTCTGATACCTAATCACAGAGGAAATGTACATTAATTGATTATTTGAAATGTACATTGATTCCTGCAGTCAATGTACAGAGAATATTTCATTGCCATATTTCAATCTAGTTATGCCCCGTCACTCTGGAACATTCTTACAGACTTTCAGTGACCAGACAACAGTGCTTGTTGCATTAACCATTGGCAAAAAAAACAACACAAAAAACAGTTTGTGATTAATATTAAATTTTACTATTGCCTGAATAAACCCTGGACTGATATCTGTTATTATTATGAACATTTAATACCATTTAATGTGTTTAATTACAATTATTACTAAAATACACATAAACATGGTGGTAATTTTGGATGCCATTTACTTAAAAACTGCTCAGTATAATCACTTCATAATTCATATGTACACAGTATTATAGACTCTGAACTGATATCTGTTGACTTTATGGACTACCTAATAGAAAGTGCTATTTTATAAAGCTGTGAATTTTACTTGTGAACTAAAGGCTTTTTCTCACGTCTCATGTGCAGTGACTCTTAGCAACATGTGTATAGTAGCTGCGCGCGCACACATTTCACTGCATTTAGGCGATAGGCGGCTTAACCAGAGTTTAAAGTTAATGGGGGAACAGGCAAGTGGGCAACCGGAATCAGTGAATGTGTGCTCATAAAAAACTAATTCACCCCAATCCAACACTCGAGGACAGAAAGCAGGCGAAGGTGAGTCATATGGCGCGCGATATGATGATTAACACGCAGGCAGGACTTTTTTCTGTGCCACGAGTTTCACATTTACGCTCGCGGGAGAGATATTTACAGTTTTTGAGTCCATAGCTTTACATTGACAATCCACAATTCCCACCAATTACCTTTGAACCTGCGTTTAGCACCGTCCTCCATTTAAAACCAGTCACAGAATGAAGATGGACCGAGAGGGAACGTTACATTAGTTTGTACGGCTCTCCGCTAGTAGCCTGTTTGAAGAGTTTAAATTAGCTCTATGATTGGTCGAAGTCTTATTTTTCCAACAGGTTGCTGCTAAGTGCGGTTACACCCATAGATGAGTTACCTAAAGTGCGAATGCAGTTAAACTCAAAGCCATCAATAACTTTTCTCATATTTTGAAGTGAAACATCGTAGCAGCGTAGTTTGATGTCTAAATGCAGAACTGCTACGCAAAATGCGTAAAGGTTGGCAGCTCTGAGATACCAGAAAAGACCAGTCTGTACTCGTTTATTACTCAGTAACGCATTAATGTTAGCTAATTAGCTAATCCAATGCAGTTCAACACTCCAGTCAATTCTCAGAGTCTTGCTGCTGAGTGGGAGTGGCCACTGGCCTGTTAGCACCTCCAGCTTGACTCGTTTGTCTTCATTTTTTGTCTGCTGTGTGTTTTGCTCTCTCTCTATATTATGTTCTTCTGTGCTTATTCATATGTATGTAGCATGTATCGACGTGTTTGGTAGGCAAGGACTGACAGTTGTTTCTGTGTCTTTTGTTTGTTGTTGTTCTCTTTGTATTAGTAAGTTAGCCACTGTTTTCATCCATGTAGTTTGTTAATAGTTTGTTATCTTGTCTGCGGGTCAAACTAGAATTCTGAAACCCAGTTGGTTGAGTCCTGTAGTTTATTGCTGTAGTCCAACACATTTCCATAGTTGCTTTTGCCTCATTCATCCACACCTCACACTACAATGTAGACACTTCAGTTCCATTACATTATGTATGCCAGTGTGTGAAATACCCCCTGGCATTCAGGGGTATAAAAATAATTAACTCTTTCCACCAGTTCTTTGGAAATTATTTAAATATATTATAATATTTAAAATTATATATTATATAGTATATAGAAATATATACATTATAAAGTTTTACCGGTCATACTTAAAGATGCTAGGATATATAGGACCAACTTGAGGAACCATTTTGCTACAAATTACCAGTGTGTACCAGGTAGAATATCTGTTTCATTTCTGCATTTAATTAGCGAAAGAGTAGGTAGTAACTGTGTAATTACTATGTACAAAGTTGCACTTTACTTTTCTGTTACCAAAATATTACAGAGAACTTACCAGTAAACTTACCATGTACTATGGAAAGTATTATTGTACTGGAATACAGGTTCTTACTTCAGCACATGCATGTAAATACAGTGAACACTACCTTAAAGCTGGAATTTCTCAACTAATTATTTTTATACTCAAAATTGCAAACAATGCATCAAATAGTACCAGTTAGTACCACATATTTACGGCCTTTAATGTAAATTACTAAGTGCATGCAACATATGTGCTAGAAAATTAATTCACATATACTGTTTACTATACAGTAAGTGCTAGACTATCTGTCATATGCAAAGGTTTGGGTCAGATTTTATATATATATATATATATATATATATATATATATATATATATATATATATAAAACTTCCAATATATCACCAATATAACTTCACTGCTACCAGTGTTACCTATAACAACAGCATACTCAGTGAGTCAGACACTAAATATGGAAAAAAACAAATATGTAATTAAAAAATTAACATTTGAGCTGATAAAATTATTTTAAATAACAAAAAACGTTTTAAACACGAAAAAATCAAAAAGAACAAAATAATAAAAGGTGCAGGCCTGTTAACCATGGCCATGTCTGAACAGGGTTCTGTGTGTATGAGCAAAGTGTACTCACGGTCTGTTATCACTAATGTCTCGGGCTCACACTGAAAGTCAGTCCAGCTCACTCACGAATAGAGATAGAAGGATCGATCCGCTATGTATCAGTATCGGACGTTTTTAATCAAAATATGCGATCGGTGATCGGCCGAGCCCAAGAGCTGATCGATGGCGTTAAACAAATGAGCCTAATTTCTGTATTTCCAGCTAGCGTTTCATCCAGGAAGAGGAGACCCCTCTCCGACCAGCTCCCTGCAATTCTTATCTGAGCCACTACATACCCTTTCATTTTCCACAGACTGACTAAAGCAGCGACGTCGTAGAAAAAAAATGCGCTGAAATTAAGAATGTCCGTCTGGCAGTGTTTACCGTACGTGACAGACTCATCCAAGTCGTTTTTAAATTAGTAAAATCAGTGTGTCTCGATGAGGAACCAAGACAAAGACATTTAACACTACTAATCTGATACAGCACTGCACACAGCTGAATACAGTGAGTATCAGCAAACGGCACAGCTAGCACACACAGCTAGCACAAAACAAACAACCCAGAACACCATACAGACCAGATCTGACCGGTACGAACAGAACAGCAGCAACAATTCAAGATCTACATTTATTAATTACAGTTTAATGACTGCAGTTTTTACTGCATTTTTGTTTTAAATTGAGGGTCTAAATGTAATGATTGTAGTATTGGAGATATTTGTTTGATTTACTTTGTTTATTTACTGTTAATTTAGTTTAAAATATTACGCTGTTTTTACATGAGCTTGTTAAAAATGGTAATAAAACAGTTTAGACTATGTTTAATGACTTGCTTGTGCTAATAACTGAATGTAGCTCTGCCGCGATGAAAGGTGATCGTCGATCGGAATCGGCCTCAAAAACGCTGATCGGTCCATCTCTACTCACGAACTGTCCACAGCTGAGCACTCTGTCCTCTGGATACTGATAACGGTCTAGAGTCACGGAGGTGGTTTTAAACATGACCACTCCCAGTTTACAGTCCCTACACCTCCACTCTGAACAGACACGAAGTGTTAGCACTGAAGCTAATAGCTTAACTATAGCTACCAGCCGCTACCGTCTTCGTTTATATATAATTGTATATAATTATCTAATTTTTATTTGAACATGACAGCTGCCATTAATATTGTGTGAAAATTTAATGACTAAAAGAAATGCTTCGCTGAAGGTTAACAAGGTTTTTGTCCTCTTTTGACATTTAGTTTTTTCTTGATTTTCTTTGGATAGTGGATATATACATAAGACACTCTTGGGAGTCTACATGATGATATGTGACATAACTGTTTGTTTGGTTTACAGGCTTGACTCGAGTCCCCTGTCTTAGGCCTTACCTAAAGGACATATGGCCTCCAGTTACGGTAAGAGCCACAGCTCTATATTTATAATTACATGTACTTACTGTCCTGTTTTACTGCAGACTAATTTACTACTACTGTCCTGTAGACTGTTTGACCTACACTTGAACTACATTTAGACATACTTGAAACATCTCGATTAAAGCCAGTGTTGGGTTGGTGTTTTATAAGAGACCATATAAATTAATATGAAAAAAACAAATGCATCATTGTGCATACATAAACATAAATATACACATGTCTATTATAAATGTATATTAATATATTTACACTCTTGTTTAAATATTGTTTAACATTTCTCTTAGTAACCTTCAGTAATCATAGAAGTATAGTATACTTTTTGAAAACCAAAATGGTGTTGTTTGATACTGGGAATTAAAATATCAGTGTCAAATTAATTGTGTTATTTATTGATTATTGATTACAGATTTTTGATTACCAAATATTTTGCATATTTAAAAATAAAGCTCAAGTACACTAAAACCATTTTAACACTTTAATGTTTTTGTGTTTTAATTGTGCTGTATCCACAATCAAACCAAACCTGTGACTTTCATGACTTTTTCTGATTGTAGCTATTTATCCATGATGGATGAATTTCTATCTACGCAGTTAAGTGTTTTGCCAGACCAATCACTGAGCTTGATTTAAAAATTGTTTAAAATGACAAGTTTGGTTAAAAGTCTGTGAGTTGTAATGAGGTTTTCCAGCCAGCCAACAAGCTCACTGAGCGTCTGAAAGTAACACCCGTCACTCAGCAAATGCAGAATGAATTGTTAAATGCAGAAAAATGTAAAATTACCCACCAGATAAGGTGTGAATTATTTAGCGCTATATTACCAATAGACAGCAAAACTCTGGGATATGGCTACATCTTCAGTGTTGGCCTAATTAGTTAGCACAATAATGCTAATGTCAGCTACCACATGCTCTGTTAGCCCGGCAGTATATTCAATCATTCTTTTTTTCCCACAATGGGTTTCTTTGCACTAAAAGCTCATTTGAAATTCAAGTAATGTATTCTTCACATTGCTTAAAGCAGTTTTAAGACCTATTTAGACTGTGTCTGTTTTTATAGACATAAAACAGCCTGTTAAATTTTGAAGATGAACAGTGTTAAAAGGATGACCACTGGTAAAAATCCACTATTAAAATAAAACATCTTTTAGGACAGTTAGATGATGCGAATGGGTGTTTGAGTATTGTGATTAATGATCAATTATTAAAAATAACATTTAAATCATTTATTACTGCAGAATAAGGATTATTTTTAGCTTTATTATTTGTAGAGTCAACTGTACAAAAAGTGTGTAATATGTGTTAGAACTAAGTCGGAATAATTTAATTACATCAATTTGCATGTAAACTTATGCACATGGATTGCCATGTGCCTAAATTATTTGACTAGTTTTTGAGTCTAGAACTGATGGACTACATAAAAGTTTAAATGGAATGTGTTAAAATCAGGCTGACCAATCAGAGCAATTTGGTTACAGCAGCGGTATATAACCACAGTTATGAGCAACCAGCTGAAGCAGAATTCTGAACTCAGTTTGAAAAGGTCCTTATAGTAAATATTTTAACTTCAACATTACTGGAGGAACCTGTTAGTCATATGTCTAGCTGGATATTTACTGCATATTCACAATCTGGGACAGAAAATACTTGCATTCATGAGACCCTTTGGTGTGGGTTATTTTGCTAAGGTTCAGCACAGTTATCATTCACAACCAGGAAAAGAGGCTGCCTCCCAAGAAGATCATCAGTTTAATGTTAAAGCCTCTTACCAGCAGCATTGTATTAAACCACCCCAATTGTGGTGTGGTTGTCAAAGATACAGGTTCCTGGTTACTTTGTTGCCATCTGCTGTGCTGCGACCATTAAATGGCGACCAGGATAAATGCCTGAGGGCTTTCTACTTGACTAGTCAAAAGCCAGTGAGGGTATAATTTATAGCTGACTAACAGAAAGACTGGATCTTTACAGATCTGCGGGTAATCCTGGTGGGTAAGACTGGATCAGGAAAGAGTTCAACAGGAAATGCCATCCTGGGCAGAGAGGCGTTTGAGGTGGACTTCTCACCAGTTTCTGTAACAAAGCATTGTGAGAAAAATGAGGTCACAATTAATGGAAAAAACATCTCTGTGGTGGACACACCAGGAATTTTTAACACATCACTGACCGAAGAAGATCTGAGAGCTGAAATAGGAAGGAGTGTCTATCTGTCTTCTCCTGGTCCTCACATGTTCCTGCTGATGATCAGACTTGGTGTGAGGTTCACAGAAGAGGAGGGGAACACTGTGACGTGGCTTCAGGAGAACTTTGGAGAAGAAGCTCTGAAGAAATTCACTATGGTGATCTTCACTGGAGAACTAAAAGGAGAACTGGCAGACTTGCAAACGGATTGCTTGGAACTTCAGAAATTCATCCCCAACTTTTCCCACAAATATTATGTTTGCAACCAAAGCAACCACTTCCAGCCCTGTGAGCTGATTAAGCGCATAGAAGACGTTGTGATGCGAAACGAAGGACTGTACTATCCACAGGAGAAGATAGCAGAAAATGAAAGAATGGCTCAAAGGGCGATTGAGGAACAAAACAAAATTAAGGAAAAAATAATAACTGCCACATTTATCACTGCTTGTAGTGCTTGTGGTGTAGTGATGAATTATGTTTGGCCTGCTGTACTGGACTGTTTCATAAGTTTTAGCGCCCCTGTTCAGACATGTGTAATAGAACAAATGATGTCTGAGCAATACTTTTCATTTTATAGCACCCCCTATTGACTAATTTAAATCAAACTCTGTTGACCACCTCAAAACCATGAGACATATTAGGCAGAGGTGGTGATCAGACTTGCACTGTTCATATTTTTTTCTTTTTCATCATTATGTAAAGAAACTCATTTGTTTTAGGTTTGTAGCTCTGCTAAATAAGTTATGCATGTAAACAGTCCATATCACTTTTGTTCTGAATTAATAAACCACTTTCAGTAGAATTTAGTGTTGTTTCATGGCCTGAACTCACTGTCAGGGGCTTTGCAGGAAGAAGGGGTGGAATTTGGCAATAAGCACAGGGGAGGAAAGAGAAGTTACGAAAGCAAGAAAGCGCAGGAATAGTCTTTGTTGTTTATGTGTTATCGGACAATATCATAAAAATGACTGTGATACCATGAACCATGTAAAATAATGGTAATATCTTGTAAACACTGATACTAATAGCCCACCGGCCCACCGGCCTAGTCCAGCCTAGTAGCTAGCCTTGATTGTTGTAGCAAATACTGTACTGTTTGGTTAGCTCAACCAAGCCTGTTCTGTTTATCCAAGCTCCAAGATTTTGCTCAACACTCAGTCAAAATCAGTTACTGGTTTGGGCGACGGGCAAGCCCTAACTTCCACTGGCAATGTGGGAGCTCACATCGGTAGCTATCTACACTAACTAGCCAAGTCTCTCCCAGAGCTGTGATCCAGTTATTGGAAAAAGTAGTAATAATTCTGAGCTGCTTTTGTTGGACCATTCACCATTAAATTTTAAATTTTAATTTTCAAATGACAGCAAAATTCAAAGTTATCACAGTCCAAAATCAGGCAAAGAATATGACCAGTTATTGCTAGTTTTAGAGTGACCTAAGTTTACATACAGTCCTAAAATACATTAAAAATAAATTAAAAAACAAAATAGTTTCTAGAGCGTTTCATGGCAAATTTGTCATACAGTGCTTCCAAAAAGTATTCACTGTACTTCACTTTTTCCACATTTTGTTATGTTACAGTCTTATTCCAAAATAGATTAAAATTATTTTTCCCTCAAAATTCTACACACAATATCCCATTATGACGAAGTGAAAAACGTTTGTTTGAATTTTTGTTTTGCAAATTTATTAAAAATAAAAAACAAAATAATCACAGTACATAAGTATCACAGCCTTTGCTCTATACTTTGTTGGAGCACATTTAGCAGTAACTACAGCCTCAATCCTGATGCTTCTTGGCACATCTATTTTTGGACAGTTTCTCCCATTCTTTTACCCTGACTAGTCTCCTAGTTCCTGCCAATCCCAACAGCATGATGCTGCCACCACCATGCTTTACTGTAGGGATGGTATTGGTCAGGTGATGTGTGTTGCCTGGTTTCCTCCAGGAGTGGCTTTCGTCTGAAAAAGTGTTCTTCTGAAAGTGCTGCAGAAATGGTTGTTCTTCTGGAAGGTTCTCCTACTCCACAGAGCAACACTGAAGCTCCCTGGTCACCTCCCTGACAAAGGCCCCTCTACCCCAATCACTTAGACAGTGGCCAGCTCTAGGAAGAGTCCTGGTGGTTCCAAACGTCTTCCATTTACAGATGATAGAGGCTGCTGTGCTCATTGGGACCTTCAATGCTGCATAAATTTTTCTATACTCTTCCCCAGATCTGTGCAACAGTCCTGTCTCAGAGGTCTACAAACAATTCCTTGAACTTCATGACTTGGTCTATGCTCTAACATGTACTGTCAACTATGGGACCTTATATAACAAGTGTGTGCCGTTCCAAATCATGTCCAATAAACTGGATTTACCACAGGTGAACTCCAGTCAAGTTGTGGAAACAACTGAAAGATGTTTAGTGAAAACAGGAGCACCTGAGCTCAATTTTAAGTGTCATGGCAAAGGCTGTGAATATTGATGTACATGTGATTATTTCATGTTTTATTTTTAATAAATAAAAAAAATAAAAAATCAAACAAACATTTTTCACTTTGTCATTATGGGGTAGCATTTGTAGAATTTTGAGGGAAGAAAATAATTTTATCTATTTTGGAATAAGACTAACAATAAGTAACAAAATGTGGAAAAAGTGAAGCGCTGTGAATACTTTCCGGATGCACTGTACATCTGTTTAACTCAACAATTTAACTTCTATAAGTAGCAATTTCACTAACAAATCTAATAAAGATAAGTATACATAATAAAATGTCCCTAAATAAAAGTACACAAACGTCAGCGTAGTTAGCTCACAAGCTAACCAATTACAATAGCTAACTACATCACTTAAACTATTTTGTGACATTTCAGTTTCATGGTTCCATCAAATATTACAGCTACTACATTAATCAAATTAAACTAACACTATAAAAACATGTATTAGTCATTCCATTAAGCAACAACATGACTTGAGGTGATTTCTCTGTAACAAAAACAGTCAAAAATGGACATACACTGCATTTGTTAACATTTTACACAGTGTCCCAACTTTTTTTTAACTGGTGCTATAATTGTACAGTTTCTTAATTTATATACCTTTTACTTGCCCTTCTTCTATTTTCCCCTCAGTATTTTTAAGTGTTTCTAAAAGTGTTTAAAAATACTGTAACATGTAATCCAGAAGGTAGTACAGAGTAGGAATTTCATTGTTTAGTATAAATGACAGTAAGCACTTGAGGTCATCAATGAAATGTAAAACAGTGTCTAATATGTTATTTATAAGTGTTATTAATATTTATAGCCACGTTTATTCCTCATGAACTTACTATAATATGGGCTTTACACAATGTATTACTAGTGTTTCCTTAAAAATCTCAATTTAGCAGATTTTCATCAGCAACACTAACCTAATGTCTTTAGTTTAGCAAGCCAACTTTGGGTCTGGGGCGTCCAGGAGAAATCTGGAACTACACTTTGTTCTTCAAACTGGATCAAGATCTGATCTACTTCTCTCACAATAACATATTCATGTTACTTTGTATTGTATGTATGATTATTTACATCTGTTCTAATCAGATCTGCTGTTCTTACTGGTGAACATACTCTTACTGATCAGATGCAGGCACTTAAACAAAAATTAGGACTAAGATGCTTTCATCCCTAACAGGATTATGATTTCTTATTTTTTTATTTGATTTATTTCAGTTGTAGAGTAATTAGCTTACTTCATTATTGGTAATACACTTACTAGCAAACGCTAAGTAAGCCATTTTTGATTTTGTTTTTAATACTTTTAATGCAGATTCTGATGTGAGGATTGTGCTGCTGGGTAAGACTGGAGCAGGAAAGAGTTCAACAGGAAACACCATCCTCAGAAATAAGAAATTTAAGGTGAATTTTTCCTTTCAATCTACAACCAAGGAAAGTAGGAAAGAATGCAAAGGCGAAAAGGTAAGAACAGTGTACGTGATCGACACTCCAGGACTGTGTGATACGGTTTCAATGGAACCTGACTTGGACAATGCCTTGGCTCTTGCTCATCCTGGTACTCACGTGTTCCTGCTGGTGATGAGACTGGATGTGAAGTTCACAGAAGAAGAGAAGAAAAGTGTGGAGTGGATTGTGGAGAACTTAGGAGAAGAGGTCCGAAAATACATCATTGTACTGTTCACTCATGGAGATGTATTAAACAAACAAGAGAGAAGAAAGACTATAGATGAATATCTGCAAGGAAGTTCAGACATGAAAAATCTCTTAAGCTCTGTTTCTGGATATCATGTTTTTGATAATGAGGATGATGATAATGAGGTCCAAGTCACACAGCTGCTGGAGAAGATCGATGAGTTGAGGGAAAGGAACGACAGAAAGTTTTATAACAAAGACATCTATGACAAAATTCAGAGCTCAAAAAAAAACCCGGAGCTACAGAAAAAGAATTCTGCTGGGATTGGTGCTGTTGCAGGAGCCACAGGAGGGACAGCAGTAGCAGCCTTGGTAGGATTGGGATTGGTTAAGACAAGAGCAGTGGAAGCTGAGGCAGCATTAGGTGGAGTAGCTTTAGCAGCAGCAGCAGCAGTGGCAGCAGCAGCATGGTACTATAAGAAGCAGCCAGCAGAGGAAAAGGAAAGAAAGGAAAAGAAGTAAAATAAAACTAAACAGGATTTATATGTTTAATATCATAAAATACTGAGGAACTTTGTATACCTCCTTATTTGTTTTTCTGGCACACATCTTCTTTCCACGTGTCAGTTTGTTTTGTGTCTTAGTTCCTTTCTGTCTCAGCCCTTGTGTCACACCCCCACCTCTTTTTTGTCTCTGTCTAGCATTTGTATTTTGTGGATAATGGCCTATGAATATTAACCTGTTCTTGTATGTATGTATGTATGATTTAGTTTTCTTGTTTTCTTGTTCGCTCTTAGGTTTTTTTTGGGCTTGCTTCTTTCTGTATATCTTCCTGGTTCCCTGGCTAAGTGGTTGTGAACAGCTGAGGTAGAGATGTGTTTTTGTCTGTGTAAGAACTGTTTTCTGGTGTTTGGTGCTTGATGGTACCTCAAATGGTGACAGAGCATTTATAGTATAGCAAACACTGAGCTTACTACAGAGGCTAAACTCTTGTATAAGGTCTGTTATTGAGAGTAAAGGGTTAATTTTGTTTATCTTGTTTTCTCCTGATTCGCTTCAGTTGGGTAGATTAGGTTAGTAATTGTGTTTGCTTTTCTTTTGTTTGTAAGGTTAGTTAGTTTCCCTTTTAAATCTAAGTTAACTTTGTTTTGTTTGTTATTTTTTACCCTGTCCTCAATTTTTAGTTCTAAATTACTGCATTCAATTCCTGAGACTTTTGAAAAATAAAATAAATGCTATTATTGCAACACTGGTTGTATGTGTGAACATGTGTGAATGTGGGAACAGGAACCAAGAGACCACAGATGTTTTTTTTGGGTTTTTTTTATGTTGCGGCCTGACCTAGAGCAGGTCGTAATAACATTGTTTAAAAATGTTATGATAAATGGATAAATTGTCAAAAAACTATAAACCCAGTACTACAAAAGTTTGGCCAGTTTGTGAAATGCTAATAAAAAGAGCACAAATGCTAAACAGTTGCAATATTGGACGTTTTACTTATTTTTTTGGTACAAATATGCTTATTCTAAACATTATACCTGCAACACGTTCCAGAAAAGGCTGGGACGGTGGGCGCCTACCACTGTGTTACATCACCTTCCCTTTTTCCAGCATATTTTTGTTTGAGTGCTGTTGCACATGCTTTAGTTCAGGCCACATGTGATACATTAAGTCTTTTGGACCCAAATGGTCATTTACAAACATGGTTAGCTTTATGGCCGTCTTTCAGGAACTGAGGAAATGTTTATGGCTAGCACATACTGTGTTTTGTGATAGTCTGCTTACGATTCCACCTCATTCCCAGTGGATAAGGGTTAACCTCTTAAAAATCCAGGGCCCAAAGTGTTAATACACACTTCTATAATCTAGGAATACCTCAACCGGTTTACATTGTCTTTCTACTTACTGGGTAATGAGTCTTGTTATCTAAGTGTCTGTGATCCTTAACATTTCGCACATGTAAGGTTTTCACTTGTGAGTGCAAATTTAATTTGATTTGATATTTTTCTTCACACACAAAGTGCAATACAGTCAGCTGCTCTCTGAGCTCGAGAGAAAGCTCACTTCGAAAAACCTCTCCGACTACAACAAACATGGTGGATGAAGAGGAGCCAACCGATGTGGTAAATTAAAACTCTGGTTTATCTTACTTATAGTATTGATTTAATAGTCTTATCACTTCTTATCAGCACGTATTCACTCGTTCCCACTGCAGCTCGGTGAGTTAGGCTGATGTTCAGTGGATATTCATGTTTCGCCGCTGCTGTAGCTCACAAAAAAACAGCCTCCTAAATCTCTGAAATGACGTTTTGTAAGCGGTGGTGAACCAGAGAACAAACTACAGTCATTACATTTCTTCACAGTTCCCCATCTTTCCATTTCTCCCAGTAGTTTCTATGAAAATAGGTTGAATCGCCACAGCAACGCTGAAGACAGCACGGAAGCTTCTGTAAAGTGTGGTACAGTTCACAAACAATGATTTATACGTATAATATACAGATCTAAAATCACCTGTAGTGTACAGAGAGTAACTTTATATCTCTACATCATATGAATATACAGTTGTAATTTAATACTTATAAAATAACTAAAATTCAACCAAGTCATATCTTACAAAATTTAAGGTTGCAGTATTTTTATCAGATGAATCTCTGTAAAACACAAGCAATCTGAGGTCTGTACATCATACGGGTGTATGTAATAATTATAATAATTGTAATATAATAGCAATTAATTTTAATATGTTTTAGGAGGTTTTAGTTTTGTCTGTATGTATGTCTGCAGTGTTTAATTGTGAGAAAATTTGATAGTTAATGTTTGAAACTTTGTTAGTGTTCTTGTTGTCAAAATTCAGAGGTATAAGCTTTACCCCTGAAAATACCGCAGCAGAGACATGATCTAAGAAGATCTGAAAAAGGTCTATTTCAACAAGCAAAACAGACCCTATTGCAGTCTGACAGCTGACTACATGTCCAACCGGCCCAACCTGTATGGTTGTTATCCTCTGGGGTAAATGTGCGAGACTTTGACAGTAAATGTGCGAGATTTTGATAGTGAATGTGAGAGACTTTGATAGTAAATGTGAGAGATGTTGATAGTGAATGTACGAGTCTTTAATAGTGAATATGAGAGACTTTGATAGTAAATGTGAGAGACTGATAGTAAATGTGAGAGATTTTGATAGTGAATGTGAGAGACTTTGATAGTAAATGTGAGAGACTGATAGTAAATGTGAGAGATTTTGATAGTGAATGTGAGAGATTTTGATAGTAAATGTGAGAGACTGATAGTAAATGTGAGAGATTTTGATAGTGAATGTGAGAGATTTTGATAGTAAATGTGAGAGACTGATAGTAAATGTGAGAGATTTTGATAGTGAATGTGAGAGACTATGATAGTAAATGTGAGAGATTTTGATAGTGAATGTGAAAGATTTTGATAGTAAATGTGAGAGATGTTGATAGTGAATGTGAGAGATTTTGATAGTGAATGTGAGAGATTTTGATAGTAAATGTGAGAGATTTTGATAATGAATTTAAGAGACTTTCATAGTGAATGAGATTTTGATAGTAATATAGAGATTTTGCTAATGAATGTCAGAGATTTTGATAGTAAATGTGAGGGCCTTTGATAGTGAATGTGAGAGACTTTGATTGTGAATGAGAGATTTTGATAGTGAATGTGAGAGATTTTGATAGTGAATGTGAGAGACTTTGATAGTGAGCCATGAGCTATGCTTTCTGTTAAGCCAATTTGTTTGGCAGCTTTAATCAATGTGATTCAAAAAAACAAAAAGTACGAACAAAAATATTATTTATGTATGCATTTATTTTTATTAATTGTGAGAAAATTTGATAGTGAATGTTTGAAACTTTGTTAGTGTTATAACTTCTTCTTGTCATCAGAGGTATAAGCTTTACTCTTGAAAATACCGCAGCAGAGACATGATCTAAGAAGATCTGAAAAAAGTCTATTTCAACAAGCAAAACACACCCTATTGCACTCTGACAACTGACTACACGTCCAACAGGCCCGACCTGTATGGCCAGGTCGTTATCCTCTGGGGTAGATGTGCGAGACTTTGATAGTAAATGTGAGAGACTTTGATAGTGAATGTGAAAGACTTTGATAGTGAATGTGAGAGACTTTGATAGTGAATGTGAGAGATTTTGATAGTGAATGTGAGAGACTTTGATAGTGAATGTGAGAGATTTTGATAGTGAATGAGTGATTTTGATAATGAATGTTTGAGACTTTCATAGTGAATGAGATTTTGATAGTAATATAGAGATTTTGATAATGAATGTTTGAGATTTTGATAGTGAATCTGAGAGACTTTGATAGTGAATAAGAGAGACTTTGATGGTGAATGTAAGAGACTTTGATAGTGAATGTACGAGACTTTGATAGTAAATGTGAGAGACTTTGACAGTGAATGTGAGAGACTTTGATAGTAAATGTGAGAGATTTTGATAGTATTTGAGAGATTTTGATAATGAATGTCAGAGATTTTGATAGTAAATGTGAGAGACTTTGATAGTGAATGTGAGAGACTTTGACAGTGAATGTGAGAGACTTTGATAGTAAATGTGAGAGATTTTGATAGTATTTGAGAGATTTTGATAATGAATGTCAGAGATTTTGATAGTAAATGTGAGAGACTTTGATAGTGAATGTGAGAGACTTTGATAGTAAATTGAGAGATTTTGATAATGAATGTCAGAGATTTTGATAGTAAATGTGAGAGATATTGATAGTGAATGTGAGAGACTTTGATAGTAAATTGAGAGATTTTGATAATGAATGTGAGAGACTTTGATAATGAATGTTTGAGATGTTTATAGTAAAGGAGAGATTTTGATAATGAATGTTTGAGATGTTGATAGTGAATGAGAGATTTTGATAATGAATGTTTGAGATTTTGATAGTAAATGTGAGAGACTTTGATAGTGAATGTGAGAGACTTTGATAGTGAATGTGAGAGACTTTGATAGTAAATGTGAGAGATTTTGATAATGAATGTCAGAGATTTTGATAGTAAATGTGAGACTTTGATAGTGAATTTGAGAGACTTTGATAGTAAATGTGAGAGATTTTGATAGTGAATGTGAGAGATTTTGATAGTAATTGAGAGATTTTAATAATGAATGTGAGAGACTTCCACAGTGAATGAGATTTTGATAGTGATATAGAGATTTTGATAATGAATGTCAGAGATTTTGATAGTAAATGTGAGAGCCTTTGATAGTAAATGTGAGAGCCTTTGATAGTGAATGTGAGAGACTTTGATTGTGAATGAGAGATTTTAATAATGAATGTTTGAGACTGATAGTGAATGAGAGATTTTGATAGTAAATGTGAGAGATTTTGATAGTGAATGTGAGAGACTTTGATAGTGAATGAGAGATTTTGATAGTGAATGAGAGATTTTGATACTGAATGTTTGAGATTTTGATAGTGAATAAGAGAGACTTTGATAGTAAATGTGAGAGACTTCGATAGTAAATGTGAGAGATCTTGATAGAAAATGAGAGATTTTGCTAATGAATGTTTGAGATTTTGATAGTGAATGTGAGAGACTTTGATAGTAAATGTCAGAGATTGTGATCGTGAATGTGAGAGATTTTTATAGTATTTGAGAGATTTTGATAATGAATGATTTTGACAGTAAATGTGAGATACTTTGATAGTGAATGTGAGAGACTTTGATAGTGAATGAGAGATTTTGATAGTGAATGTGAGAGACTTTGATAGTAAATGAGAGATTTTGATAGTGAGCCATGAACTATGCTTTCTTTTAAGCCAATTTGTTTGGCAGCTTTAATCAATGTGATTCAGAAAACAAAAATTACTAACAAAAATATTATTCATGTATGCATTTACTTTGTTGAAACTCTTTTCAGAAATAGTATGCATTTACTCCGTCGCTCACTGGGGCACAAATTACTGTACACTTTCAGTTTCTTGTTTGAACAACACCTTTTTAAAACTTGTGTTACACATTCTAACATGACAAATCACATCATGACAAACGACACACCAAAACATGCAGGGACTTGCCCAGTAAAGCTGAAAGCATCCAGGCATTCATTGTCAGATTACATTTCACTGGTTACTACATGTACTACCCAGCCCTGGTTCTGGAGAGACTGCTGCATGTTGGTTCTTTAAAGGTTAAAGCCAGCCCTGGCAATGATGTTAGTTTTACTGCTATGCTGAAGACACAGAGACTGTTAGGGACCTACCTTATTGGTACATCTGGCACAACTTTGGGCAACAGTCCGTTTCTCTAAGGTCACCACTGGCACTAAACAAGACCGAGCACTGTTCAATTTCTCTAAGCATCTTCGCTTTCAAATCCACCAACAGAAAGTCCACCAAAACAAAGCACAAAGTCCACAGGTCAGTAGTGGGACACTACAGTATTATCTTTAAACCAGTATGACACCTTAAATATATTTCACAGGCTCATACAGCACCCCATGTTGACTGCTAGACAAACATTTTCAGCACAATCAGTTTGTATACAACACAAGAGACCCCCGTGCCCTCCTGGCTCCCCAACCACACATACAGCTAAGGTTGTCAAAAAGTGGTATTTATTAAACAAAACTAAGATGGAAACATTCCATAAATCATGAATTCAATCAAAGGGAGGATAACCAGTAACAGGTGGAAAGAAAGAGAAAGTAACAAACAAAGCAAAGTTAACTTGCGATTGAAAAAGAAACTAACTTGCCTTACAAAACAAAGAAAACATACACAAATCATTAATCTAACTGCCTAACTAAACAAATCAGATAAAGAACAAATAACAAATAAAGAAAAACTCTTTTCTCCCCACTGAGAGAACAAATTACCAACACAGAATACACAATAGTACGCAAGGTTTTTAGTTCTATTACAAGCTTGTCAGCTTAAGTTCCTCCTCAGTCCTACACAATGAGGCACATTCAACAAGAAACAATGGCCCACAGGGATGTACCAACAACATTGAATATATTATATCACTTTGCTTTAAAAGTATACGCCAAAGTACTTTTCTAAAACTACAAACACGCATTGTCTTCTCTGTAAATGAATTTACTGCTGCTGAGCTGCATTAGTTTGTATGAACCCCAGTAAATGCAACAGATTTATATTTGACTATTGGTCAAATTCAGTTCATTCATTTTAATAGCATGTTATCGTATCTAGCACAATCGGCACAGACATGAAAGCATACAGCATGGGATATTCATGTAAGTTCATTATGTCATACATGATTTTATTTGTAAGTATTTGTTTGTAAGAATATGTTCTCACAAGCTTTGTGAGACTTACAGGCTCATGTTAGCACTAAGCAGTGATACACTCACTTCCCCACATAGTTTAATTTTATACAGCTTTTAACTGACTTGGAGTTTGTAAGACATGCAGGTAAAATTCTTTTGCTTTGTTTGTTCTAGAATTTAAGTGAATCATTTAGTAAGCACTTCAGCATGAAGCCTAGCTCTGAGTATTATTATTAGCCTGCTAGCTTTTGTTTTTTTTTAGATAAACCAATTGATCACTCTTTAAAAGGATTAAACATTCAGTTTAATAAAATTTTTGTTCACTTTTACATCCTAATAGATGTGATGCGATGAGCAGAGACTCCTTTTATACGTATGTTTCTTCTATTATTCTGTCTCGGGTTGCAGGTTGTGGGTTAACATTCTAATATAAAGCAGAATGATATGACAGGATAATAACCTCCTCCTTAACATCAGCATAACAAAGGAGCTGATAGTGGACTGCAGCAAGAAGCAGGTGTGGAACTACCAGCCTGTCTGGATCAACGGAGCTGCAGTGGAAAGAGTAGACAGTTCACATCTCGCAGGACCTGTCATAGTCCAGCCATATCAACTCCCTAGTGAAGAAGGCCACCTAAAGGACATCAGACTGCTCTCCAAAGTGCTGTGCAACTTCTACACCTGCACCATGGATAGCATCTTTACTGGAAACCTAACAGCCTGGTTTGGGAGCACCAAGCAGGACAGATGATCTTGACTGCTGTGTTTAGGGGTACACAGGACTCTCACACACAAACATCATACACATACACAGAGCTCACATGAACACACATCATACACAGGACTCTCTCTCTCACAGACCTAACACAGACCCGCTGTTCAATACTTATTATATTTTATTTTTAAAAAATAATAATATTTATTACATGACTTATGCAAAGCACTTGTGCAAACCTGTCTGAAGTCTTTGGTAAGAGACATAGTTTAATGGCTAATAATTAATAACTTCACAAATTCCTAATTAATGACTGCATATTTAAGTACATCCTCCGATGTTGTGTAATGGAGAAGTTTTTTTGTGTATTATTTTGTATCATATATACATTTATATAAACATTTCAATTTTGGTGTTGAATGTTTAAATGCTGAACCTCATTTACCGTATTGCCGTTAAGAAACATCAGAGAATAAATGTGTTTAAGCTTTTACTTTAAAGAAGAGCATCTGATTAGTTCCCATTTTGCTGGGATTCTCATTAATATAAAAACAACAAAGAAATGTATTTTAGCACAGAGCTATACTGTATACGTGGTACATACTCAGCCCATCTTCCAGCTAAGATTAATCTTCCATGTTTACATGAATAACCACTTTCCAAACCAGTTTTACAAACCAGACTGTGAGCTGCCTACTCTCTGATTTCATTGGTTGCATGACAATCTTTTTTCTTCTCTCAGAAAAAGTTTGTATGAACCTTCATTGCTGAATCCAGATAAGCTCTGAAACCAGCTGCGGGGATTAAAATTGGAATCCTAACCAGTAGGAAAATGGCTAGATACGGTGAGTAGATAAATATCCTCTATCATAAATTACTAATTACGTTTAGGTGAAAAGCTTTTTCTTTGTTTATGTGGATGATACAGGTAAAATATAAAGTTTAAGTTTTAACCAAAAGATAGATGACCTAGAACAATTCTTGCTGAACTAAACTTGAATCCTCCAGTTATGTCTTAAGCACTGTCAAGACCTTAAAGGCAAAAATTGCAGAATAATGAACCTTTTTTGGAGTCAGACACCTGCTTTTAGCACTAGTAATCGCATGCAGCCATGTTAAACCATTTTTAAACCGTTTTCAGCCTGTTGGGGTAGACTAAGTGAGTTATCTGCTTGATTCGGGATTCTATTCCTACGAGCTTTTTACAGCCAAATTGTTGCAAATAGATTTACTTTGATATTATTTGGTTCAGTACCAGCAGCACGGTTGTGTAGAGGTTAGTACGGTGGTGTAGTGGTTAGTACGGTGGTGTAGTGGTCAGTATGGTGGTGTAGTGGTTAGTACGGTGGTGTAGTGGTTAGTTTAGTGGTGTAGTGGTTAATATGGTGGTGTAGTGGTCAGTACGGTGGTGTAGTGGTTAGTATGGTGGTGTAGTGGTTAGTACGGTGGTGTAGTGGTTAGTACAGTGGTGTAGTGGTTAGTATGGTGGTGTAGTGGTCAGTACGGTGGTGTAGTGGTTAGTATAGTGGTGTAGTGGTTAATATGGTGGTGTAGTGGTTAGTACGGTGGTGTAGTGGTTAGAATGGTGGTGTAGTGGTTAGTACGGTGGTGTAGTGGTTAGTACAGTGGTGTAGTGGTTAGTATGGTGGTGTAGTGGTCAGTACGGTGGTGTAGTGGTTAGTACGGTGGTGTAGTGGTTAGTATGGTGGTGTAGTGGTTAGCACGGTGGTGTAGTGGTTAGTATAGTGGTGTAGTGGTTAATATGGTGGTGTAGTGGTCAGTACGGTGGTGTAGTGGTTAGTATGGTGGTGTAGTGGTTAGTACGGTGGTGTAGTGGTTAGTATGGTGGTGTAGTGGTTAGTATGGTGGTGTAGTGGTCAGTACGGTGGTGTAGTGGTTAGTATAGTGGTGTAGTGGTTAATATGGTGGTGTAGTGGTCAGTACGGTGGTGTAGTGGTTAGTATGGTGGTGTAGTGGTTAGTACGGTGGTGTAGTGGTTAGTACAGTGGTGTAGTGGTTAGTATGGTGGTGTAGTGGTCAGTACGGTGGTGTAGTGGTTAGTACGGTGGTGTAGTGGTCAGTACGGTGGTGTAGTGGTTAGTATGGTGGTGTAGTGGTTAGTATGGTGGTGTAGTAGTTAGTACGGTGGTGTAGTAGTTAGTATGGTGGTTTAGTGATTAGTACGGTGGTGCAGTGGTTAGTACGGTGGTGCAGTGGTTAGTACGGTGGTGTAGTAGTTAGTATGGTGGTGTACTGGTTAGTACGGTGGTGTAGTGATTAGTACGGTGGTGTAGTGATTAGTATGGTGGTGTAGTGGTCAGTACAGTGGTGTAGTGTTTAGTATGGTGGTGTAGTGGTTAGTACGGTGGTGTAGTGGTCAGTACGGTGGTGTAGTGGTCAGTACGGTGGTGTAGTGGTTAGTACAGTACGGTGGTGTAGTGGTTAGTACGGTGGTGTAGTGGTCAATACTGTGGTGTAGTGGTTAGTATGGTGGTGTAGTAGTTAGTACGGTGATGTAGTGGTTAGTACGGTGGTGTAGTGGTCAGTACGGTGGTGTAGTGGTTAGTGTGGTGGTGTAATGGTAAGTACGGTGGTGTACTGGTTAGTATGGTAGTGTAGTGGTTTTCACTGTGGTGTAGTGGTCAGCACGGTGGTTTAGTGGTCAGCACGGTGGTGTAGTAGTTAGTACTGTGGTGTAGTGGTTAGTATGGTGGTGTAGTGGTTAGTATGGTGGTGTAGTGGTTAGTACGGTGGTGTAGTGGTCAGCACGGTGGTGTAGTGGTTAGTACTGTGGTGTAGTGGTTAGTGCGGTGGTGTAGTGGTTAGTATAGTGGTGTAGTGGTTAGCACCGTGGTGTAGTGGTTAGTACGGTGGTGTAGTGTTTAGTACCGTGGTGTAGTGGTTAGCACGGTGGTGTAGTGGTCAGCACTGTGGTGTTGTGGTTAGTCCGGTGGTGTAGTGCTTAATACAGTGGTGTAGCGGTTAGCATGGTAGTGTAGCGGTTAGCACGGTAGTGTAGCGGTTAGCACTGTGGTGTAGTGGTCAGCACTGTGGTGTAGTGATCAGCACTGTGGTGTAGTGGTTATCACGGTGGTGTAGTGGTTAGTATGGTGGTGTAGTGGTAAGTACGGTGGTGTAGTGGTTTTCGCTGTGGTGTAGTGGTCAGCATGGTGGTTTAGTGGTCAGCACGGTGGTGTAGTAGTTAGCATGGTGGTGTAGTTGTTAGCACTGTGGTGTAGTGGTTAGTATGGTGGTTTAGTGGTTAGTAAGGTGGTGTAGTGGTTAGTACGGTGGTGTAGTGGTTAGTACGGGGTGTAGTGGTTAGCTCTGTGGTGTAGTGGTTAGTACGGTGGTGTAGTGGTTAGTACGGTGGTGTAGTGGTTAGTATGGTGGTGTAGTGGTTAGTATGGTGGTGTAGTGGTTAGTACGGTGGTGTAGTGGTTAGTATGGTGGTGTAGTGGTTAGTACGGGGTGTAGTGGTTAGTACGGTGGTGTAGTGGTTAGTACGGTTGTGTAGTGGTTAGTACGGTAGTGTAGCGGTTAGCACTGTGGTGTAGTGGTCAGCACTCTGGTGTAGTGGTCAGCACGGTGGTGTAGTCATCAGCACTGTGGTGTAGTGGTTAGTACGTTGGTGTAATGGTCAGTGCCGTGGTGTAGTGGTAAGTACGGTGGTGTAGTGGTCTTCACTGTGGTTTAGTGGTCAGCACGGTGGTTTAGTGGTTAGTATGGTGGTGTAGTGGTTATTACGGTGGTGTAGTGGTTAGTACGGTTGTGTAGTGGTTAGTACAGTGGTGTAGAGGTTAGTACGGTGGTGTAGTGGTTAGTACGGTGGTGTAATGGTTGGTACTGTGGTGTAGTGGTTAGTACGGTGGGGTAGTGGTTAGTACAGTGGTGTAGAGGTTAGTACGGTGGTGTAGTGGTTAGTACGGTGGTGTAGCGGTCAGTATGGTGGTGTAGTGGTTAGTACGGTGGTGTAGTGGTTAGTACGGTGGTGTAGTGGTTAGTACGGTGGTGTAGAGGTTAGTACGGTGGTGTAGAGGTTAGTACGGTGGTGTAGTGGTTAGTACGGTGGTGTAATGGTTGGTACTGTGGTGTAGTGGTTAGTACGGTGGTGTAGTGTTTAGTACCGTGGTGTAGTGGTGAGTACGGTGGTGTAGTGGTTAGCACGGTGGTGTAGTGGTCAGCACTCTCGTCTCATAGCAAGACAATCCAGGTTGGATTGGTCAGTATGGTGTTGTAGTGGTTAGTATGGTGGTGTAGTGGTCAGCACGGTGGTTTAGTGGTTAGTATGGTGGTGTAGTGGTTATTACGGTGGTGTAGTGGTTAGTACGGTGGTGTAGTGGTTAGTACAGTGGTGTAGAGGTTAGTACGGTGGTGTAGTGGTTAGTACGGTGGTGTAATGGTTGGTACTGTGGTGTAGTGGTTAGTACGGTGGTGTAGTGTTTAGTACCGTGGTGTAGTGGTGAGTACGGTGGTGTAGTGGTTAGCACGGTGGTGTAGTGGTTTTCGCTGTGGTGTAGTGGTCAGCATGGTGGTTTAGTGGTCAGCACGGTGGTGTAGTACTTAGCATGGTGGTGTAGTTGTTAGCACTGTGGTGTAGTGGTTAGTATGGTGGTTTAGTGGTTAGTAAGGTGGTGTAGTGGTTAGTACGGTGGTGTAGTGGTTAGTACGGGGTGTAGTGGTTAGCTCTGTGGTGTAGTGGTTAGTACGGTGGTGTAGTGGTTAGTACGGTGGTGTAGTGGTTAGTATGGTGGTGTAGTGGTTAGTACGGTGGTGTAGTGGTTAGTATGGTGGTGTAGTGGTTAGTACGGGGTGTAGTGGTTAGTACGGTGGTGTAGTGGTTAGTACGGTGGTGTAGTGGTTAGTACGGTAGTGTAGCGGTTAGCACTGTGGTGTAGTGGTCAGCACTCTGGTGTAGTGGTCAGCACGGTGGTGTAGTCATCAGCACTGTGGTGTAGTGGTTAGTACGTTGGTGTAATGGTCAGTGCCGTGGTGTAGTGGTAAGTACGGTGGTGTAGTGGTTTTCACTGTGGTTTAGTGGTCAGCACGGTGGTTTAGTGGTTAGTATGGTGGTGTAGTGGTTATTACGGTGATGTAGTGGTTAGTACGGTTGTGTAGTGGTTAGTACAGTGGTGTAGAGGTTAGTACGGTGGTGTAGTGGTTAGTACGGTGGTGTAATGGTTGGTACTGTGGTGTAGTGGTTAGTACGGTGGGGTAGTGGTTAGTACGGTGGTGTAGAGGTTAGTACGGTGGTGTAGTGGTTAGTACGGTGGTGTAGCGGTCAGTATGGTGGTGTAGTGGTTAGTACGGTGGTGTAGTGGTTAGTACGGTGGTGTAGTGGTTAGTACGGTGGTGTAGAGGTTAGTACGGTGGTGTAGTGGTTAGTACGGTGGTGTAATGGTTAGTACTGTGGTGTAGTGGTCAGCACTCTCGTCTCATAGCAAGACAATCCAGGTTGGATTGGTCAGTATGGTGTTGTAGTGGTTAGTATGGTGGTGTAGTGGTCAGCACGGTGGTTTAGTGGTTAGTATGGTGGTGTAGTGGTTATTACGGTGGTGTAGTGGTTAGTACGGTGGTGTAGTGGTTAGTACAGTGGTGTAGAGGTTAGTACGGTGGTGTAGTGGTTAGTACGGTGGTGTAATGGTTGGTACTGTGGTGTAGTGGTTAGTACGGTGGTGTAGTGTTTAGTACCGTGGTGTAGTGGTGAGTACGGTGGTGTAGTGGTTAGCACGGTGGTGTAGTGGTCAGCACTGTGGTGTTGTGGTTAGTCCAGTGGTGTAGTGCTTAATACAGTGGTGTAGCGGTTAGCATGGTAGTGTAGCGGTTAGCACGGTAGTGTAGCGGTTAGCACTGTGGTGTAGTGGTCAGCACTGTGGTGTAGTGATCAGCACTGTGATGTAGTGGTTATCACGGTGGTGTAGTGGTTAGTATGGTAGTGTAGTGGTAAGTACGGTGGTGTAGTGGTTTTCACTGTGGTGTAGTGGTCAGCATGGTGGTTTAGTGGTCAGCACGGTGGTGTAGTAGTTAGCATGGTGGTGTAGTGGTTAGCACTGTGGTGTAGTGGTTAGTATGGTGGTTTAGTGGTTAGTAAGGTGGTGTAGTGGTTAGTACGGTGGTGTAGTGGTTAGTACGGGGTGTAGTGGTTAGCACTGTGGTGTAGTGGTTAGTACGGTGGTGTAGTGGTTAGTACGGTGGTGTAGTGGTTAGTACGGTGGTGTAGTGGTTAGTATGGTGGTGTAGTGGTTAGTACGGTGGTGTAGTGGTTAGTATGGTGGTGTAGTGGTTAGCACGGTAGTGTAGCGGTTAGCACTGTGGTGTAGTGGTCAGCACTCTGGTGTAGTGGTCAGCACGGTGGTGTAGTCATCAGCACTGTGGTGTAGTGGTTAGTACGTTGGTGTAATGGTCAGTGCCGTGGTGTAGTGGTAAGTACGGTGGTGTAGTGGTTTTCACTGTGGTTTAGTGGTCAGCACGGTGGTTTAGTGGTTAGTATGGTGGTGTAGTGGTTAGTATGGTGGTATAGTGGTTAGTATGGTGGTGTAGTGGTTAGTATGGTGGTGTAGTGGTCATTACGGTGGTGTAGTGGTTAGTACGGTGGTGTAGTGGTTAGTACAGTGGTGTAGAGGTTAGTACGGTGGTGTAGTGGTTAGTACGGTGGTGTAATGGTTGGTACTGTGGTGTAGTGGTTAGTATGGTGGTGTAGTGGTTAGTACGGTGGTGTAGTGGTTAGTACGGTGGTGTAGCGGTCAGTATGGTGGTGTAGTGGTTAGTACAGTGGTGTAGTGGTTAGTACGGTGGTGTAGTGGTTAGTACGGTGGTGTAGAGGTTAGTACGGTGGTGTAGTGGTTAGTACGGTGGTGTAGTGCTTAATACAGTGGTGTAGCGGTTAGCATGGTAGTGTAGCGGTTAGCACGGTAGTGTGACTGATTGATGACCTGTCCATGGTGTTTCCTGCCTTTGCCTAATGACAATGGGATTGGCTCCAGCCTCCCTGTGACCCCGACTAGTGGGATAAAGCAGAAGATGATAGATGGATGGTTGGATGGGTCTAGTTGCGAAGACTAGTTACAAAAAAATGCTATTGTGTGTTTGTATACAGACACATTAATAAATTTGGAATAACTTTTGAACATTTGAAAACAACATCTCTGCTCATAGCTTTATTTTTTTGTCCGCCATGTTGGAAAAAAAATTTCCTGCGTTGCATCATGGCATTCCCTATAGCGGCTGAGGAACCGTTCGATGCTTCCTTACAATTCAGGCAAAATAAGTTGCACCAGTAGGCAGCATGTTTAGGGTAGCTAAGAATTGGGACAGCCTACATGTCAGGAGCGCATACTATGACGGAAAATGCTGTTTATGTAGATGCTCACTAGGTTGTAAACAGACCCATGTTCTCTAATCCACAGCATTAGCAGTCCAAGAACTGATCTGCAGCAAATCAGGGATTGTAGTTCATGTTCATTTTAGTTAGGGATGATAATACTTTTAGTTAGGGTCCCAGAGTCACAGCTGGATATATGCATTTTAATGAATATTTTATACTAATCTGTATTCATGTTTACACAGAGAACTTTGGTGGTGAACCAGCTCGCTTTCTTAATGATAAAAATATTATTTTATTATTTTTTAACAGTGGTCTCACATGGATATGGGCCATTGGAGGACACTGAATCCGGTTCCATTTCTTGTGAGTGATTACGTTTCTTCTTCAAATTTTATCTTCTAAAAATATCTAATTGTTGAGCTAGAGGAATGTTTTTGGAACAGTTGTCAGACCACATTATGGATATGTTTTAATGTTTATATACTCTCTCTCTTTTGTTTATAATGTACGGCACTGTTATACTGTAGTTTAAAACATTTTTATTCTATAACACAAAGCAACACAAACAGCTCTAATGAAATGTAGTTACACTGTGTTAAGAAATGGCATCATTTCTGTAGGATTATCAAAAATATGTCTATGTACACATCAAGCGTGACTTCTTTAATGCAATTTTTCTGCACACCATTCAGTTCATTCAAACATGAATAATAGGCTGGGAGCCAGGACCAGCACTCTCTATACTCTCAGCTGTTTGTGTTTATTTAGATATGGGTTCCAAAAAAGTTTAAATCTTCAAAGAAGTCTCTTGCCAAAATTCAGGTGAGATATGATGATGGCAGTAACAAAATGCTACC
This sequence comes from Megaleporinus macrocephalus, assembly GCA_021613375.1. Classification (NCBI taxonomy): domain Eukaryota; kingdom Metazoa; phylum Chordata; class Actinopteri; order Characiformes; family Anostomidae; genus Megaleporinus; species Megaleporinus macrocephalus. Next base: position 39,980,182 of record CM038722.1, on the reverse strand, counting down.
TGTCATATTATTGTGCTTTAACTAGTCATTTGTTTACAGAGAGTTTGGATTGAAAATTAGTTTTATTCACATAGATTCTAGGAAGACAATAGCATCAGTAGGACATTTCCCATTCATTGTAGGCAGTAGAGCGAAATGTATGCTGCCATTTCTTGCCTAGTGTAGTATGATTGTAAATTCTACAGTCCCTATGTCATTACCCTGTAAAGAGTTCCACCATTTATATGTGTGTAAAAAATCTAAATCATATCAAATTAATTTGTGCTAAATTGTTTCCAAAAGAAACACTATCAAGGTCAACACTACCGGCTAAAACGTTTGGATTGTGCTGCTAATGATGAGATTTGGAACTATGTGCATGAAACAAGTGCTATACCACACAAAAACCTTCAACAGTTGAGATATTAAGTGTCAGTGGTCAGATTTATATCAACATTTAAAGGCAGAAAGTCAGACCAGATATTCAAGTCAGTTTTCGTCTTTCATCAGATTACAATGAATGAATTCGCATTCTTGGCAACCACACACTAAGAAACACAACTACCCCATCAGGTCTGGACCTGTGCTTCAGGAACACAGGAACTGTTTGACAAATATCAGAAGTCTTGATAGGGTGCAATAGAGTTTATGTTTATCTTTTTTTTGTCTTTATGCAACACCTTCAACCATAGAAGACAATATTTGTTTGCTTGGTCTGTATGCACTCATGCACACTTTATATTAAGTGACTCTAATGAGTCTGTAATTACACACTGAATATTTCAGGCAACAACAGTGGTTGCTAATGAACCAATGAGTAGGTGGTGTTTGATTCTATGCTCTGCATTTTTTGGCTAGCTATCAGAATCTTATAACCATAATAAGTGAGGTTGACAGAAGCTTAACAGAAGCCCCCCGAGGCTCACAGCCAGGTTCTACTCCCTGAAGAAAAGCAGATTAGGCCACAAACTTGGAATCTCCACCAACTTCTGCTAAGCCTTTAATGGAAAGAAAGAATAATATTTTGGCTCAACTCGCTTCCACTGAACGAAGCCTTAAGGTTATGTTTACAGAGAGGCTTAAATGGTGGACCATGCCTCTGAGCAGGAGACTCGAGTCAGCATGCTGAAAAACATTGTTTCTACGATGACTTGGACAACATCAGAATCAGTGGTGTTCCTGAGGGTGCAAAGAAAGGATGACCAGCGGGATTTGTGGCAGATTTGCTACCAGATGTACTCGGACGGGGGGGTACCGTGACGCTCTCCTGTTTTGCCTGCTTAAGTCCTTGTTTATGTCTTGTTATTCCTTCGTGTTAACTATGTTTTTTTTGTCATGTGCTCTGTGTCTCTGCCCATTAGTCTCACCAGTCCCTCGTTTGTCATCCGTCCTGTCAGCTGTTTCCATCTTGTTATCCTGTATATTTCTACTTCCTGTTTTGCCCTCTCCCTTGTGGTTCTTTTTGTGAGGTTTGTCATGTTCCCCACATTTTCCCATCTTGCAGTGTTTGTTTACTTGGTGTATTGTTTTCATTCGTGTTTTTATTAAATTACCTTTTGTGAAAGCTTGCACATGCATCCGCCACTTCCTGCTTCTCGTCTTTCTTTAATGAAAGCAGGTCAGGGAGACTCTCAACTTGCTTGTAACGAGGTAAAGAAGGAGGGGCTCATGTGGTTGGCGGCCATTAAAAATGAATATCATGGGTCTGAACTGAAAACAAAAATATGAAATTAGGAAAAAGGAAAGAAAAATGCCAAAAGCCTTAAACTAATTCCACATATTGTTCACACATTTTGGTATATACTTGTTTACAGCCCTGAGGTTCACACATTTTTGTTGGTATATACTTTTTAAACATGTAAACATTTAAACTAAAGCCTGTTTGAGGTCTTCACCCTGCATGACCCTCAAATAAGCAAATAATTCAATATGAATGCTCACTATATTGCTCTGTAACATATATGCTTATGTTTGTGTCATCGGTACATGACCTCCAGTGTCTGATTACATAAGGCAATCCAATATAACAGGATGAGCTGTACAATTGAAATCTTTGTGAAAGAAAAGATAAATGACTTGAATGAATTACTGAAATAGTTTTAAACTAAATGATTGGGTTATTTTGCAGTGCACTTGCTCAAACATGAGGCCAGTGACCCCTCTGCTCCCTTCTCTGGTGAGTGGAGATTTATTCTGTCATGCTGTGAAAAGCTGTAATTAATTTTAATGTTACATCTCTACTTTGAAGTTTGGTGGGATGTTGTTATTCATAATTATATGAATAGATAGAAGATGGATAGAAAGAACTGTTTCTTACAGTACAGCAGTGCATATATCATAGACTTTTACACTTGACTTATGATATATGATACAGATATAAAAATGTAATAATAATTAGGTGTATGTATATGTATTTTGAAGACTCTGCAAATGGTTGTAAAATGGATGGCTGATGGCAAAGCTACACATTAAACACAGATGTTTAAATACTTATGCCAGTTGGTCACTTTATGAGGTACACTTTTTATACACACTTTGTTTATCAGCTCCACTGACCATATAGGATTTATGATCAGAACTCCTACAGGACCACCACAGAGCAAGTACCCTTTGGGTGGTGTGTGTTGTGATGTGAGTGGATCAGACACAGCAGTGCTGCTGCTGGAGGGTTTAAACACCTCAGTGTTACTGCTGGACTAAGAATCGTCCACCAACCAAAACTATCCAGACAGCAGTGTCCTGTGGGCGGCGTCCTGTGTCCACTGATGAAGAACTAGAGGAACACAAACTGTGCAGCAGCAGATGAGCTACTGTCTCTGACTTTACATCTACAAGGTGGACCAGCAAGTAGTAGGAGTGTCTAATAGAGTGGACAGTGAGTGGACACAGTGTTTAAACACTCCAGCAGCAGCACTGCTGTGTCTGATCCACTCACACCAGCACAATGGGGGTTTCTCAGTGGGGGTCCTGATCATTAAAGAACAGAGTAATAAAGTATACAGAGAATCAGATGAATTACAGTCTGTAAGTGTAGCTCCCATACGATCAGTGGAGCTGATACAGTGGACAGTGAGTGGAGATACTAGGAGGTGTACTGGCTGAAATGGCTTCTTGGTGTGTACACATGCAGTACTGTGCAGAAACCAGAGACCACTCTTCATTTTTAAAATTTCTCATCGACAAAAGACCTGCTAGAACAATAAAACTGTCCCCATCAGATAAACAGCACTTTCATCTTTTCAGCAATGGATTGACCACCCCAGAGTCCAGAACCTCAACATTACTGAATGTGTTTTGGGTTAATTGAATGGTGAGAAGCAGACAATGTGAAACAAGCTTCTAAAAGGGGCAGCATGGTGGTGCAGTGGGAAGCGCTGTCGCCTCAGGGAAAGAGCCTTGATTCCTCCCACAGTCCAAATGCATGCAGTCAGGCAAGTTGGTAATACTGAAGTGCCACTAGGTGTAAGTGTGTGTTTGTGTTTCTGCCCTTTGTTTCCTGCCTTTCATTCAAAGAGCTAAGATAAGCTTCAGCACCCTGAGTGACCCAGCAGTGTAGAAGTTCACTTGATGTTCTTTTTGACTGGAGGTTAGTTAAGGGAAGGGTGGTCTCTGATTGCACATTACTGTGTACTCACTGAACATTGCTGCAATGTTGTAACACTATCTTTCTAAAGTCAGTCTGATGCAGGTGTAGCAGTATTTGACGTTGTGATGTGTGCAGGTTTTACTCTTTATCCATGTAGATTACAGTTTGTATTTGAAGTTATAAGATATCTGTTGATTCACAGACTGTGACGTGAGAATTGTTCTGGTGGGTAAAACTGGAGCAGGAAAGAGTGCCAGTGGAAACACCATCCTGGGAATAAGGAACTTCTTTAAGGAAGAAGCCTCAGCCGTGTCCATCACAACAGAATGCAAAGCAGGGTTTACAAACCATAACAGCCAGAGAGTCTGTGTGGTCGATACGCCGGGACTATTTGGATCATTAAATGAAGAAGAAGAGGAAGAAAAAATCAAAATACAAATAAAAGACTCCGTTCGTATGTCACTTCCTGGACCTCATGCATTCCTTCTAGTGATCAGAATTGGGAGATTCACAGAGGAGGAGAAAAAAGCTGTGGAGTGGATTCAGGAGAACTTTGGTGAAGACGCCTCACTCTATACCATCATTCTTTTTACTCACGTTGATGACTTGAAGGGCAAACCTCTGGACACTTATACCAAAGAAAGCCGAGATCTTCTGAGGTTTATTGACCGCTGTGGTGGACGATATCATGGATTCAACAATGACGGTGAACAGAACCAAGACCAGGTCATAGAGCTGCTGAAGAAAATAGATGAGATGGTGGAAAGAAATGGAGGAGGATATTACACAAATGAGATCTTTCAAAGAGCCCAGGAAGAGATGCTTCAAAGGGCCAAGGAGGAGAAGCAACGAAAAATAAAAGAAAAGATAAAAGAAGCTGCATTGGGAGCAGCAACAGTAATCGGAGTGGGAGGAGCGGTGGCAGGAGGAGCAGTTATCGTAGCCACAGAAGCTCTAGTACTGCCAGCAGCAGGCGCTATAGCTGGAGGAGCACTTGCTTTGGGAACTGGGGCAAAGTTAGTCTACGATAAAGTTAAAAAGAAAACAACGGAATGAACGGATGGAAGATAGTATCTCATAAAGAGACATGATAATTGAAGTCAATTCAACAAATTTTTGCTAAACTGTTGATAAATGCTTCTTCATTTTGTTTAGTCAGAATTATATATTTGATATGTTTATTCAGTGGGATATAAAAAATAACATGAACAGGTCACCCAAACAGACAGCAACAGTTAACAGTTTTCTGTATTAGCAAACCAGTTCTCAGCCTTCCAGTCTTGACCTCCTACAGCTGTTATACCTGCTGCTGCTGCTGGAGTTCCATACTTGCTTCCCTTACACATTATTAATAAAACAATTTGTGTTACAATAAATCATGTCAAGCTCATCTTTCCAAACATGTTACACCCTGTACTGTAGTGTTTCATGTACTGTATTGACCAATGTAAAGCAGTAGTAGCATATTCACATCCACTAGAATATAAATCAGCAGAGATTCTAAATCCACCTAAATTTAAACAAAAGCGGAACAAAATATTTAATAAGAAGATAAGACTTGATCTTATAAAAACAGTTTGCACAGAGTTAAATAAAACAAAGAAGCAATTCACAATTAGGAACATAGTGAATTATATCATTACATGATAGTTTTAATAGAGGTGATGTGATCATGTTTGGGTATAAAAGGAACATTCTGAAAAGACTGAGTTTGTAATAAGCAAGGAAGAATCAAATAACATCAGTGTGCAGTGATTGACAGCTGTTTGTCAAAGTGTACAAACTCTTTCTATTTGAATGATTCAATTGTATTTACTTGTTTTACTGCAATTCGTTGCTTAATCACGTAATCCAGACAAGTTGTTTCTAACATCTGGTTGAAAATGCAAGTGCACTTATTTTAGTGAATGGAACAAACAGACAAGTAATAAGAGGACACAGGACAGAGTTACCCAGAATTCCAGGCTTAGTTAGGAATTTCTGTTTATTGGCTCTTAGTTGTCCTTCAAACAGACAATACATTCACATGTTATACTGTATCTAAGTGAAAAGCAACCCTTTACATGTTTTCAGTGTTATAACTTGAATTGAGTATGTGTAACTTAAATTGAATTCTTAATCCATAGGGTTTAATATGATGTCGGCCCAAACTTTTCAGCTATAACAGCTTCAACTCTCGTTTTCTGTCTCGTTCCAGTGTATGACCTCCGTTTGTTTGTCAACTATTTTTTGGATTTCCCCCTTGGTTTATCATTGAGCTTGTTCATCTGGTTTTGACTCTGGCCTGGTTTACTCAACTATTCTTTTGGATCACCCGAACATTAATAAAATCCAACAATTGCTTGTCTGCGAATGTTACAACTAATTTGTCAACAGTGGAAGGCATATATCAACAATGTCCAGAAACACTGCTGACCTCTCTAGATTCCAGCTCATCTGAAATGAACTGACACAAGGTGCATTGTAGTGTGACAAGTCAAGTGTTTATGGAAATAATGAACTAGTGTCAAAATTGAATGGGTTACTGTATTCAGTTCCTTAAGGTTTATTAAGTATGGTTAAAAGGAAATTTGTGTAAGTGGTAAACATACTCATGCCCCAATGCCGCTGGCATCATATTGTGAATTCACTGATTACTGATTTCTGTTTTGATTTGTATTTTTGGAATTGGGTTTGTATTTGTGTATGTGTTGTGTGTGCAGGCCAGCCATGTCCCTCTGATGTGAGGATTGTGCTACTGGGTAAAACTGGAGCAGGAAAGAGCTCAGCAGGAAACACCATCCTCGGGAGGGAGGTGTTCGTAGAGGACACTTCACCAGAATCTGTCACGGCACTCTGCAAGCAACACACTGTTGAGAGAGGTGGAAAGATGATCTCAGTGATCGACACTCCTGGGATCTTTGATACGTCAATGACTAAAGAAGAGCTGAAGACTGAAGTAGAGAAATGTATCAGCATGGATGGTCCTGCACCCTGCGTCTTCCTACTGGTCATTAGTTTGGCCACAAGATTCTCAGAAGAAGAGAGGAAAGCTATGAAGTGGTTTCTGGAGAACTTTGGAGAATATGTTTCAGTCTACACCATCGTTCTGTTCACCCATGCTGATCAACTGAAGGACAAAACCGTGGAGGACTACATTAGAGAAGCTGTAGAACTCCGTAGAGTTGTAAACAGCTGTGGGGGGAGATTTCATGTTTTAAATAATAGAGACAAGGTAAATAGCTCTCAGGTCACAAAGCTACTGGAGAAAATCGATCTGCTGGTGGAAAGGAACGAGGCACATCACTACAGCAAAGAGATCTACCAGCAGGCCCAGAGGAATCTCAGAGAGATGGAGGAGAGAAGGAGAAAGGAAGACGAGCAAAAGTCTGGTATCATTGGGTGGATTAGAAAAGTAATGGAAAATCCGAAGCAGTTTCTTGAAGATAGACTAGGTTCAGCTCTGGCTGGAGCAGGGATTGGAACTGCAGTAGCAGGGATAGGAGGTGTAGTGCTGACTGGAACTGTAGGGTATATCGTGTTTTTAGGGGTAGTAGCAGTTTATGCTGTAAAATATTACCAACGAATGGCAAGACAATGAAAGTGGCATTGCTAATGTCACACCTTAATGCATCAACATATTTCAGATGTTTTTGTTGTGAATTTGTTCAATTTGTATACTAAGCAGGTTTTGAATGAGACTTAGACTAAAAGTCATACAGATAATTTGATAGAATTATTGCTATCTTGGTTTATGGCATTAGAAAATAATGCATTCTATAGATTTCCTAACCCTTAACTCTATTTAGTATATATATATATATATATATATATATATATATATATATATATATATATATATATATATATATATATATATATATATATATGTGTGTGTGTGTGTGTGTGTGTGTGTGTGTGTGTGTTTGTTTGTTTGTTTTGTCCTATTTATGCTTTGATTTGTACTTTTGCCTGGCTAACTTCAGCTGTATAATCAAATTTTAGTATTAAAATAAAACTGTAAAAAGTTAAAATAAAATATTTTAAAGTTTCAATTCTAAGAAATGTTGGTCTGATTGTACAGATGATGTTGCTATAGGAATATGCAGAGATCAAATAATGTTCTTGTGTACACTAGAATGAAATGTCGTTCTTCAGGCCCAGCATTGCAACACATAACAGCAGCATTTTATACATGACTGCATACAGTATATATACATGACCAGAGGTGATGTGTAGAGTTTAAGTGTGTGTATGTGGTCTGCTGGGAACAGTGTGTAGAGTTATGTATGTGATAATAATAATAATAATAATAATAATAATAATAATAATACTGTCATGTAATGTGTTAATGATTCACATTCATTATTTTTATTCCAACATGCTGCTAAAGACATCTTGGAAAAACAAGAACGTGGTCAACGATAAAATATGTATGGACGTCACTGCAGTTGGAGATATCACAACTCCTGAATGGAGGACAGTAAAGAAACCTGTTAAACTAGTGATCTAATCATTAGTCTCCATTCACTTGAGATTCACCTGAGATCTGTGTTGCACACAGAGGTTATGTAACCAGAGAGACTCTAACAAGTCATATATCCACAGAATTAAAAGGACACGTTTAAAAAATAAATTAAATATGATTTAAATTCACAAATAATAATTTACAAATAATTTCACTGGAAAGTAAAACAATCTGAAAAGCCTTAATGGCTGTTCCTGAACTATTGTTGTTTTTAAATAGCAGGTATAACAAGGGTCTGTGTGGAGTGTGTATGTTCTCCGCGTGCTTGAGTGGGTTTCCTCCGGGTACTCCGGTTTCCTCCCACAGTCCAAACACATGCATGTTACTAAACTGCCCGTAGGTGTGAGTGTGTGTTGGCCATGCGATGAATTGGCGACCTGTCTATGGTATACCCCGCCTTCGCCCAATGACGTTGGGATTGACTCCAGCCCACCCATGACCCTGACTAGCGGGATAAAGCGGGAGATAATGGATGGATGACAACATCCTTCACATCATGATAAAGCTGTGTTACAGTGTTCACTACTGCAGAAGGAGATGATGGAAGACCAGAAACCCTCTAAAGAAAGACTACAAAATAGACAGAGCACAGAGATGACATCACTGCAGGACTGAAGAGTGGAGATGGTTTGTTGAAAGAGGGGTCCAGAGAAAGAACCGTGGGGTCAATTAAATATCCAAGTAAGGTAAACAGAGAGAAAGAGCGGGACAGATCCATAAGACAAGATCTCAGAAGAAAAGAGAGGGAGAGAGAAAGAATGAAATGGTAACTTGAGCGAGCAGCAATAGCAGAAGTACCCCGGGGCTGTACTGTGGCATTCCGAACTGTTGCAGACTCCTGAGACCAGTTCCAGGTTCTAGTTCAGTCTGTTGTGCTGCTAACCCAGAACAATGAGATACTGAATAAAAACTACACAGACAAGTAGCTCAGTGACGACAAACAGGCTAATAGTCTAAATAACAAAACTGTATCTTGATAAAAGTTAACTTGTGTTTGTAAATGCAGGGATGTGTTTCTTGGTGGTAGTTCGTTAAATAAGGTCATATATTTGTACTGTAGTTGCATTTCTGGTTTCCAGATTTTCGGAATGATCTGATAATATTATACAGAATGAAATACCTCAACTTACTGCAACCACTCACTGAGGATTGTGGTTCTTAAACAGCTGGGCTGATGTGCTGAACATACTTGCTAAAAACATAATTTGCCTTTCCTGGATCTTCCTTTTATACCCAGGAGCAATTATATCACTTCTTTTAACATGTTTCTACTCTTAAATTTTGTGAAATTGCGTCACCTTCAGTTGCAGAGTGTTCCTGCAGTTGGGTTTGTAGTGGTATTCTACAACATTTCTTAATCACAGTTACTTGAAATTCAATTAATCATTATCTGAAATATTATGATCATGACTACACAGCACACTTCCATACCATAAGAGTAACCCAGCCAGTTTGTGGGGCAGTCCTTGTAGTTACTGAATAATTAGTCTTAGTGTGTAATAACATCTTGTTCCCAAAGTATTATATCGGGAAAAAACTCCAAAATTAGTTTTGGTTCGTAATAAATGTACACGGTATGGATCATTTTCCAATGAACTATCAAACATACAGTACGTGGTGCAGAAAAGTTAAAAGTGAGTCAGTTTTTTATTTTATTGTGAAAATGTAAAGTGTGACATTCAGTCTACAGACTACAGTTTATTGGTTTGTTAATAATAATAATAATAATAATAATAATAATAATAATAATACTGACCTCATGCATTGTTTAGGTAATGTGACCAGACAACACTAAGGGAGTGTCTAAGTTTCTTCAACCCCAGAAACAGAAAGTAAAATATCAGTAGCAGCATCTAGGCTTTCAGGTAGGCTCTCATCTGTTATTCACAAACAGCAGCAATGATTTATTATTTTACTCGATTGTTTAAAATGTTATTGGGGAAACGTAAATTAATTTGGATTACTTTTTGTGCTGTAGATATATGACTTGTTAGAGTCTCTCTTTGAAAACATCTAGAAAGGTTACATAACCAGCCCTCTGTTTTCCATGACGCATTTCAGGTGGACTAATGTTTAGAATGAGTCTATCACCAGTTCCTTCCTTTCTCAGAATGAGAGTTTCTAGTTGAGTTTATGAAGCTACTATTCAGTCCTAATTGACTAAACAGAGAAGCTTTCAGAGTTATAATGAAAGTATCACTGACAGGTAACCTACTAGCAGAGTTTCTTGTAACACAGGAACGTTTTTTCTCCTTCATATGAGTTAACCCTTAGAACCTCAGGGTGATTCTGTAAAATTGTTTTAGTATTTTGCTGAAGTACAATAACATTACTAAGTAATTGTATGCCATATGTTGTTATTGTACTGAGGACTCTGGGATACACAGATATGCCATAACTTGACATGTGGATGCAATGGAATTTTGATATCTGCATAAATCTGGTTCAGTTTTGATCAAAAATGTAGTTAGCACCTGCAGAATTCCTTTGATATTTGCCTGTACAGGTCTTGAAATGTCAGTTTAGATACCTTTTCAGAAAGGAATAGACTCTTAAATTCATAACAAACTTTTGTCTGCTGCTGTTTCAACTTAAATATAGCACACATGGCTGTGTTGAGAGGGAATTACAAAGGTTGACTCGTTGACTTGTGTGTGTGTGGATGTATTAGTGATTTTCTTGAATATGTTTACAAATGTAAACATATAAATAAATGTAAAACATTAAGGTTAGTGTAAAACAATAGAACAATACACTGTTAAACAATGAAGTAGTCCAGCTTGTTTAACAGGAACTACATTAGAATTGGGACAAAGCTTTCCATTACAGTATCATGACATGGTGTGTTTTGTGGATGCTGTTCCGCTATAATAAGTCATGCAGGCAAATACAGTGGACTGCATGTTGGCACGTTCAGGAGAAATCTGGAACTACACTTTGTTCTTCAAACTGGAGCTTAAGATATGACCTACTTCTCTCACAATAACATATTCATGTTACTTTGTATTGTATGTATGATTATTTACATCTGTTCTAATCATATCTGCTGTTCTTACTGGTGAACACACACTTATTGATCAGATACAGACTTAAACTATCAGCTTAAGTGCCTCAGACTTTTACACAATATATATATATATATATATAACACAAACTATTTAAGGTATAATTGGACATCAGTTGCTTTAAATGGAGGCATTGGGCATTGGAGCTGGTCTTGACAACAATTTCCACCTACCCTAAAAGCGAATCCCGATGAGATGAAGGCAGACAAAGAATAGATTACGGTCTCGAGACCTGTCTTTGGACAACACCACTAAATTTATCCATGATTCCATGTGACTGTCTACTACAGAATTGCTCTCAATACACAGAGAACACATAAATGTGACTGATGCAACTCTGACGTCTCTGCCATGCACTACTCTGAGTGTATCTCAGAGATTACTTATTATGAGATTTTATTAGATATTTTAATTTTAAGATGTTGACAAATCTAACATATATCTAACAGAACAGAATCTGCATTGTTGCTATTTGTTGAAACAAACTGCGTTGGATGCTGTCAATCACTGTTTTCAAAGGCAGGTTTCAAGTGGTCTTGGTTTTATCTGAAAAGTGAGCTCTCTATCAGGACATCCTTCAAAGCTGAATGATGAAGTCGGCCACATTTACATTTTTAAGGCAGAGGGAACTAGCAAAGTTGTGATGTCTATGCTATTTGTATCCTTGTGGGGATAGACGTGAACATTCAAACAGCAGAAAACTGTACAAATACAGTAAACATGGTAAAGTTTAAACATGTGTAGTTTAGCCATTTTTTCTTTCTGATTAGTATTTATAAAAAGTACAATAATCCAAAACCAAAGATAATAAACTGCAAAACCATTCCACAGCCATTTCTATCACCTAAATCACATGAATGCATATGTTAGGTTAACAAATTTCTCCTGCCTGAGGTTAAGTTTATTTCAATATTATGATAACACTAGTTTCATCATAATCTATGTACCTATTGCATTGTGGAAAGTGCAACTCTTACCATCATCAATGATATGTACCGCATTTCTTTAACTATTTTTTTTCCTCACTTCACGTTTAGAATTTGAGATCACCACGTGGCTAAGAGACTCAAAATGGCATCAAAAAGTACAGGTATGTTCAGGTCAAACATTCCCATCATACTTATATACTGGTATATAGATTAGTGTACCTATATACTGGTATATGGATTAGTATAAATACATACTGAAATATAGATTACTATACCTATATATTAGTATATAGATTAGTGTACATATATACTGGTACATAGATTAGTATACATACATACTGAAATGTAGATTACTATACCTATATACTGGTATATAGATTAGTATACATACATACTGAAATATAGGTTAGTATACATACATACTGAAATATAGGTTAGTATACATACATCCTGGAATATAGATTACTATACCTATATACTGGTATATAGATTAGTATACCTAATATGCCATTATATAGATTAGTATACCTGTATACTGGAATATAGATTACTACACCTATATACTGGTATATAGATTAGTATACCTATATACTGGTATATAGATTAGTATACCTATATGCCGTTATATAGATTAGTATACCTGTATACTGGAATATAGATTACTACACCTATATACTGGTATATAGATTAGTATACCTATATGCCGTTGTATAGATTAGTATACCTGTATACAGGTATATAGATTAGTATACCTATATACTGTTATATAGATTAGTATACCTGTATACTGGTATATAAATTAGTATACCTATATACTGTTATATAGATTAGTATACATACTGAAATATAGATTAGTATACCTATATACCATTATATAGATTAGTATACCTCTATACTGGTATATAGATTAGTATACCTATATACCGTTATATAGATTAGTATACCTGTATACTGGTATATAGATTAGTATACCTATATACTGTTATATAAATTAGTATACCTGTATACTGGTACATAGATTAGTATACCTATATACCGTTATATAGATTAGTATACCTGTTTACTGGTATATAGATTAGTGCCTTTATGGTAAAGCTTTGGGCATCACTGGCAAAATAACATTTGATTATATATGAAGAGAATTAAGCCTAAACTTTTCAGTAGCAGTGAAAAAAAACTTATTTTCTCACAAATATTAATACAAATTTGATTAACTTAAAAATATAAATTCAAATTAATAATTGGCATTTTTGATACCTCTTCAGAACTTCCTTGGACTTCTTTGGACTTCAATGAATATCATTACGGCTAGTAAATAATTGTCAATAACAATCATAATAATGTAATAATGTAACTGATAATGTTTCCAGAGGGTAATAAATTCTCTATTGTAAGCAGCTGCCTAAAGATATTAAAATTACAGGCAGGGAAAGACTATAAAAAGATAAAACAGCACTTCCAGCTCACACTTCCTATATTCCAAGACAAAACCTGAAATCCATGAAAAACATTGTATTGACCAGCCTTTATGCTGTCCAGAAAGGCAAAGCAAACCCCCACATGGCAGCAAAGGACCTGCAGACACCAGAGTAGTGGTACACAATTCTACTATGCAGCGTTGCTTGCTGATCTGCATGGAAAAGTGTTCAGATGGCAACATATACCTGAAAATCTAGGAGTAGATCATAAACATGCTCTGCATGCAAGATTTCCTGGAAACTGTGAAAACACTTAACTGCTACCTAATACTTACTTAATACTCTTCTCTGAGCCAAAGACGTTGTTACTGAATGCTGTTTTAATAGATAGTCCAAACTTTTGCACTCAGGATGTTTTTTCGCCAGTGGTGCCTAGAATGTTTATATTGGTATGTGCAGTCAGCGTACGTTTCATTTTACCATTGTCATATTAAACCATATTAAATATTATCATATTAAATGTTAACATTCTTTTCTGCAGTAAATTATGATTCACCTGTTGCTCATGAGCTACGGATTGTGCTTTTGGGTAACGCTGGTGTTGGAAAAAGTGCAACAGCCAATACTATTTTAGGAAGAGAAGCTTTCAGAGAGACTGAAACTACTGAGAGTGAGATACAGAGAGGAAGAGTGGACGGCAGAACCATCTCAGTTATCGACACTCCAGGAATCAACAACAGATTACTGACTGAAGAACTGAAAGCACAACTGAAGAGATGCATCACACTGTCGGCTCCTGGTCCTCACCTGTTCCTGCTGGTGGTCAGGATGGGCAGATTTTCAGAAAAGGAGAGGAACAGTGTGAAGTGGATTCAGGAGAACTTTGGAGAAAAGGCTCTGAGGTTCACCATGGTGCTCTTCACCGGAAAAGAAGAAATGACCAGCAGACAGTGTAAAACATTTTTTGAGGATGGAAAGGTTCAAGAATTTGTCGGTCACTGTGGAGGTGGACATGCTGTGATCAACAGCAAGAGAGAAGCTAATCCTGCTCAAATCACAAAGCTGCTGGAAAGAGTAGAAGCTACGGTCCAGTGCAATGGAGGACAATACTACACTGATGAAATGTACCAGGAGGTCCAGAGAAAGATCAGCTTGGAGGAGGAGAAAAAGAGACAGGAAACAGAGAGGAAGAAAAGAGAGGAAGAAATAATGAGACAAGAGAGAGAGAGAATAAGTAGAAAGGAGATGAGAAAAAAACAGACCACCGAACAGGGGATGAACTCAGATGAGGGAAAGAGGGTAGAGAGAGAGAACAGAGAAAAAGTGATATATAGAGTGAAAGTGAGAAGTATTCCGGAGAAGGTCATTACAAATAAACAGTATGTCGTGGCTATACCACCTCAGGGAGACAGGAGGTCTGTGCATCACCAAAACATGGTAGAACAAAGACTGACCAGACGTAATGTATTCGACACAGGTAAGCCTGGAACTGTAACTTGTGTCTCTCATGTCACTCAAGTTTTAGTGTTATATGATAAAAATACAGTGATAAAAGGCATCTTGTCCCACAGTTGGAGGCCAAATTTAAGAGAACAGATAAAGTACATGTCAAATTATTTCTTGAATTTGTATCTTCACAAACATATTTTTACTATTGTATAAGTACAACACAAAGTATGTTTTACATCAAGGCCTCTATAAATATGTTATTTGTAGAAGTAGTAGTGTTGTGGTTATTATTTTTATAATTATTATTATTATTATCATTTTTATTATTAAATGCTCTCATACGCTTAAATAGGAGATAATACTCCATAAACAAGAAATGGTGGAATTGGGCAAAAACTCAAATTCCCAGAATCCACAGCAGTGATCAGTGCCAACCTGCCTCACCTGTGCCACACCCTATAAAACCCAGCTTGGAGCTTTGCTCTCTGTCATGTCTTTGTAGAGGGGTGGCCGGTAACAGAGAATAATAAGAAAAGAAAAGAAAAGAAAAGAGAATCTGTAGAGAAAAAGAAAAAATGAACTGAGATCTAAAAGAAATGACAGTATTAAAGAACAGAAGTGAAAAGTAACAAAAGAAAGAGAAAAAGAAAAGAGTAATCTAGAAAGTAAACTTTAGTGGCAATTTTCCACCCATTTCCAGTTTTCCATTGGAGTAGGGGTAAGGTGTTGATCTGCCAAGCCTAGGGTCAGGAGTTTGAATCCTGCATGGCCCACTCCTCTCCACAGTACCATAACCACACAATAAACAATAACAACATTAAACTAATAAAAATAACAAATAAGTGAAGATTATAATCCATCAATTTATATTTTATTACTCCATAAGCAACCCCAATAATCTTCTAGATGAGTTGTGGATGCACTCTAGGTAAGATTTTGGTAGGACTGCCGCTCCTGGGAAGGTTCATCACTGTTTCAAGTTTTATAATTATGACATATGGATTGTTTTTTTTAATAAAATCCTTGTTAAAAATTATGAAAAGGTCCCCGTCCCATAAAGAATTCATCATTGTGTTGATTGTGCTTGTGTAACGAATCCGTCTGCGGTCACAGCTCTTGAACTACACCCCTCACCAGTGGAACAGCACTGGAAGACAATATGTACTTTTCTTAATTTTCTGTACTGGAGCGGCTGCTGCAGTAAACACCAAGCCGCAGCGTAGAAATCAGCTCATATATATATATATATATATATATATATATATATATATATGGCAACAACTTAGAAAACTGCCTACAATATGGCTTTATATATAATAGCTTCTAAGAATATAAAATACTAAAAATACTAAGTATTATAATTTGTCTCTGCGTTACCAGTATAATCTTGTATCACAAAAATACACATTAAAATGGATGGACATGAGCACATTTCACAACTTACAATAAAACATAACTGAACATTAACAGATTAGCATAGAAATATCAGTGAAACACATACCTGGAAGACAATATGTACTTTTCTTAATTGTCTGTACTGGAGTGGCTACTGCAGTTAACACCAAGCTGGGTAAATAAATAAAAATATCTCTCATTAATGAAAAAAATAAAAGGATTAGCTCATACACTGCTAACAGGGCTACAGAAAGTGGAGGGAAAACAGCCTCACTCAACTTCTAACAGAGGATAGAGAAAAAAAACTCTTAACTAGAACCTAAAACAGTGAATTCTCTGCAAAAATACTTTTTAAATATGACTTATAATTAGATAAAGAGCAGTATTTTTAACTTAAACCATGTTTTTCACCATGATTTATTTATAAAACTCGGAGCTCAGCACCTACCCGCAGCATAGAAACCACAGACTGTTGCTGGGGGACGGCGGCTCAGAAGGATCAAACGTAGCGTAATTACAGTTCACCGCTTACCAGTAGGGGGCATTAAAACTCCATTGTAGAGCATTACAGTGCTTAATTTTATGAAATTCATATAAAACAAATGTATTTTCTTACTCTGTTACACTGGGACTGGGCATACTTTTACTTGTGGCTTTTTTATTGTTCTTACTGTTTTTTTTTATTTTAACTTGATATCACACAGGAAGAACAACAACAAACACCATGGACACAGTTCATCCTAACAGTAAGCTTGATTTACTGAAGAAATACACACTTCTTTCTAACAGTTCATTCTGTTTTTCATCACTATGATCACCAAGTTTGGCATGACTTTCAAAGATAGGATCGATTTGATCATATCATTCATGTTACTTTGCTTTCAGTGTCGAATCTGAGGATTGTTCTGCTGGGTATTGCTGGATCAGGAAGAACAGCAACAGGAAACACAATACTGGGCAGAAAGGTGTTTGTGGATAAACACACTTCTGAGTCTTTGAGCAGCAGCTGTCAAACAGGACATAACACTGCAGAGGGCCTTGACATATGGGTGATCGACACCCCAGGCATCAACCACACATCCCTGGCCACAGATGAGTGGAACGCTGAAATAAGGAAGTGCCTGTCACCTTTAGCCTCTGGGCCTTACGTGTTTCTGTTGGTGATCAGTTTAACTGCTAGATTCAGAAAAGAGGAGGTCAACACGATTAAGTGGATTGAGGAGAACTTCGGAGAAGAGGCTTCACTCTTCACCATCATTCTGTTCACCCACATCGATCAGATTGGGGACAGAACCATGAATGAAATTTTTTTTGACAATCCTGAGTTGAGAAAGTTGGTCTCCAGCTATGGAAGCCGATATCACACATTTAACAACAAAGATCCCAGTCGTTCCCAGGTCAGACAGCTAATGGAGAAGATAGATGGCATGATCAAGGCCAATGCTGGACAGCATTACACTTTCATTATGTACCAGGAGGTTCAGAGAATGAAACAAGAGCAAGAAAAAGGTAGACAAGGCAGTTTTCTTTCTGTTATACACAACTTTTTCAAATGAACACCGATCAAAAATAAAATGTGTCTATAAAAGAAATTAATTTTACCTTCTGTTTTAAACCAGCTACATAACATGTACTCAACATCATGTTCCATCCTTCTCTCTTCTTATTTATTTACATTTATTTTTGCGGAGCACTGTTTTGTGCAATTTCAATATTTACTTCCTTTTAACACAGCATGTGTTTGTATCTGACCACTGGTGCACTTGCTGATACCATTACTGCTATTATGTTTGAGTTTTAAAACCTGCTATGTTATGAAACTGTTTGATTATCTACAATCTTTATTATGGTAGCTTATGCCGCTATCATTTTACAAAAAATGACACTCATAAAATCAACAAAATGTATTTTGTCCAGGTTTGGTGTCCAGACTTTTTAATAGCATATGTCTGTGTAAATGTACTATAATATAAAAAAATGAAAACTTGATTTTGAACATAGATTTAAAAAGTATTTGTTTTATTGTATTATTTAGTGTTTGGTAGTTTTGTGTTAGGTGATTGGTAGACACCGAATTCTGTAAACATAGCCCAAAAATTGTATCTTGTTTGGCTAACATTCATTTTATACATTATTTTAGCACAACATCGGTCCTTTGCATTGTGTTACAAATGAATGACAAATGAACAAAAAGAAAAGCTCCAAAATTGCTACAATAATGTCTGTTTTTTCATTGACTCTAATTAGAATATTTTTGTGCACAATTAATTGTAGTTCATTGTATCATTTTTTATTAACAGAATGTGCTTCAAGTCATATATATTTCATTTTATACCGTTACATAAAGTTCAATACATTGTAATTTTTTTAAATCTGATTTTTCTTCTGATAAATTCATTAAAATATAAAGATCATAATGTTTGTTCTTGTGAAAAGTATACTTGAATTGTACTGTAATAGGTATGTATTTATGTTATTCTGGAACTACTAACTTGTACTAAATCACTACTAATACTGAGAATACTAAATGTTATTTTTGCCACTTATCAATACAATCAAAGTATATTTGTCATAGCAGCTCGAATAAAGACTGGAAAACATTACAAGGGTGCTTAAAGTATTCTTGCAACACTACCACTGTGCTCTTCAATCACATACTTAGTATACCATATTGTGTAGACCCAGTATGTTTTACACAAATATTTCAGGTATTTTAGCCATAATTGTATAAATTGTATGCCTAAATGCATACTTGTAGTGTAGTATAAGTTTTGGTTCTTATTTCATCCATTCATGGTGAAGGGATACATGCAGAGTGCTGTAAGGAGCGGTGCCCAAAAACAACTATTCAGATTTTACCAATATGAACATTATATAAACACTCAGAAGGTTTACTGTAGCTGGGTCAGTTGTGGGCTGAAGGGTAGGGATTGCCAGTTTGATCCCCTGTACCAACAGGACATGACTGTACACTTGAGCAAGGCACTTAACCCCCACCTGCTCTGTGGGTACTGTGGATAGAGCTGCCGACCACTACTCCTAGTGTATTCGTTCACGTGTGTGTGTGTGTGTGTGTGTGTGTGCACGTGTGCACGTGTGCATGTGTAAATTTAAACTGAACTGGTCTTACGTCACTTTCTTTTAGATCTAAGTTGAATGTTTCTGTTTTGTATTTTCTGTTCTTTCCTTTTTCTTCATTCTTTACTTTTCTCTGTTTTAGTTTTCTATTTCTGATTTTCTCTTCTTGTTTTGTTGCCTTTCGTCCCTTTTTCTTTTCCTACATACCCGCCTCTTACCAACTGCCCCTCTACAAAGGACTGTGGCTGACTTGAAATTGGAGTTCTTTCTCCTTTTTCATGCTGGGCCTCCCTTTGTGTTTTGATGTTTTGATTAATGGCAAACTGCATTCTGCACATGCGAGAGCTTAAAAGGAAATGTAAGCGAATCATTTCCGTATTTGTTTTTAATGCAGTGCCATCTGAGGGTCCGAAGATCACCACCATCCAGTATTGGTTCTGGTTCTTGTGTGCAGAGATTCTCCATATTCTGTGAATCTTTTAATGATATTATGTAGTGAATATGCTAGTCTCAGAGTTCTTCGCTAGTTTACGTTACATTCTGCTTGAACATTACTGTCACTTTGTTGGTCCTGTTAATTTTTTTTTGGAAACATGTTTCTACATTAAATTTAAAATAGACAGATATTTTTTCAAACTATAATAAAACTATAAATGTATCCAATTAAATACAGGGTTTAAATGGTTTGCACATCATTTCTTCTATCAAGCATAAAACTAGCTTACACTTCTCCCAAAGCTAGTAATGCTATCACCTAGGATGGAGAAAGAGGCATAGCTAAACATGATGCACCCAAAGCAAAGCAAGAGCATGTGGTCTGCCCTAAAGGTTCCAGTAAGCAAAAAAGAATGCAATGGAGTGTAATTTATTGCAAGGTAAATGTGACAACTACCAGGTAAAGCACAGAGAGAACCAGCTTGAACTCTTGGCCGACCTTTTTTAAGGGATGTTTGTTGGTTTCAGTGTAAGTTTACCATGCACGGTGTCCACTGTGTTTAATGAGTGTTAATGTTATAGATTGTTATTATCCAATGTGAAAAGATTTGATCATCTGACCCCAAAACGTTATGTAAGTAGAATTTAAATGAATCTGGTTGAAAACTGATCCACATTTGGGTCCTTAATTTATCTAAATTCCACCTAGTGTATATTGTTGAATGTAAAATTATGATTCTTAGGCAAGAGACAGGTTGCCACAGGATGTGCATCGTCCCCTCCCCCTCACTCAGCAAATGTGTAGGACATTCCCAACACCGACTCATCCAGAGGATACTACACTTTCTGATGATCAAGTTAAACTTCTAAAGTATACAGCTGCCTAATTCTAATAAGACATGCTTGTTACAACCCTTCAGGATTTGTCTAGGGGTAAGAGGAGTCTATAACATGAGAATAAAACGTGGATGGGTGGTGCCACAAACCACAAACACAAATATTCTCATTTCAACCGTTTACTAAAGACACACCCTGTAATATATACAATGGTGTAGTGAAGGAAGAGTCAATACTGACTCAAAGCTTATGTACATGCAGAGAAAACTAAAAAAAAAAACTAAGGGCTGGACCACAGACAGTACCAAAGCAAAGAACATGACAGAAGAAAACAAACCCTAAACTATGAAATATGAAAAAAAAGAACTAATTACACTACCCCCCCTTACCTTAGGTGTCTAGACAAGTAGAAACCTACGTGATGTGAACGTATGAGCGTGCTCCTACTTGCTTGTCTAGATATCTTGGATCTAAGAAGGTTCTCAAGCTATATTCAGTTTCTTTAAGTAAGATTAACATTTGAATTATGTACTTTATGTTTAGCTTCACAGACTAGTGTTTCCTTCATGTAATTATGTTAGCAGTAGGGTTGTTAAGAGTTTATTTAACTGTGTAATACTAGTATTAGAAGTGTGTTAGTTTACTGATCTGAATCTGTATATGGATCTATATATTTAGATTATATATAGAAAAAAAATTATATATTGCAGTATTTATATTAAGGTTTTTCTTTAACTCCTCTTGAGTCTGCAGGACATCTGTGGTGTGTGAAAATTTTGATTAGTCTCACTACAGAACAGTTTCTATTTTGCTTCAGGATTGTGGATTGAACTGTGTTCACAGACAGTGATTTCTGGAAGCGATTCTGAGGTCATGCAGTGAGAGTCAGGCCTCTTTTTAATGCAGTGCTGTCTAAGGGCCCAAATACCACAATCACTCATTATTGACTGTCAGCCTTGTCCCTTGCACACAGGGATTTCACCAGATACTCTTTTGCTGATATGTGCTGTAGATGTTCTAAAATGCTCTTTTTACACCCAGTCATATGATTTGAGTTGCTAATTGCTCCTCCAGCTAATTTTTCTTAGTACCATTTACTTTTTCAGCTTTCTGTTGATCCTGTTCCAACGTTTTGGGGTGCCTTGCTGCAATTCATTTTTTAATGAAATGTTAAAATGTCTTACTTTCAACATCTTTTATGTGTTCTAGGGTTGTTGCTTTCTGTTTTTTGTTTTGCATTTATGTACATTGTACACAGTGTCCCACCTTTTTTTGGAACTGGTGTTTTACTAATTGAAGTTTCAAATTTCAACAAACTAAAATTTGAAAGCAGCCTGATTACTTTTAAAGTTTAAACAGTATTACAGTATTTAAGGGTTATTCTATGCCAAAATAACCTCCATGTTAAACCTCCAGTTTATGACAAGACGAGAAAAATAAATAAATAAATAAATAAATAAATAAATAAATAAATAAGGGAAAATATATAGAGCTAAATTATATATATATATATATATATATATATATATATATATATATATATATATATATATATATATATATATATATATATATATATATATAAATGAAAGTGTATCCAGATCCTAGAATAGTAAGGCAGGAGAAACTCCTTTACTTTTACTGAGTTTTGCTGAGTGCTGACCATGTACTTCAGAAAAACTGGTCACCTGTAATATAACCTGCTGTAAGCATAGTGTGCCGTAAGATGTAACTAACAGAACTCTCTGCTCAATAAAAGGGTAAAGGACTGTAAAATGAAGCATGGGTTGTTTCTATGGTTTTACTGGGTGCTAGCTTTGTAGTTCAGAACACTGAATGCTGAAAGGACTGTGAAAGAAAGCAGGATTTCTCACAATGGTGATACTGGTCACTGTCTCTGATAAATCTGTCCTTTGACAAAACTGTTCATGTACAGTAGATTATATACAATATTAACTGTTACCAGGTAAGTATGATCAAACTGTACTGTAAAAGGAAATTATATAGATGACCATGATCATTAATCTGTCCTAATGTACAACATACATATACAAGCTGATTTTTTTTTCCTTTCTCTTCTTCTTTCTTCTTTTGTTTTTCACTCTCTCCTCTTTTTCCTCTCTTGTATTGCCTGTCAGGCCTGGCTGAATAAATAAATAAATTAAATAAAGATAAAAACATCAACAAGAGCAGGCTATAGGAACCTATAGAGCTGTTCTTGTAAAAGCAAATATGTTTGGTACATCAGTGCATTCGGATCACCATTCCAATTGTGAAAATTACCAGACATGACAGGTTAAAAAAATAAATAAATTAAACAATGTCCAACGCAAGTACAAACTGTCTGTTGACCCACGCAGACTGGGTCAACTTAATTTTTTTTCTAGCCAGGAGTTAAATAAAGGGGGATTGTGAGACTTCCATTGTAATAATAATCTACACCTGGCTATAAGAGAAACAAAAGCAATAATATCAAATTGCTAAGAAGTTAACTGCAGAAGGAGATCAAGTGTCCCAAAAGTGGTAATCGAAGGTGCTGGAGATACGGTGACACTGATAATTTTAAATAGTACATTGAAAATAGAGATCCATTAAGACTGAAATTTGTGACATGCCCAGAACATATGTGTTAAATCAGCAGGAGTACCACCACACCAGTTACAGGTCTGATCTATGTGAGGGTAAATCTTTGCAAGCCTGGCTCTGCAAAAGTGGACTCTGTATAGGACTTTGAACTGAGTGAGCTTAAGGCATGCACAAGAAGCTGATGTGTAAACCTGACGCACAGCCTCCTTCTGCCATTCATCACTGAATTTGGTATTCTGTTCCGCCTCCCAGCCAGGCCTTCGTTTTTGGGCAAGGTTGTCTCCATCTTGAGTTAACTGTATAGCTGAGAGATTTGACCTTTATATTGATTATGTGTTAGCTCAAATTTAAATTTTATGTGGGCTGGTTACAAGGAGAACTGGAAACAATGGACAATGGGTGCGCATTAAATTTTTGTACTCTCATCAAATAAGTCCTTAAAATTGACCATGCCACGATTTTCCCAAGATGTGAATGAGGCGTCCATAGTTGAAGGAGGAAAAAAGTATTTTTTTTTCTGATGGGGGCATATAAGGAGACATGTGACGCTTTAATATGTAATCGAAATTGAGACCATATTCTAAGAGTTGCAATAGGGTTTGAGAATTTTTTGGTGGGTGTTGTGGGAAGAGAGGAGTGGACTAAAGCAGGGAGTGAGGAGTGTTGGCATGATGAGGCTTTTAAAAGACACCAGTCGTCTCCAGTGAGTACCAGTATTTTACAGAACAGACATTAGGTTTCTATTACTGGTCAATTAATGTCTTAATGGTTTAGGACCAGCATGGATATCTGATATGTTGCAGTGATATGAGATTTAGATCATTAAGAACTGGTCAGTTAGTCCTCTCTGAGAGAAAGACTAAACACGGAGAAGCAGCGTTTAGTTACTGTGCTGTCCTTAAATGAAACCAGAGGAACCCAGGTACTAGATACTTTTATATCCAGGCTGAAAACATTTCTGTTTGAGCAGCTCAGTTTAAAACACTGTTTTTCTATTCTAATCTGAATAAAATTCTTATGTTCAGTTTTCTTTCTTTTGAATGTATTGAGTTTAGGATTTGTTTTGTTTATGTTTCGTTTATGTTCTCCTACATGGCTTTGATTGTTCATTTGCAATATCTGTATATTCTCTTATTTGTATAGACCTTAAATGAGCACAATGTACGAAAGGTGTGATACATGAAGTCACCTTGCTTTTTTATGAGAAGAAACAAAAGTTAAAGTGTATTTTATTTTGTTGTTTCTGCTAATAAAAAGGAAAAAGAGAGATCAGAAAAGGAAGAGAGAGCTGTACAAATTGGAATATAAGAGTGTAAAAGTCTACCTATTATGTTTTTAATTCAGAACAAACTAGTTGGTCACAGTTTATATCTAGTGTCTGTAATAACTGTGTAGTTACACATGAACACCACATGCAACAACACTAACTACTAGTGATGTAGCCACTGTCCATCAAGATAATCTTATGTAATTGAAATTGATACACATATGTAACTACATAAGCTGTGTCACTGTAATCCATCTGTAACTGTGTAACATCCCTAGTAGTTACATTATTGTTGCATGTGTTCATGTGTAACTACACAGTTATTAGAGTCACTAAATATAAAGTGAGACCCAATATTTATATTGTTGAATTTGCATTCAGTGCATGATAATTTCACACAGTTGAAGTTTCGTAGCAGCTTTGCTATAATAAAGAGATTTTGAAAGTAACTGCGGTTACTTTTTTAAAATGTATTTATCTCTCGTTTTAGACTATTGGTGATGTTGTTTTGTCATACTTTTTTATATCAGCATTACTGTTCACAGTTGTTTATGCTATCACTTATTTTAATAAACTTTTATAAATGTTTCTGTAGGTTTATATATCATGCCTATATTCTCATGTAGTTTCGTAAACATGACCTACAGATAAAGCTTCAGTTCGTAAAGCCAAACAAAACAGAGCCACTCCCAAAAATGATGAGTTTATAGATGTGAGTTTATAAATGGTGCTTTTATAGATGGTACGTAAAAGAAAGTACAGAAAGAAAGAGAAAAATGTTACACACTTTATTTATTAAATCCAGATGTGTGGCTGAAAAAGACAGTAACAGTAATCTGACTGCAGGTAGTGGAGTATTACATTCTTAGCCACATCAAGAAATGAAACAGCAACAAAGTTGATGCAACTTTTCAGGAATTCTAAACTGCTTAAACAAAACTAGATGAGCTAAGATGCCTCATCTAATCATGACATACATGTAGTTTAAGTTAAATGTAGCCTTAGCCTTAGCTGCTGTTGAGTGGGCAGCGCTGGAGCAGCGCTGGAGCAGCGCTGGAGCAGCGCTGGAGCAGCGGGGAGCGCAGGCCCTTTCTCTCTCTTTCCCTATCAGCGTGCCATGGAGGGAGGAGCTGTAGCTCCCAGCTAGCTTACAGCTAGCTTGCATTTAGCTCACAGTCCGCTCACAAACACTGCTCTTCTTGATAAAAAAAGTGCCTAGGTTGAGGCTAAAGCCCCCCTTGACTGTTAAAGTGAACCAAGACACTAAACGACACAAAAACCTGGCCTATGAACACGATTTTTGAATCACGTTTTCTTTACTAGCTAGCGAGCTAGCTATGCTACCAGACGGCATGGTAAAAATTAGTTCATGAGTAAATAGTTACGTTACTTGATGAAAACCAGATAAAAATACAAATAAAAGGTAAAATCTATTAAAACTGTTGCTGTTCATCAAGTTTAGTTAAAAATTCAGGTAATGACCGTCGAGTAAAGCATTATTTTTCCTACTCATAGCTGCTGCTGGTTCTAGAGCTATCAAAAGCTGCATGTTCAGCGCAGAGGTATATTCCACTCAGTACTTGCAATGAGTTGTGGTACATGTTTAAAGACAGAAGACTATATTTGTCAGGTTTTGAAAGGTTTATTGAATTTAATAGATGTTATGAGATGTTTTGCAGTTTAATGCCTGTGAAAAAAAACATTATGACATTATGAACATAAGACATTATGAATCAGTTATGCAGTATAAATACAGGATTTATAGGAATTTATACTTTTTTAAAATTAGCTCATAATACATTATTACAGGAAATATGTTATTACACGGGTATTAGGTTATTAGGGTATTTAATAAACATTGTTTTGATGGAACATAACAACATAATATAAATAATGCATTTGACTATATTTAGGAAAAAGAAGTAGTAATGACCATTTAAGTGTTACTAATTGGTCAATTTAAAACTTGGAAAAAAAAATTTTATTTTGCTTTTCAACATTTACTTTTTTTACTTGTACTGTCAAGTCAAGTCAAGTCAAGTGGGTTTTTATTGTCATTTCAACTACATACAGAGTACACAGTGAAACGAAACAACGTTCCTCCAGGACCATGGTGCAACATAGACAGTGCATACAGACACAAGTGCAACACAAACAAACAAGTACGGACAGACAACACAACACAGTACAGACAGAGAATAATAAATAATTGCTGGTTGTGTGCAAATTGTGCAATGTGTAATAAATAGAGTCCAGTGAGGTAGTAAAGTTGTTAGTGCAATGCTTTGTGCAAAAAATGCTTCCCTTTTTTTATCTGGGGTAAGTGGTTGGAGAAAGATATCAGTTCAGACGTTGAGTTGTGTTGAGAAGTCTGATGGCTTGGGGGAAGAAGCTGTTGCAGAGTCTGGTCGTGTTGGACCGGACGCTGCGGTACCTTCTTCCTGATGGCAGGAGGGAGAACAGTCTGTGTGAAGGGTGGGTGGGGTCATCCACAATGCTGGTTGCTTTGCGGATGCAGCGGGTGGTGTAAATGTCCAAGACGGAGGGGAGAGAGACTCCGATGATCCTCTCAGCTGTCCTCACAATGCGTTGGAGGGACTTGCGGTCAGAGGCTGTGCAGGTCCCAAACCAAGCAGTGATGCAGCTGCTTAGGATGCTCTCTATGGTTCCCCTATAGAAGAGGGTGAGGATGGGTGGAGGGAGACGGGCCTTTCTCAGCTTCCGGAGGAAGTAGAGACGCTGCTGGGCTTTCTTGGCTGTAGAGCTGGTGTTCAGGGACCAGGTGAGGTTCTCCGCTAGGTGGACACCAAGGAACTTGGTGCTCTTAACGATCTCCACAGAGGAGCCGTTGATGTTAAGCGGAGAGTGGTCCGGTCTTGATTTCCTGAAGTCAACAACCATTTCCTTGGTCTTCTCTACATTCCAGTGAAGGTTGTTGACTGTACACCAGTCTGTCAGCTGCTGTACCTCCTCCCTGTATGCTGACTCGTCGCCTTTGCTGATGAGACCCAGCACAGTTGTATCATCGGCGAACTTTATGATGCTGTTAGAACTGTGTTTCGCAACACAGTCATGAGTCAGCAGGGTGAACAACAGAGGACTCAGTACACTGCCCTGGGGTGCCCCAGTGTTCATGGTGATGGTGCTGGAGCTGCTGTTCCCGAACCGGACTAACTGGGGCCTCCCTGTCAGGAAGTCCAGGATCCAGTTGCACAGGGGGGTGTTGAGGCCCAGCAGGCTTAACTTCCTGGTGAGATTCTGCGGGATGATGGTGTTGAATGCTGAACTGAAGTCTATGAACAGCATTCTGACGTAGGTGTCCTTCTTCTCCAGGTGGGTAAGGGAGAGGTGAAGGGTGGTGGTGATGGCATCGTCCGTGGAGCGGTTGGGACGATATGCAAATTGCAAGGGGTCCAATGAAGAGGGCAGTTGGGTTTTGATGTTCCTCATGACTAGCCTCTCGAAGCACTTCATGATGATGGGCGTGAGAGCTACGGGACGGTAGTCATTGAGGCAGGACACCGTGGACTTCTTCGGCACGGGGATGATGGTGGTGGTCTTGAGGCACGTTGGGACAGTGGAGCTGCGCAGGGAGACGTTGAAGATGTCCGTGAGAACATCTGTCAACTGGTCTGCACACTCTCTGAGCACTCTGCCAGGGATGTTGTCTGGTCCTGCAGCTTTCCGTGGGTTGACTCTGCGCAGAGTTTTCCTCACGTCCACTGCAGTCAGGCACAGCGCCTGCTCGTCTGGCTTGGGTGTGATCTTGCTCACCAACGTGTTGTTCTGTGCCTCAAACCGTGCATAAAAGTCGTTAAGGGCATCGGGGAGGAAGGCATCACTGTCACAGGGCGGTGGCATTGTCCTGTAGTGTGTGATTTCCTGGATGCCCTGCCACATGCGCCGCGTGTCACCCGTGTCCTGGAAGTGGTTGTGGATCCTCTGGGCGTGAGCGCGCTTTGCCTCTCGGATGGCTCGTGACAATTTGGCTCTTGCTCTCCTTAGGGCCGCCTTGTCACCCACTCTGAAGGCCGAGTCGCGGGTCCTCAGTAGCGCACGCACCTCAGGAGTCATCCACGGCTTCTGGTTTGGGCATATGGTGATGGTCTTGGAGACAGTGACATCATCAATACACTTGCTGATGTAGCCAGTGACTGATGCTGTGTACTCCTCCAAGTTAACAGAGTCGCCTTCAGTCGCAGCCTCCCTGAACATGTCCCATGCAGTGCACTCAAAACAGTCCTGAAGGGCAGAGATGGCTCCTGCCGGCCAGGTTTTCACCTGCTTCTGAACTGGTCTGGAGCGTCTGATGAGGGGTGTGTAAGCTGGAGTCAGATACACAGACATGTGGTCCGAGAACGCGAGGTGGGGGCGGGGCTCCGCCCGGTACGCGCTGGGAATGTTTGTGTAAACAAGGTCCAACGCGTTCGCTCCTCTCGTGGCAAAGTCCACATGCTGATGGAATTTAGGGAGGACTGACTGGAGATTAGCGTGGTTAAAATCTCCGGCGACAATGAACAGTGCGTCTGGGTGTCTGGTCTGCAGATCACTGACGCCCCCGTGCAGCTCCCACAGTGCCTCTTTAGCATTAGCGCTAGCGCTAGGCGGTATGTACACGGCGGCTATCAGCACGGCGGAGAATTCCCGTACTAAATAAAAAGGTCTGCACTTAACTATGACGAACTCCACCAGCGGAGAGCAGTGCTTGGCGACAGTCACAGCGTTGTTGCACCATTCTGTGTTGATGTAAACACACACGCCTCCACCGCGGGTCTTCCCGGACAGAGCCGCGCTCCTATCCGCTCTGAACGAGGCTAGCCCGTCTAGCTGAATGGCGCTGTCTGGAATACTGTCGCTGAGCCACGATTCCACAAAGACTAGAGCACAGCAGTCTCTGAACTCTCGCTGGGTCGCTCGCTGGAGTCGAATGCAGTCCAGTTTATTATCGAGGGAGCAGACGTTTGCGAGGAATAGCGATGGTATAGCCGGGCGGCTAGGGCTAGCCTTTAGCCTCGCGCGAACCCCGGCTCTCTTACCGCGCTTCCGCTTTCGCTCGCACCGCTTGCGATGACACTTCCGCCGGGCTCCGCCATCAGGAAACGCCGCGGACTGCAGGCCTGGGTCTTGTAGCAGGCTGAGCTCTTGTAGCGTCTGCAGAACTTCGTCCGAAAGATTGTTTGTAGGCTGATTTCTCCACTGAAGCAGGGTCTGGCGGTGGTAGGATATGTGCACTGGTGTTCCGATGCACATATTTGCAGAGATGGACGAGAATATTCACAAACAATAACACAAAAAGCACCAATTCTCGGACCAAGAGCGGCCGCTGCGTGTTAACGCGCCGCCGACCGGATGTAGTATATGCTATAGTCATGCTCTACATCAGATATTGCTGCTTTTATTCAATCATTAACTGGATATTTCACTAACAGAGATCAAGGTTCTCAAACGGAGCAGTAAAATTAGATGATAGGCTGCTGACCCGGTGCTTTTGAGCAGAGAAAGTGAAAGTATTCAGTGCTTTTTAACAGAACTGACCTAATTAAAATGACTGAAACACCAGTCAAAGATCAGACTCTTTATACAGAGTATAGATTACAGTCTGAAGGATCTGCAGAGGTTCAGTGTGAAAGAATGATATCAGATTACTTGTGTTTTCCAGGGTCACCAGGCAGTATAGGAGTATGGAGTATCTTTGCAAAGATAGGAGCACAATGTATTTAATTAATGGTTTTACAATTAAGAGGTTATGAAACACAAAGATTTAGAGAAAAAATAAATTAATGATGATTTTAAGGTTTTTCTTTCAGTGACAGACAGTAAATATATATTCTAATTGTCATTATTATTGTTATTATTATTATTTATTATTTATTATTGTTGTTTTATTATTATAATTTATTATTATTTATTTGTTATTATATTATTTTCTACATTTTATTCTTTGAAAATAATATAATAACAAATAAATAATAATAAATTATAATAATAAAATAAAAATAATAAACAATAAATAATAATAATAATTATGACAAAAACAACAACAATGATGATAATAATAATAATAATAATAATAATAAAATGTTTATTATATGAATAATACCAAACAACAATAAAATTAAATAATGCTTTGTTGTCTTTTGTATCATTTGATGCATCTGGATTTCTTTGTACTTTTTTGTTTACAAATAAAAGCATTCAGAACACAATGTTTAACGCTTCATACTCTGAGATTGTTTAAAATGTTTACTCGACTAATCTTTAACTTATAAAAGAACATTTGTCCATATTCTACAACAGTGTTTTACACATTCTGTATCTACTACTGTCTTGGATTCTCTACTAAAGTTTAGAACAAAGTGTGGGTTTGAATGAAGTTCAGGTGTACGTCAGGTATTTTAGGAGAAAAATGATAACAGTGATGATTTACAGTCTCTGAAACTTGCATATCAGATATGATTCACCTGGCGTTAAAGGGTTAAGGGCTTGTTAATTAGTTCATCGGCTGCTGGGAGCAGGATAAACTCTAAAACACATTTTAACATCAAGAATTGATACAAGATGGCCGCGCGCGGTGGTGCAGCAGCTTCTCACGCTCCCAGCGAAAACCCAGCTTTTAGTTATTTTTACGTCGGTTCTGATAGCGACTTCACGCGCCTTAAGCCTGTGAGTTACAGCCGAACCGAACTTTTTAAGATTAAGGACAGCTCTGCCACAAAAGTAGCAACTATGGACAGTAGTTTCAGAGCCAAGCTGGGCAGACTACAACTTCTCCGGACACCGGCGTGGCGGGTCAGAGCGGTACGAACAAAGGGCAAAAGTAAGCGATGCAGGCGAAGACTGAAGAGAGGGAAGCGGGCCGGCGTGCTAGCCAGGCTCAAGGCTAACGCCGACAGACCCCCGATTCCATCTCTCTTCCTGTCCAATGTTCGCTCTCTGGACAACAAGCTGGACCTTCTGCGGCTGAGGATGAGTGTTTCTGATGAGATGAGGAACTGCGCTGTGATCTGTCTCACGGAAACATGGCTAAACGACAGCATGCCGGACTCAGCCTTCCAGCTCGCCGGCCGGCAGCTCTTCCGCGCGGACCGCAACCAGCTGTCCGGAAAAACACGAGGGGGCGGCTTATGCGTCTACATAAACAAAGGTTGGTGCACAAACTGTGTGATGGTAAACGCCCTATGCTCCGAGGCAACAGAACAGCTGACCGTGAAGTGTCGGCCACACTATCTGCCTCGGGAGTTTACAGCTGTGTTCGTCATTGCCGTTTACATAGCACCGGATGCTAATGCTAACAACGCACTGAAGGAGCTACATGACAACATCAGCTCGCTTCAGAACAAGCATCCGGAGGCGTTTTACGTGGTGGCGGGGGATTTTAACCACGTTAACCTGACGAACATTTTGCCGAGGTTTTACCAACACATAGACATTCCAACACGGGGAGACAACACACTCGACCGTGTTTACACCAACATCAGAGACGCGTACAGAGCCGTCCCCCACCCCCCCCTCGGGCTCTCCGACCACATCTCCATTATGCTGGTCCCTGCATACCACCCCCCGCTGCGACGCTCCAGACCCACACAGAAGACCATCACTGTGTGGCCCGGTGACGCAGACGCTGTGCTGCAGGACTGTTTCGGGTGCACAGACTGGCATGTCTTTAGGGAGGCTGCTGAGAGTGAGGGGGAGCTGGATCTGGAGGATTACACATCTGCTGTCCTCGGGTACATCAGCAAGTGTGTGGAGGATGTCACCACCACAAAGACAGTGACCTGCTACCCGAACCAGAAACCCTGGCTGAATGGAGAGGTGCGTTCTCTACTGAAAGCCAGGGATGCTGCCTTCAGGTCTGGCGACGCACAGGAACTCAGGAGGGCTAGAAGAGAGCTGACCGCAGGTGTTAAGAGGGCCAAAGCTGCATATGCTCTGAAAATCCAGGGACACTTCTCCTCCCAGGATCCTAGGAGCATGTGGAGGGGAATTAAGTGCATCACAGACTATAAAACCAGAGATGCACAATGTTCCAAAGACCCCTCCCAGCCCGAGGCTCTCAACAAATTCTATGCCCGCTTTGAGGACCCTGACACCCCGCCCAGCATAAGACTCACCCCTCCACCTGGAGAAGTACCCCTCTGTGTGACACCAGCAGAGGTAAGGAGGACCCTCAGGAGGATCAACCCCCAGAAAAGTGCTGGTCCGGATAATATACCCGGACGAGTACTACGGGAGTGCGCTGATCAGATCTCCGAGGTCCTGGCAGACATTTTCAATGTCTCCCTCACCCAGGCAGCTGTTCCCACCTGCCTGAAGACCGCCACCATCATCCCGGTCCCCAAGAGCTCCACAGTGACAGGTCTGAATGACTACCGGCCGATAGCTCTCACGCCGATAGTCACTAAATGCTTTGAAAGACTGGTTATGACCCACATCAAAGCCACCATCGACGTCACTGTGGACCCACACCAGTACGCCTACAGGAGGAACCGATCCACAGACGATGCCATTTCCTCTGTGGTCCACACTGCCCTCACCCACCTGGAGCAGAAGGACTCTTATGTCCGTATGCTCTTTGTGGACTTCACTTCCGCCTTCAACACCATGATACCCCAGACACTGACAGATAAGCTCTCCTCACTTGGTCTGCGCTCTTCTCTTTGCAACTGGGTCCTGGACTTCCTGACCAACAGGCCGCAGTCTGTGAGGATCCACAACCTCTCCTCCTCCACCACAATCCTCAGCACTGGCTCCCCTCAGGGCTGTGTGTTGAGCCCCCTTTTGTTCACGCTGCTCACATATGACTGCTCACCCATCCACCCAGGCTGTCATATTGTGAAGTTTGCGGACGACACGGCAGTGGTCGGATGCATCACAAACAGTGATGAGTCTGGCTACAGACGGGAGGTAGAACACCTGGAGGGTTGGTGCAGAAAGAACAACCTCTGCATCAACATAAAGAAGACGAAGGAGATGATTGTGGACTTCAGAAGGGGCAGACTTGCCCACCTCCCCCTGCATGTCGGAGGGTCTGCGGTGGAAGTGGTCTCCAGCTACAGGTACTTGGGTGTTCACCTGAGCAACAACCTCACCTGGAGCAACAACACTTCCAGCCTGGTCAGGAAGGCACATCAGCGGCTCTACTTCCTCAGGCGGTTGAGGCGAGCTGGGCTCGGGAGCTCGGTCCTCACCTCCTTCTACAGATGTGTGGTGGAGAGCGTTCTATGCTCCAGCATCAACGTGTGGCACGGAAGCTGCTCTGCTGCAGACAGGAAAGCTCTGCAGAGGGTGGTGAAGGCTGCACAGAGGTCTGTCGGAGTCAGCCTCCCCACCACCACGGACATATACACCTCCAGATGCAGGAAGAGGGCCACCTGCATCATGAAGGACCCCACTCATCCAGCACACTCACTGTTTGTCCCGCTCCCCTCAGGCAGGAGGCTGCGGAGCGTTAAGTGTAGAACGAACAGACTGAGGAACAGCTTCATTCCGGAAGCTGTAAGACTTTTAAACGCCACTTAGTGGAACCACTGCACTGACACTTTTACTGCACTGACACTTTTACGACACCAGTCACTTTAATACACTCTGCTGCTACCTTCTCCATTCCTGTTTATTTTATTTTCATATATTTTATATATTTATGTTTATTTTATTTATTTAAGTACTGCTGTCTGGGTAAAACTGGGTCCTTGGGTACCACAATTTCGTTCCACCCCATGTACCACATGTGATGCGAATGACAATAAAGTCTCCTTGAATCCTTGAATCCTTGAATCCTTGAGAACCATCAGATGTGCTGTTAAGGGTTTGGAATGAAATGCTGTGGTCACACCTGTCCTTTGTAGATAAGACTGGACACGCCTATATTAACTACTGTTCAAGGTTTCACTGCAGATTTGGAGTGGTGCATATATTTTACATTCCAAAACAACAACAACAATAATTTAGGACAGCAAAAGCAATATTATACACTCATTTCACTCCTCAGAATCACCCCAGCGTCCTGGTCTATGTTGTACAGAGTGCAGCGTGACGACACTGACGGAGTGTCTAACACACACACTGCCTCAGACGAAGGAGACGAAGGAAGTAAAACACAAGGAGGAGAATCTCCACATTCTGGTAAGCTCTCACTAAACCTCATACCTAGCTCATTTATAGACTATACATTCTGTATCTTGTTAACATCATAAGTGTTAGCTTGTAATCGATTGTTATTTAAATACAAGAACAACTCAGGAACAGAGTGCTACACTGCCTTCCTTACTTTCCGGGATAGTAATTAGGGAATTATAGGCAAGTTGTAAAAACAAAGCAGTTTATATCCTATGGTGTACTTTTCAAACCAGTAAATCTATTTTAATCACATAGTCTTGTTACTGCATTAATATTTTAGAGTATTATTAGCTATTTACCACCCCCGGTTTGTGCATGTCACTGTATATAACAGACATATCTGTAATATATTTAACACATAATTTACAATATATAATGATATTATGAAGATGATTTTTATTAAACTGTGAAATTAATTTTTAAACAAATACTCTAAAACTTGGGCCTGCATGTCTGTGAGTAGTAGATTTTCAACGTTTACATTTTTTACTTGTGCTGTCATGTTCTACATCAGATATTGCTGCTTTTATTCAATCATTAACTGGATATTTCACTAACAGAGATCAAAGTTCTAAAACAGAGCAGTAAAATTAGATGATAGGCTGCTGACCCGGTGCTTTTGAGCACAGAAAAAAAAGTATTTAGTGCTTCTTAACAGAACTGACCCAATTTAATTAAAATGACTGAAACACCAGTCAAAGATCAGACTCTTTATACAGAGTATAGATTACAGTCTGAAGGATCTGCAGAGGTTCAGTGTGAAAGAATGATATCAGATTACTTGTGTTTTCCAGCGTCACCAGGCAGTATAGGAAACATCATCTTTGCAAAGATAGGAGCACAATGTATTTAATTAAGGGCTTTACAATAAAGAGGTTATGAAACACAAAGATTTAGAAAAAAAATCAATTAATGATGATTTTAAGGTTTTTCTTTTAAATAAATAATAATATTATTAAATTATACTATTAAAACAATAATAATAAATGATATGATGATAAATATATAATAAAGCAATAATAATAATAACAATAATGATAAAAACAACAATAATAAAATGTTTATTTTATGAATAATAATAAAAAACAAAAATAAAATTAAATAACACTTTGTTTTGTATCATGTTTGATGCATCTGGAATTTTCATTCATGATGATTTTAGCCCTAGATTTTAAGGTTTTTCTTTTAGTGACAGACAGAGGACATATTTATATAGAGAGCAACTACAGAGTGAAAGTTTTTTTGTCGTTTTTTTAATCCATTCATTTGATTATTTGGATTATTGTAAACAAATAAAATGGCACTTTGCAGTAACACTGCTGTGACTTTAGTTAGGAGACTGTATGTGTGTGCAGTGGTGTGAGTGTGTATTAGTAGTGTGAGTGGGGGAGCCAAGGCTGTTAACAGAATATGCACATCCACGCATACAGCCATACTGATACAAAAACAACTGCAGAACTTTTAATACGTTAAGTAGCTCGCTCATCTAAACAGGGGAAACAAAGAGATGTGGCATTTCAGGAGGTGCTTTTATAAAATACCAAAAGTTGTTCACGAGGGAGAAAGATGCAAGACATTTACCAAGAATGACAGCAAACATAGTATATGGGTCTAAGTCTGCAGTCAGAATGAGAGACTGAATTTCCTGTTCCAGTTTCTTGTAGCTGTAGTTTGTCACCAGTGACCAGTCACATCACCCACAGACCAACTGTTCACTATACAGTACTCACTCCTACTGAGCACACGAGGGTGAAGCAGCTCATTTAGCAGCTTTCCTGTTCCACCTGTCCTGCTCCATTTAAGGTGGAAACAGGAGAACTGGTGAATGAGAAGCTAACAAGCTTTAATGTTAATGAGGAGAATTGGTGGAGTTATGGAATATTGATTGCTGTTTAAAGAAGTGATGGTCCAAGATCCTTGGGGGACACCCTAAGTGATTGGTAGCAATTCCGATTTTCTTTGTCCTAGAACCACATGCTGCTGTTTATCAAATAAGTAATTTCTGATCCAGTCAGTAGCACTGTGATCAAAACCAATGTTTTGTAAACTTTAGGCTTTAGAGAGATCAATAAAAATGGCTGCACAGTGTTTCTTCCTATCAATAGCAGTTAGATCAGCTAGAATGAGTGTGGTAGCAGAGATTGTGCTGTGCTTCTCTCTGAATCCAGACTGATATTCTGACAGAACTGAGTTAACACTGAGAAATGTCTTCAATTGATCCTTTGTGGAGCGGAGTTACTGCTGTTTTCCAGATTCTGGGAATTCTGCTTGATAAAATAGATTATAAATGTATGTAATGTGTTCTTAAATGACTGATGATAAATAATCATAATCATCATCAGCAGCATCATCAACATCATCATCTTATCACCATCATTGTTTATTATGATTATTATAATTATTATTATCATTATCATTATTATTATTAATATTATTATTGTTATTATAAAGGCTCCATGCCTTGTTTAAATACTACAGATTGACGACACTGAGTGTCTACAGCAAACATTTCTTTATCAGCGAAAGCAGAAGAAAACTTCAGTAACAGCATCTCAGCGTTTAGGGAGGCTCTCAGTTCATGTTACTAATTCTTATTGTTTTTCTGACATTCACTTTTTCTGTGACATTATTATTTGAAAATCTTGTTATTTAAATAAATCAAGAGCCCAGGAGTCATAGCTTCACACCCTGCCTTGTTCCATCTGTCTATGTTTTTGTTTACATTCCCTCCTCCTAGCCATGTGGTCATGTGTCCGTCCTTGTCTCCGCTCCTCACCTGTTCAAAGTTTGTGTCTCCTTCCATTGTTCCCAGGTGTTACTCGTTTCCTGTTGCTAGCCTCTGTATATGTACCTTCTGTTTACCCCTTGTTTTGATTGTTCATTGTTATGTTATTGTTACGTTGATGTGCTTCATGTTAAGTTTTTGGTTTGTTTTCATTAAAAGTTTTGTAAAACTTGCGAGCGTGTCAGCCTTCACCTCCGCCCTGCCTTCACCTCGTCTTCACCACGCATCCCCCACGTGGCATGTAATGATCAGATTAGTTGGATCAGGTATGTGGGAAGCAGGTGAAGCGCTGTATTAACTCAGTAAGGTGGTGTTAATGATCAGATTAGTTGATCAGGTATGTGGGAAGCAGGTGAAGCGCTGTATTAACTCAGTAAGGTGGTGTTAATGATCAGATTAGTTGATCAGGTATGTGGGAAGCAGGTGAAGCGCTGTATTAACTCAGTAAGGTGGTGTTAATGATCAGATTAGTTAGATCAGGTATGTGGGAAGCAGGTGAAGCGCTGTATTAACTCAGTAAGGTGGTGTTAATGATCAGATTAGTTGGATCAGGTATGTGGGAAGCAGGTGAAGCGCTGTATTAACTCAGTAAGGTGGTGTTAATGATCAGATTAGTTGGATCAGGTATGTGGGAAGCAGGTGAAGCGCTGTATTAACTCAGTAAGGTGGTGTTAATGATCAGATTAGTTAGATCAGGTATGTGGGAAGCAGGTGAAGCGCTGTATTAAGTCAGTAAGGTGGTGTTAATGATCAGATTAGTTGATCAGGTATGTGGGAAGCAGGTGAAGCGCTGTATTAACTCAGTAAGGTGGTGTTAATGATCAGATTAGTTGATCAGGTATGTGGGAAGCAGGTGAAGCGCTGTATTAACTCAGTAAGGTGGTGTTAATGATCAGATTAGTTGATCAGGTATGTGGGAAGCAGGTGAAGCGCTGTATTAACTCAATAAGGTGGTGTTAATGATCAGATTAGTTGATCAGGTATGTGGGAAGCAGGTGAAGCGCTGTATTAACTCAGTAAGGTGGTGTTAATGATCAGATTAGTTGATCAGGTATGTGGGAAGCAGGTGAAGCGCCGTATTAACTCAGTAAGGTGGTGTTAATGATCAGATTAGTTGGATCAGGTATGTGGGAAGCAGGTGAAGCGCTGTATTAACTCAGTAAGGTGGTGTTAATGATCAGATTAGTTGGATCAGGTATGTGGGAAGCAGGTGAAGCGCCGTATTAACTCAGTAAGGTGGTGTTAATGATCAGATTAGTTAGATCAGGTATGTGGGAAGCATGTGAAGCGCTGTATTAACTCAGTAAGGTGGTGTTAATGATCAGATTAGTTGGATCAGGTATGTGGGAAGCAGGTGAAGCGCCGTATTAACTCAGTAAGGTGGTGTTAATGATCAGATTAGTTGATCAGGTATGTGGGAAGCAGGTGAAGCGCTGTATTAACTCAGTAAGGTGGTGTTAATGATCAGATTAGTTGATCAGGTATGTGGGAAGCAGGTGAAGCGCTGTATTAACTCAGTAAGGTGGTGTTAATGATCAGATTAGTTAG
Organism: Megaleporinus macrocephalus; assembly: GCA_021613375.1. Classification (NCBI taxonomy): domain Eukaryota; kingdom Metazoa; phylum Chordata; class Actinopteri; order Characiformes; family Anostomidae; genus Megaleporinus; species Megaleporinus macrocephalus. The sequence goes on along the minus strand of CM038722.1, from coordinate 39,941,202 downwards.
ATCAGGTATGTGGGAAGCAGGTGAAGCGCTGTATTAACTCAGTAAGGTGGTGTTAATGATCAGATTAGTTGGATCAGGTATGTGGGAAGCAGGTGAAGCGCCGTATTAACTCAGTAAGGTGGTGTTAATGATCAGATTAGTTGATCAGGTATGTGGGAAGCAGGTGAAGCGCTGTATTAACTCAGTAAGGTGGTGTTAATGATCAGATTAGTTGATCAGGTATGTGGGAAGCAGGTGAAGCGCTGTATTAACTCAGTAAGGTGGTGTTAATGATCAGATTAGTTAGATCAGGTATGTGGGAAGCAGGTGAAGCGCTGTATTAACTCAGTAAGGTGGTGTTAATGATCAGATTAGTTAGATCAGGTATGTGGGAAGCAGGTGAAGCGCTGTATTAAGTCAGTAAGGTGGTGTTAATGATCAGATTAGTTGATCAGGTATGTGGGAAGCAGGGGAAGCGCTGTATTAACTCAGTAAGGTGGTGTTAATGATCAGATTAGTTGATCAGGTATGTGGGAAGCAGGTGAAGCGCTGTATTAACTCAATAAGGTGGTGTTAATGATCAGATTAGTTGATCAGGTATGTGGGAAGCAGGTGAAGCGCTGTATTAACTCAGTAAGGTGGTGTTAATGATCAGATTAGTTGATCAGGTATGTGGGAAGCAGGTGAAGCGCTGTATTAACTCAGTAAGGTGGTGTTAATGATCAGATTAGTTAGATCAGGTATGTGGGAAGCAGGTGAAGCGCTGTATTAACTCAGTAAGGTGGTGTTAATGATCAGATTAGTTGGATCAGGTATGTGGGAAGCAGGTGAAGCGCCGTATTAACTCAGTAAGGTGGTGTTAATGATCAGATTAGTTGGATCAGGTATGTGGGAAGCAGGTGAAGCGCCGTATTAACTCAGTAAGGTGGTGTTAATGATCAGATTAGTTGGATCAGGTATGTGGGAAGCAGGTGAAGCGCCGTATTAACTCAGTAAGGTGGTGTTAATGATCAGATTAGTCGATCAGGTATGTGGGAAGCAGGTGAAGTGCTGTATTAACTCAGTAAGGTGGTGTTAATGATCAGATTAGTTGATCAGGTATGTGGGAAGCAGGTGAAACACTGTATTAACTCAGTAAGGTGGTGTTAATGATCAGATTAGTTAGATCAGGTATGTATGGAGCAGGTGAAGCGCTGTATTAACTCAGTAAGGTGGTGTTAATGATCAGATTAGTTGGATCAGGTATGTGGGAAGCAGGTGAAGCGCCGTATTAACTCAGTAAGGTGGTGTTAATGATCAGATTAGTTGGATCAGGTATGTGGGAAGCAGGTGAAGCGCCGTATTAACTCAGTAATGTGGTGTTAATGATCAGATTAGTTGATCAGGTATGTGGGAAGCAGGTGAAGCGCTGTATTTACTCAGTAAGGTGGTGTTAATGATCAGATTAGTTGGATCAGGTATGTGGGAAGCAGGTGAAGCGCTGTATTTACTCAGTAAGGTGGTGGTAATGATCAGATTAGTTGGATCAGGTATGTGGGAAGCAGGTGAAACGCTGTATTAACTCAGTAAGGTGGTGGTAATGATCAGATTAGTTGGATCAGGTATGTGGGAAACAGGTGAAGCGCCGTATTAACTCAGTAAGGTGGTGGTAATGATCAGATTAGTTGGATCAGGTATGTGGGAAGCAGGTGAAGCGCTGTATTAACTCAGTAAGGTGGTGTTAATGATCAGATTAGTTGATCAGGTATGTGGGAAGCAGGTGAAGCGCTGTATTAACTCAATAAGGTGGTGTTAATGATCAGATTAGTTGATCAGGTATGTGGGAAGCAGGTGAAGCGCTGTATTAACTCAGTAAGGTGGTGTTAATGATCAGATTAGTTGATCAGGTATGTGGGAAGCAGGTGAAGCGCTGTATTAACTCAGTAAGGTGGTGTTAATGATCAGATTAGTTAGATCAGGTATGTGGGAAGCAGGTGAAGCGCTGTATTAACTCAGTAAGGTGGTGTTAATGATCAGATTAGTTGGATCAGGTATGTGGGAAGCAGGTGAAGCGCCGTATTAACTCAGTAAGGTGGTGTTAATGATCAGATTAGTTGGATCAGGTATGTGGGAAGCAGGTGAAGCGCCGTATTAACTCAGTAAGGTGGTGTTAATGATCAGATTAGTTGGATCAGGTATGTGGGAAGCAGGTGAAGCGCCGTATTAACTCAGTAAGGTGGTGTTAATGATCAGATTAGTCGATCAGGTATGTGGGAAGCAGGTGAAGTGCTGTATTAACTCAGTAAGGTGGTGTTAATGATCAGATTAGTTGATCAGGTATGTGGGAAGCAGGTGAAACACTGTATTAACTCAGTAAGGTGGTGTTAATGATCAGATTAGTTAGATCAGGTATGTATGGAGCAGGTGAAGCGCTGTATTAACTCAGTAAGGTGGTGTTAATGATCAGATTAGTTGGATCAGGTATGTGGGAAGCAGGTGAAGCGCCGTATTAACTCAGTAAGGTGGTGTTAATGATCAGATTAGTTGGATCAGGTATGTGGGAAGCAGGTGAAGCGCCGTATTAACTCAGTAATGTGGTGTTAATGATCAGATTAGTTGATCAGGTATGTGGGAAGCAGGTGAAGCGCTGTATTTACTCAGTAAGGTGGTGTTAATGATCAGATTAGTTGGATCAGGTATGTGGGAAGCAGGTGAAGCGCTGTATTTACTCAGTAAGGTGGTGGTAATGATCAGATTAGTTGGATCAGGTATGTGGGAAGCAGGTGAAACGCTGTATTAACTCAGTAAGGTGGTGGTAATGATCAGATTAGTTGGATCAGGTATGTGGGAAGCAGGTGAAGCGCTGTATTAACTCAGTAAGGTGGTGTTAATGATCAGATTAGTTGGATCAGGTATGTGGGAAGCAGGTGAAACGCTGTATTAACTCAGTAAGGTGGTGTTAATGATCAGATTAGTTAGATCAGGTATGTATGGAGCAGGTGAAGCGCTGTATTAACTCAGTAAGGTGGTGTTAATGATCAGATTAGTTGGATCAGGTATGTGGGAAGCAGGTGAAGCGCCGTATTAACTCAGTAAGGTGGTGTTAATGATCAGATTAGTTGGATCAGGTATGTGGGAAGCAGGTGAAGCGCCGTATTAACTCAGTAATGTGGTGTTAATGATCAGATTAGTTGATCAGGTATGTGGGAAGCAGGTGAAGCGCTGTATTAACTCAGTAAGGTGGTGTTAATGATCAGATTAGTTGGATCAGGTATGTGGGAAGCAGGTGAAGCGCCGTATTTACTCAGTAAGGTGGTGGTAATGATCAGATTAGTTGGATCAGGTATGTGGGAAGCAGGTGAAGCGCTGTATTTACTCAGTAAGGTGGTGGTAATGATCAGATTAGTTGGATCAGGTATGTGGGAAGCAGGTGAAACGCTGTATTAACTCAGTAAGGTGGTGGTAATGATCAGATTAGTTGGATCAGGTATGTGGGAAGCAGGTGAAGCGCCGTATTAACTCAGTAAGGTGGTGGTAATGATCAGATTAGTTGGATCAGGTATGTGGGAAGCAGGTGAAGCGCTGTATTAACTCAGTAAGGTGGTGGTAATGATCAGATTAGTTGGATCAGGTATGTGGGAAGCAGGTGAAGCGCTGTATTTACTCAGTAAGGTGGTGGTAATGATCAGATTAGTTGGATCAGGTATGTGGGAAGCAGGTGAAGCGCTGTATTTACTCAGTAAGGTGGTGTTAATGATCAGATTAGTTGGATCAGGTATGTGGGAAGCAGGTGAAGCGCTGTATTAACTCAGTAAGGTGGTGGTAATTATCAGATTAGTTGATCAGGTATGTGGGAAGCAGGTGAAGCGCTGTATTAACTCAGTAAGTTGGTGGTAATTATCAGATTAGTTGGATCAGGTAGGTGGGAAGCAGGTGAAGCGCTGTATTAACTCAGTAAGGTGGTGTTAATTGTCAGTATAGTTTAATAGGTATGTGGGAAGCAGGTGAAGCGCTGTATTAACTCAGTAAGGTGGTGTTAATGGTCAGATTAGTTGATCAGGTATGTGGGAAGCAGGTGAAACGCTGTATTAACTCAGTAAGGTGGTGTTGATGATCAGATTAGTTGATCAGGTATGTAGGAAGCAGGTGAAGAGCTGTATTAACTCAGTAAGGTGGTGTTAATGATCAGATTAGTTGATCAGGTATGTGGGAAGCAATTGAAACACTGTATTAATTCAGTAAGGTGGTGTTAATGATCAGATTAGTTGATCAGGTATGTGGGAAGCAGGTGAAACACTGTATTAACTCAGTAAGGTGGTGTTAATGATCAGATTAGTTGATCAGGTATGTGGGAAGCAGGTGAAACGCTATATTAAGTAAGTAAGGTTGTGTTAATGATCAGATTAATTAATCAGGTATGTGGGAAGCAGGTGAAGCACTATATGTGCAGGGCAGTGTGTCCAGACCAGAGTCAAACCAGCTAGCTAACTCCAGCATCTGCGTTTGATGATCGTGTCCCAAATCTCTTCGTACACACTAGAAAGTGCACGAAACAGATTATCTAGTTTTATTCACAATGAATTATTGTACATAATGTCCAATAGGGTAATGTGCAGTGTGTGTCTCTAGTAAACACTGTGACCTAGAGATGTCTGGTATGTTATGTGTTTAGTAATAAAGAGATGTGGAATTGAAATGTGGAATAAAGGTTTATGCCAGTTATTCATCCGTTGATTTATTGTTATGCTCAAATTTATTTTAATTACACAATTAAAAATACTTTCATAGTAAAAAGTGATAAATGCAATTAATGTAGATTAGGTAACCACAGAGCATGTAATTTAATTAGATTGACAGCACTAGTAACAATCATTAAATAAATAAGAGATAAATAAAAAGGTGATACAAGAATAAAATATCAGGTTTCTTTTATTCGCTTTGCAGTTTGCAGGAAGACCTCAGATGTTGTTTGTTAAATCTGTTTGTGTGTGTATTGGTCTTTTAAAACATGAATAATATTCCATAACTGGTTAATAAATGTTCCATTTTGTGTAAGTATATGTAATGATTTAAATAATTGAAGAGAACTGAAGAAAAAGCACATTTGACACCCTTTATATTTTAGTCGACTGAATCGACTGTAGATTTAGTCTAGACTATATTCTTATGATAATTAGTCGACTAAAACTAGACTAAAACTAAAAACAATTCAGATGACTAAATTATGACTAAAACTAAGTGACTTTTTAGTCAAAGGACTACGACTAAAACTAAATCAAAATATGCTGTCAAAATTAACACTGGTTACCAGTAAGCTGGGAGCTGGACCACACCCTGATTACCTCTACTGCCTATATATACCCCCATTCTCACTCCATTCCCGTGTCGAAAAACATTGCAAGCATTTTGTCAAAAAAACAGGCAATGGCCAAATCCAGTAAAGACAAGCAAAAAGACAAACATAACCAGGTGAACAAAATCCAGAGGGCAAAGGCAAAAAGGGAGAAATGTTAAAAATGGAGTCAAAAACTGGAAAATAACAACAATAACTGCTCAGTCGCTCTAGGAAGACACAATACCTTGCAAAGGACTAGACTAAAAGCCCGTGCTTTATACCAAACTAATTATCTTAGAACAGGTGTAACCAGTTAGTATTGGGGCAACAGAGAGCTCTGATTGGAGCAAGATGGAGGATTAAGAATCATGTGATCCCCTGGGGTTTCTGGGAAATGGAGACCTCTGAGCCTGAGGGATGCGTGACAACAGTCTCAGTCTACACGTCAAGTAGATTACAAAGCATTTAAACACACGATTAAAGTCTCTCTCCATATATAAACATGTAGAAATGCTCTCTGGTTACTACCAGGCCTCTGTTAGGCAAGAACTAGTTTTTATCTCAGGTAGATGGAGCCTAATGGTTAGATCAACGTTTTATCTCTGTTAAAGTGTCTGTATTGAGCTCCATTTAGAAGCAGTGATACTCCTGACTAGGGCTGGGCGATAAACCGATAACCATAATTATCGCGAAATAACATTTTCTCGATAGAACTTTAAGACGTAGTCGATAGAAAGTCGATAGAATTAAGTTCCGTCCGTGTTTTGAGAGACAACACGAACAGCCAATGAGAATGAGAAAAGCGCCGCTCCAAACCAATCAGGTGGCTGAACCAGTGTTCCAGCCATTTCATGTTTGGTTAAGACACAAAGCGCAGAGTGTAGACATAGCAGCACCTTAACCAACGTGCTAGTAATAAGTTACTGCAGGCGTCATAGTCGAGCAGAGAGAATAAAATAAGAGAAAATGAGGACAGAAAACGTTAAACTACTACTGAAAGAAACATGTTACACGTGTTAATA